>JARFJB010002231.1:1042500-1367500 GCA_036346205.1 Vesta saturnalis | reverse complement strand
ACAAAGAGACAACATCTAGTGAAAACAAAGCATTATTAATTGAAATGTTGAAGTTATTGTAAATTTTTGAAAAGGTAAAATAGTCTTTAATGTTACAGTTTGTGTTATTACCCAAAGCAGTAGAAAGTAATTGTGATAACCATTTTGAAAGTTCATATGTTGGTGATCCAGTTGAAGCTATGATTGGAAGTAGTGGATAACTTTCTTTGTGCACCTTTGGTAATCCGTAGAACTTCGGAGGAATCCCATTATAGGTGTACATTAATTTGTAGTGAGTTTCGGAGATCACATTTGTATTTCTTAAGTTGGTTATTATTTTATTACATTTAGTCTGGATAGTTAGTGTAGGATACGAAGTAATGATCTGCACGTTTTAGTACCTTTTAATAATGCTTCTGTCTTGTGGATATAATCCTTATTATCCATTAATACTGTCACATTACCTTTATCTGCTCTTAGTACCAAAAATTCTTTATAATGTTTGAGAAACATTTTGGTTTCAATATAGCGTTTTTGATAGACGTCTAATGGTTGAGGAGGTCTTTGGTAATAGTTGCTAATAATCTTAACTGTTTTAGCTCTTAGAGCGTCTTTAGTTACTTGATTGTAGAAGCCACTCCGTTAAGTCTATTCTAGCCCAAATTATTCTAGATGATCTCATAGACACTAGTTTACCAAAACTTAATTTTGAAGTTACTTTAATAAAATAATTTGTAGCTGACTTCATTTTAATTGGTCCTATGGATCAAATAGACAACATTCTAGATATTTTTAACATTGATGATCCTAATATACAATTCACTGTATAATATGAAATTAATAATACTCGTAGTGTTCCATTTTTAGACATGAAATTGATTAACAGGAATAATACTTTAATTATTGATTGGCACATGAAACGCACCAGTTCGAGAAGACATATAAATTATTACTCCAATCATCCTTTCTTTATGAAAAAAAAAATATCATTTTACGTTTAAAAACTAGATTTATTAACAGTGTACATCCATCATTCATACAAAAAATCTAAAAACCTTAGTGATATCCTTGCTAACAATAATTATACAAAAAATTTAGTTAATAGATTACTTTTCACCATAGTTTAGATAACACTAGAAACAGATAGTTGATCGCATAGATCCTAATTCAATTTTATATAAAACATTTCCCTGCGGACCACAAATTAGTAACCGAATGATCAAAATGTTTGGAGCATTCAAAAACATAAAAATAGCGTTTTACAGTATTAATACAATTAATAATTTATTTTCAAAACTTAAGACTCCAACAGAATTTAAATCTAAGATAATTTATTCTATACCATGTAATAATTGCAATTTGTGTTACATAGGGCATACAAGCAATTGGCTTAAAGCTAGACTCACGCTACATAAAAGTGATTGTAAATTACAAAGACCAAGATGTGATCTGGCAGTTCACAGTAACAGTTTAGATCATATGATTAGATTTAATGAAGTAAAAATTATTGGCAAAGCTGAAAACTATAACGAAAGGATCTTTCAATCAAAAATTACTCTTAGATGTAAGTACAATAAGATTTAATTAAGCCTTCATTGTAATTTTATAATTTTGTTATTCTTAGTTGTGCCCTGAGGAAGCTTGTAAACATTTTGATTAAATATCTATAAGTAGCTTTCCTACGATTTTATAGCCGATACCCAATATCTCGAATTTATTTATACATTTATTTATAGTGCCAATAATGGTTTTCTTATATATATATATATATATATATATATATATATATATATATATATATATAATCTTGATTTTTGTTCTGTTTAAACTTTAATTAATTATAGCAGATATAAATTTTTATATACATCTTCCCACAGATCCTTTAATTACTTGTTTATTTTTAAAAGTAATTTTTGTTAGTTTGCATTAACACAATATAAATAAACACTATTGAAAGTTGTCTTTAAAGTAATTTTATAAAACGAATTCTAATCAGGAAAATACACCATTTCAAATTAATACTAGGGGAAAAACTATTGTGAAAAACCTATTAACGTAAATGTAGTGTAGATATATAAGAACCAGAAAAGTAATACATCCACATATACACACAATTGTCAATATTTGTGTGTACATCAACCATAACAAGATGTGTGTACCTACCTACAACTAGTGTAACTCTTGATGAGAATTCATTGATACATTTTATAATTATTATTACTTAATTTATACAATTGTTATAGAGCTTGTCTTATTACTGTGTGTGTCTGTGTGTCTGTGTGTCTGTGTGTCCTTGTGTCCGTGTGTCCGTGCGTCCGTGTGTCCGTGTGTCCGTGTGTCCGTGTGTCCGTATGTCCGTGTGTCAGTGTGCCCGTGTACCCGTGCGTCCGTGCGTCCGTGCGACCGTGCGTCCGTGCGTCCGTGTCCGTGTGTCCGGGTGTCCATGTGTCCGTGACACCGTGTGTCCGTGTGCCCGTGTGTCCGTGTGTCCGTGTGCCCGTGTGTCCGTGTGTCCGTGAGCCCGTGAATCGATGAGTCTGTGTGTCTGTGTGTCTGTGTGTCTGTGTGTCTGTGTCTCTGTGTGTCTGTGTGTATGAGTGTCTGTGTGACTGTGTTTCTGTGTGTCTGTGTGTCTGTGTGTCTGTGTGTCTGTGTGTCTGTGTGTCTGTGTGCCTGTGTGTCTGTGTATCTGTGTGTCTGTGTGTCTGTGTGTCTGTGTCTCTGTGTGTCTGTGTGTCTGTGTGTCTGTGTGTCTGTGTGTCTGTGTGTCTGTGTGTCTGTGTGTCTGTGTGTCTGTGTGTCTGTGTGTCTGTGTGTCTGTGTGTCTGTGTGTCTGTGTGTCTGTGTGTCTGTGTGTCTGTGTCTCTGTGTGTCTGTGTGTCTGTGTGTCTGTGTGTCTGTGCGTCTGTGTCTGTGTGTCTGTGTGTCTGTGTGTCTGTGTGTCTGTGCGCCTGTGTGTCTGTGTGTGGCTGTGTGTCTGTGTGTCTGTGTCTGTGTGTCTGTGTGTCTGTGTGTTTGTGTGTCTGTGTGTCAGTTTGTCTGCATGTCTGCGTGTCTGCGTGTCTGCGTGTCTGCGTGTCTACGTGTCTGCGTGCTGCGTGTCTGCGTGTCTGTGTGTCTGTGTGTGTGTGTGTCTGTGTGCCCGTGAGACCGTGTGTCCGTGTGCCCGTGTGTCCGTGTGTCCGTGTGTCCGTGTGCCCGTGAGCCCGTGAATCGCTGAGTCTGTGTGTCTGTGTGTCTGTGTGTCTGCGTGTCTGCGTGTCTGCGTGTCTGCGTGTCTGCGTGTCTGCGTGTCTGCGTGTCTGCGTGTCTGCGTGTCTGCGTGTCTGCGTGTCTGTGTGTCTGTGTGTCTGTGTGTCTGTGTGTCCGTGCGTCCGTGCGTCCGTGCGTCCGTGCGTCTGTGCGTCTGTGCGTCTGTGCCTCTGTGCCTCTGTGCGTCTGTGTGTCTGTGTGTCTGTGTGTCTGTGTGTCTGTGTGTCTGTGTGTCTGTGTGTCTGTGTGTCTGTGTGTCTGTGTGTCTGTGTGTCTGTGTGTCTGTGTGTCTGTGTGTCTGTGTGTGTGTGTGTCTGTGTGTCTGTGTGTGTGTGTGTGTGTGTGTGTGTGTTGTGTGTGTGTGTGTGTGTGTGTGTCTGTGTGCTGTGTGTCTGTGTGTCTGTGTGTCTGTGTGTCTGTGTGTCTGCGTGTCTGCGTGTCTGTGTGTCTGCGTGTCTGCGTGTCTGCGTGTCTGCGTGTCTGTGTGTCTGTGTGTCTGTGCGTCTGTGTCGGTGTGTCTGTGTGTCTGTGTGTCTGTGTGTCTACGTGTCTGTGTGTCTGTGTGTCTGTGTGTCTGTGTGTCTGTGTATCTGTGTGTCTGTGTGTCTGTATGTGTGCTGTGTGTCTGTGTGTCTGTGTCTGTGTGTCTGTGTGTCTGTGTGTCTGTGTGTCTGTGTGTCTGTGTGTCTGTGTGTCTGTGTGTCTGTGTGTCTGTGTGTCTGTGTGTCGGTGTGTCTGTGTGTCTGTGTCTGTGCGCCTGTGCGTCTGCGTCTGTGGGTACGTGTGTGTGTCTGTGTGTCTGTGTGTCTGCATGTGCGTGTGCGCGCCTGTGTGCGTGTGTGCGTGTGTGCATGTGTGTGCGTGTGTCCGTGTGTGCGTGTGTGTGCGTGTGTGCGTATGTGCGTGTGTGCGTGTGTGCGTGTGCGTGTGCGTGTGGGTGTGTGTGTCTGTGTGTCTGTGTGTCTGTGTGTGTGTGTTTGTGTGTGCGTGTGTGCGTGTGTACGTGTGTACGTGTGTGCATGTGTTTGTGTGTTTGTGTGTGTATGCGTGTATGCGTGTGTGGTGTTATTATTATTGTTATTATTATTATTATTATTATTATTATTATTATTATTATTATTATTATTATTATTATTATTATTATTATTATTGTTATTATATTTATTACAACAGTTCCCTTACATGCAGTTTTATGTTATATCTAAAATTTTTGTAATTGGTTTTACAATGTCATACACTCGTCATACTTGGCTCATTATTGTAGTAGAACACCCCATTCTACGTTGCTGTTTTGGTCTGTATAACATAAAATTTTGTTAATGCACCATTGTTGTTGAAAAGCTCCTACCGATTTTTTTCCTTTATGCCAAGAAAACACTTGAATTAACTTATTCGTACTTGCATTTGATTACTCTTCATGCTATTTATGGCTTCTGTGTATACATGGTAAAAATTAAGAACATAATTTGAGAGGTATATTTTTTCGGTATTGCCTCCTAACCCACATGTTGTGCTGCTCTGTGTTAAAGTTTTCGAGCATACCCCTTGCACCAAGTTTCTTACCAAATCCCAAGTGCTATTAATTCTAGGACAGTTCAACAACATGTACCAAGCATTTGCGTTTTGTCGCTTGGAAAAAAAAACAAGTGTTCGCCTGTCTAATTTTTGTTTTACAGAGATATATTGGATTTGCCAACCCGGTTTTTGGCGAACCGCCACGATACCTCTCCTATATACCCGGGTGTAAGGTTGTTAAAGAAAGACTTCCATTGGGTTGTATCGATAAACCATTCGTTTTGAACCTTTTGAACTAGCTTCGTGTTAAATGTTGCTGTCCGTGTGTGCGTGTGTGCGTTTGTACGTGTGTGCGTGTGTGCGTGTGTGCGCGTGTGCGTGTGTTCTTGTGTGCGTGTGTGCGTGTGGGTGCGTGCGTGTGTGCGTGTGCGCGTGTGTGCGTCTGTGCATGTGTGCGTGTGTTCGTGTGTGGCTGTGAGCGTGGTGCGTGTGTGCGTGTCTGTGGCCGTGTGTGTCCATGTGTGTGTGTGTGTCCGTGTGTGTGTGCCCATGTGTGTGTGTCCGTGTGTGTCCATGTGTGTCCCGTGTGTGTGTCCTTGTGTGTTTATCCGTGTGTGTCCGTGTGTGTGTGTGTGTGTGTGTGTGTGTGTGTGTGTGTGTGTGTGTGTGTGTCCGTGTGTGTGTGTGTGTGTGTGTGTGTGTGCGTGTGTGTGTGTGTGTGTGTGTGTGTGTGTGTGTGTGTTGTGTTGTCCGTGTGTGTGTGTTGTGTCCTGTATATGTCCGTGTGTGTATCCGTGCGTGTGTGTGTGTGTGTGTGTGTGTGTGTGTGTGTGTGTCCGTGTGTGTGTCCGTGTGTGTGTCTTGTATGTGTGCCCGTGTGTGTGTGTGTCCGTGTGTGTGTGTGACCGTGTGTGTGTGTCCGTGTGTGTGTGTCCGTGTGTGTCCGAGTGTGTGCCCGTGTATGTGTCCGTTTGTGCGTCTGTGTGTGCGTGCGTGTGTACGTCCGTGTGTGCGTCCGTGTGTGTGTCCGTGTGTGCGTCCGTGTGTGCGTCCGTGTGTGCGGATGTGTGTGCGTCCGTGTGTGTGTCCGTGTGTGCGTCCGTGAGTGCGTCCGTGTGTGCATCCGTGTGTGTGCCCGTGTGTCCGTGTCCGTGTGTTCGTGTTCCCGCGTGTCCGTGTATCCGTGTGTCAGTGTGTCCGTGTGGCCTTGTGTCCGTGTGTCCGTGTCCGTGTGACCGCGTGTCCCTGTATCCGTGTGTCCGTGTGTCCGCATGTCCGTGTGTCCTTGTGTCCGTGTGTCCGTGTGTCCGTGTGTCCGTGTGTCCGTGTGGCCGTGTGTCCATGTGTCTGTGTGTCTAGGTGTCCGCGTGTCCGCCTATCCGCGTGTCCGCGTGTCCGTCAGTCCGCGTGTCTGCGTGTTCGCGCGCACGCGCGCGTGTGTGTGTGTTCATTTAATAGCTGTTAGATGTATGGATATTACGTTTTACATTTTTTAATCGTCAGAAGACAAAATTTGATAGATTGTCTACACAGCAACGTTTTAAACTATATATATATATATATATATATATATATATATATATATATATATATTTATAATAAAAGAACGGTTATAACCTATCTAATAAAGCTTTCTCAGATGACAATATTGAGTCAACTGCCGTAACACCAAAAGTAATACTATATAAGGCTATTATTTCTAATGTTGAGAGTTATATTAAATCTTTTCTATAGTAGCTGCAAATGAAGTTTTATATGTGTAACTGTGAAAGCATTTCTTAAAGTGAAATTTCCAAAAAAAGTAGCTCAACATTCCGTCAACGTAGTTCCTTATTATTTTTTAAACGGGATGATGACATCGTAGTATTCACTCTGTATAGTTGTATTACCTTCAGACAAAGGTACAACGATTATTTGAAATATGAATAATTATAAATTTAAACATACACTGTTAAATCCGGTAAGTAGTAAATCAACTCTTAACCAAAGAATTTCATACTCAAATTATATAATTATTAAGAAGGTTACAAAATAAGAAAATTTTACATACGTATTTAGTATGTATTTGAGTGGATTTATATGGACGTCGGTTTATATTTGTTGTATTGTTTCCTGATGATGGTCGCTTCTTTTACGTACGAATTTAGGCAAAAATTTATTTGGTTTGGACTTCAAACATACCGAGAATTTCCAAAAGATTTTACAAAAAATATCTTTTGAAATCTAAAGAACTTGTTAAAAGTATCTTCTATTTCTGAAGAAACAAGAATGAAATTAAATAGCTCTGATGCTATTCCGTCAAAACTACATGCTAAAGATTCAAAAACCTAATATTTTTAAGGCCCATTGTTAGTGCGTCTGGTTCTCCTTACGAGACATCTTATATTTTCATTAGAGTCTCACACAGAGAAACACACCTCATCGCATGAAGAATTCTGCATATTACATTGAGCAAATGGACAATTGTAACACGCAAGAACTCATGGTCAGTTCTGACGTATCACTGTTTACTAAAGTTTCGTTAAAAGAAACCATTGAACATATTGACCACATTTTTTCGAAAGATATAGCATTATAACCTCAGAACTGTCTTACTACTATTTAGTTTCAGTGGAGTAACAAATTTTATGAACAGCTTGATGGTGTAGTTATGGAAAGCCTTCTTAGTCGTATAAAATGCACCTAAAAATCCTCCAATTTGGTACAGATTGATCATACTTTTGTTATTTGGTGACATGCAGAGGAAATTTTTTCTAGATTTTGAAGATGGTATTCATCCAAGTAGGAACAGAAACTAATGAAAGTTTACCATGTTTAGGTATACTTGCTTAAACAAAAAGTCTTTTTCTTTTGTTTATGGATAGCCTTCTCATATTGAAAGCTTCATAAAGTATCTAATCATAATCCACGGCAAAATAGTAGTTGCTATGCTCTAGTGAATGAAACTAAACGAATTTGTGATCCTGAATTTTTTGAAGATGAAATTGATTATTTAAAAAAAATGATTAGGCGCACCCTTAAAGAACACTTACCGCTTAATTTTGGTAGAGTGTTTCTTCCTTTCATAACTAACGTTGAAAAAATCTCAATTAATCATGGTTTAAAAGTGTATAAATTATGAAAAAGTATACATTAGAACCATTAAACGTTGAGATACATAAACATCCAAATAACTTTAACAGTCAAGAAGAAAATTTCCGATTAAATAAGGTTTAACATTTTGTAATTAAAAAAGTCAGAAAGGTAGTCTTAAATTTAACGTTTGGCATGTCGAGATTTTTTGCTGTTTTCCATAGACATCAGAGGAAATGCTTTGTATCAATTTCACATACTTAGACATCACAGAATTGCAATTATTTAACATCTGAAGTTAAAATTAAGATTAGATTAAAGGTATATATTGCGTTTTCAATGTATGGTAACAATTGTATTCTTTAAGTAGTAACGAGAAATTACGGATTCTTTGTTAGATTTGTTTTGATTTGACTGGATCTTAAATTAGTAAGTCAAGCTTGTAGTTGTAAATGCTTTAACCGTTTTTAAAGTTTTTCACAATTATGCACCGACATTGTGCGATTAAATTCTTTTAAATCTGTTTTTTGATTGTGAGAGTTTTTATTGTTCGCCTTTGCCCTCTAGAGGGTGCTCTGGAATGTCATTTTCAAGGCGGTTAGTAATATTAAATCAAGAATAAGCTTTCGAATGCATGCACTTAATTGCTATAGCATACTTATTCATTGTGTATATTATAAATCTATAAATTTAAATAATTTTTAAATTTGTAATTAGTACTGAACGTCATTACTGTGCTTGTTGTCCAAACGTACAAATTTTATGAAATTTATCTTAAAATGCGGTTTAAAAACCCAAAAAAGATAAGTATTTATCATTATTAGTTTTAACTTTCAAAATTTACATATTCATAAGTGAATTAATTTAATCAAGGGTGTTTGCGGTCTGCAAGTGAAGTTTGAAAATGAGACTCGCTTGAAACAAAATGTATTAACTTAATTTAAATATATTTTACGGTAAGGTATTTCAACTATTCAACTCTTGGACGGTATACGGAGGACGGGTACTAATACATATACTTATACAGGTATATAAGGTTGCGCAATCGTCTTTTTTGCACTAACGGTAAATCTACTTATTACCTCATTTTACAATGTTTGACAAAGATTGGCGTGTGCGTGTGCGTGTATGCGTGTGTGTGCGTGCGCGCGTGTTTGTGCGTGTGCGCGTGTGTGTGCGTGCGTGCATGCATGCGTGCGTGTGTGTACGTATTTAACATTTCGTATTTAAGCTTATTTTCATTTCTTCTGGAGCTAACTAGATTTTGGGACAAATTCAGTGGGGTAGAGGGGGGTTTACTAGGAGAAGTATTTGGTTTTTATCAAATATTTCTGAAACAGCCGTATATTTTAAAGATATGAATATACCGACATATAGACCTTAAATATATCGATTAATTATGTTCTAGGAAATTTTTTGATACGACGCGTAATTTAGCGGCAAAGAAAATCCCTAAGGTAGAATATAAATGTTAGTTCAAATTTGTTTAATATCTTTTAATTTCCACTTTATGGGTTGGAAGGTCGTGTGTTGTTTCGCACCATATATTTATTATGACCTAGTATTAGCGTTATGTCATTGATGACAATTTTCCAAGATATGACATCTCATCTCATTTCGAAATAAATACAGAATTGACAAACCAGTTATCTGAGTCTCGAAAACGGTTCAACCAAAGTTGGTTAAAAAAGTCAAAGAAAAGGAATACGAAACATTTCATTATTGAACAAATAATTACAGCAAAATGATAACAACATAAGAATAAAAAATCAACAAACATCTATCTACTTAATCATGTGCTCAAACTTACCTTTATCGTTGGCTAAGCAATATCCGAATTGATCATACGATTTTGCCAAAGTGCTCGAAAACTTGACTAAAGCAATTCGTACGGCTTCATCCAAAATTAATTGCCTGAGTTCTTCTAAACCGTTGGGTCGATCTTTATGAACTCTGCAAATCAGGTGACCCCAAAAGAAAAAATCTAGTTGTCATGTCTGGGAATCGAACTTACCACTTTAGTATGTTACGTCTTCCAATACATCTCCTTGGAAATCAGTTATTTAAAAACCCGTTGATCTCTCTGGAGAAATGAATTTGAACTCCATGATTCTGGTACAAAATTTCACCAATATTTATATGATATAGTTGCCCAAACATTAACCTTTTTCTTAGCTTTTGGGTTTTTAAATGGTATGTTTTTATATTTATATTTTACATAAATCTATACGCTTCGATAACAATTATAGTTATCGTCGTCAGTTGTGGTAATATGTTTAAGAATTGTTTAAGATGTTAGAACAATTCTTAAATATATTGCCACTGCTGGGGACGATAACTGTAATTGTTGTCGAAACGTATACTTTTATGCAAAGCATAAATATAAAAATACACCATTTGAAAACCCAAAAGAAAATTATTTTAATTATGTATAATAATGGTGAAAGTTTACATTTTCACATTAACTTTTGCCGGATATTGAGCGTGAAGTTACGACGTCCAACGAGGATTTTTTCTTCTACAGAGTCTACGGTTTAAGACAAAAAGTTGCTTCATCGATGATGAACAGACAATGATAATTTATAATTTTCATAGTAGTCTTCTACAGGTTTTGTGCGACGGCAGTTCGCAAAGGTAAGTAATTTTTGGAGTTTTATTTTCTCTTCACCCAAAGTATTTCTGACTGAGTGATTTCTGACTTTTTTGCGAAGTAAGGGCTAATTGTGTGGTAATTGTTTAGGGTTTTCTTCGAGTTGCAAAAGAAGATTTAGCTTAGTTTCATCACCAGTAATATACTCTCTTGCAGACGGAATATTTCATTTATCTATCTGTGGTAAAGCGCATTTCTTGGTAAGATCTTTGTTTTCCACGTATTATAAACAAATGAAAAACATTAACGATTAACTTTGAAACGCAAATTACATGCCTTTATGGCTATTCTGACAAACAATACTACACGATTTCTTGCACTACATCAATCTAAGGATTATGGTAATTTTAAAATGAAATGTTGGAGCTTGTGTTCTTTTCTAATTTATTTCGAAAAAATCGAGATGCCATATCTATTGCATAATAAAATACTATATTTAAAATTTTTAAATTCCCTAACCTAAACAAAATTATAAAGTTGGTAACCTTGCAGATACGATTTTTGCTTAGAATATAAAATGCCAGGAAGGAACGTTGAGCTATATACCGTATTTAAAAATTGCGACGGAATTCGTCATATTGAACAACCAAGTATGACTCATTCTTGGTGGTTTGATCGAAGAAGGTAGTGTTTGTAAAAGTGTTTTGAATATTTTAAAGTATCCCGTATAATAATTAGTGGTAGTAATCCAGTGTTTATAATAACGTTGAGCACATTAGGTAGCGTTGTATTGAATATTACATAATACAGGATTCAATTTAGGTTATGGTTTTAATTCATAGACGTAACGACATTGTTTTAAAAATCTTTAAAAATTTATATTTTTAACTTTATTGTACCAGGAAGTGTAAATATTTTTTTTGAAAAAATGGATGACTAGTTACCTATATCGTAGCTTAAAAATATATTCTAAATATTAAATAATTTAAAATATGTATATACTCATTATTATGTATTATTAACCGGAAACTTGTTTTCCACCATATGCAACACCCATCCCGGACGCACATATAATTGTTAAAAACTCCTTCCTGGTATTTTATATTCTAAGGATTTTTGAATTCATCATGTCCAGTTATCACTCCGTACAATTTCGTCGCTTTTTCTTTAACGGTTGCTGAGATAAGGGACCGTTCCGGTTTTTCTACTAACTAGGAACAAATCTGCCAACGTAAACCACCATTTAATATAGAATTAAAATGCAATCAAGAGACAAATAGGTAACAAAAAATTTAAGGGTTCAGAAGGTAATTATTGTCCGTGGTTGAATCACATTAAGTTTACAGTGTAGAATCGCAGATCTAAGTGTGCTTAGATGTATCTGCAGCTGTAAAATTATGTGTTGATGCTTCTTTAGTGGTTTAGTAAGCTTTTCAATTTTTTGTTTTTTTTTTAATGTTTTCATTAGTAACTACATTTTACGTAAGCTTAGGTATAATTAAGAAATATTGTTTTTCATTGCGGCTTTCATTGCTCCATTCAACTGTTTGAAAAATAACATCTTAATCATTAGTCGAAAAACAGTTTAACCTTTAAAAAAGCAAATCGTAATCACTCGTATATGTTTTAGAAAATTGTACTTGATGCTATAATTTCAAAAATATAAAATTAAATAAAAAAATATTTTGAAATATTTAAATTACTATACTAAAATAAAACAGAAATCGGTTATGTTAATGTAACCGGATGCAGACAGCCGAATTTTATGAACTCTGAGATACGCACAGAAAAAGAGAAGCATTTTCCCATTAATACTCACATTGCAGACTGTTGTATATATAAATTGTAGCACCAACAAATGTGTCAAATCTGACAAACTCCTACAAAATAAGAACGTATAATGTTTGTATTCATAGTATAGGCATTATAGAAAACGTGTAAATTAAATGTAACTTATACAGATGCTTGCCATTTCAAGCTAAACTTTAAAATGCAAAACGGTAAAGTTATTGTCACTGATAAAAAATTTAAATGTTTGCAAGTCACTAAGTAGGGTGCCATTTGTGTTAACGAATAAAAAAACCACATATAAAACCACTATAAGTGATATGGTAAATGGTAGATAAAAAGGCGTCGTCTGTTTAGATAGACGCCTATATTGAAAGCCCCTTTTTCTTGTATAACCAATAGTAGGAATCTTCAAAGTATTGGATTTCAATAGCGAAAGCCCTGGTAACGACAGCAGTCTCCTGCGCACGCTTGTATTGAGAACACCGATAAAATTTTCGGGCTTTTGAATTTTGTTTCAATTGTTATATAAAGCACGAGTTTAAGAAATACTTACTTTTTTATTTTACGTTTAAAAGTATTTTGAGAATTACATACATATGACCTGTATTTTAGATCCATGTTAAGGATAGTAAAAAGTGACAAACTCTCTTTAAGTGCAACAGTTAACGAGGTGCAATATTTCGAATACATAAGACTGATATTTTTAGGAAAAACGTTTAAAAATGAAAGTAAGTAATTACACGTTTTTATTTTTACGCCGAAAATATAGTGTTTATATATTTAAATATTATTGGTATAAGATTAAAAATTGCACACTTCTAGCCGATTTTGTATGAAAATTTTGTTTTTAAATTTTCCAAAATGTTCTTATAACCATAACACTCATTGAGATTTAAATATTTTTTTAATACATCATCGGGATTTTATGGTGAAGTATCTGTAAATTTGAGACAGTTTTACAGGAGGAGTTGAAAAATAGTTATTTTTTGTACAGTATAAGATTTACGATGTCGGCGCTATAATTCCATACGAGAAAGTTGTAAATTTTGTTTAAATCTCAAAAATCATGAAAATGTTGTTTAAGGTAAGTTTATGAGAATACATTTTTGAAGTTTTAACACGTTTATTTATTAATTACCCACTTTTCCATCATTATGTTTGATGAAAGTACCAACATATTTGTTTAATCGGAAAATTTCAGTTCTTTTTAATATTAATAAAAATTAAGTGTAAATTATTCCTTGCCAACTCAAAGAAATAAAAACACGCATATTTTTAGAATATTAAACTATATTTTGATTGATTACGCAATTATAATGTAATAAAGTGAAAACATGCAAATGAAGTCAGCTTTTACAAGATAACACTATTAAAATTTACTTTTGACAAATTTGTAAATATCATTAACAAACCCTCTAAATTAATTATGTGTAAGTTAAATGTTTACAAACATATTTTAAATTTCAATTAGACGTATAATTTGGATCATCTTATTAAGTATTCAAATATTTCTTAAAATTTATTTATCAAAACAAATCAAATATTTCAACATTAATGGATTTAAAACGATACATATCTAATACCTAACGTATTTTGTATTTGATTTTATACAAAGTACTTGGAATTGAAATACATATAACATATACAGTGCATATGAAATTGCGCGATAAAGTCCACATAGTTGTGTCCGCGTTATTTGGAGATAAAAATAGTAAGAAGAAAATGCTGAAAAACTCATTTAAAGGAAATATACGTTAGACAACTACAACAACCAAAATAATAAATTAAATGCACATATTTTATTACTATATGTATTTAAGTTTGCAGTTTCTTTTAAATATTAATGTGCTAATTAAAATACTTAGCTTTTATGGTTTTTTTAACGGTGTATTTTTGTATTTATATTTTACATAAAAATGTACAATAATATGAAAACGCGATGCTTATGTTTGCGTTTTCATATTTTCGTATTTCATAAATTTAAAGATTTACCACTGCTGCGCTGCGGACAGTAATGATCGAAACATAGATTTGTGTAAAATATAAACGCAAAAATACACCATTAAAAAAACTCAAAAAAGCTAAGTATTTTAATTATAGGTAATAATGGTGAAAATTTTCATTTTCATATTAATGAGTCAACGTTACGAATACATAAACGGATTAAAAACAAAATAACCTAAATACGTAAAACAGCTATTTATTAAATTGAAATCTTAAGTTTCAATCAAACAGTTCTGTAGCAGAACGGATGTTCAACTTTTTGCAGTTTTCACCAATTTGGGTGTTGCCACTTCAATACTTGGATTTAGTTTCTCATATTCTCTGCATTTCGGGATGGTCTAAGGCTTAGGTATGGACACTTAATGGCACAGTCCACCTTGCGCTAAACTTCTTTGACTATACGCTTTGGCGATTTAAGCATTAGTAGCGAGAGCATAATTATTCATCAAAATGGTATTTTAGCTTATTGCCATTAACTTTTTAAATACATCAGTGCATTTGGAAAAAAACAGGTGATATAAAAATTATGAGAGATTATTGGATTTACAATTCCAAATTAACGGAAAATCAGATGACCAGATTTATTACCTTCGTGTGGGTTTTCTTCCCTAATAATACTCGCGTTGTATGTAACAGGGAACCTACACATTTTTTTTATTGCATACAAATCTTTAAGTATCCTGGAAAATAAGATGTGCAACGGCTTAAAAATGAATAGTTTTCTTGTAGATAATGTTTCAAATTTCAAGTTATCCACTCCCAAGATGATTTTTAAAACGCCACGCCGTATTATTAACACGTTTCCATGCTGCAGAGGCAGTATGCTCCGCCGGTTTGTTGGACTTGTTTTGATATTATACTTTTCAATTAAAACAATCACACGGTATAAGCCGCATAATGAAATTTGAATATTAAACTTAAATGACAAAATTCTAAAGTTTGTTATGAGAAATGGTAAATTTTCTTTAACACTGCATCTACAGCCACGTTGCCTGAAAAATTAATTTACAAGTGCTGCCTCTAATGCACGCTTGAGGTATTAAGTACAAAAAATCTGGATTACTGAATCTGTGGCAGAGTACTGTAACAAACGTGGTATAACACAAAATATTAACGCCGCGCGCGTTTCAAAATGTAAGGCTATCATCATCAAGTTCGTCAACCGCTGATGATGATAACTTTCCTATTAGCACGTTAGGTGTTATTAAATTTGTGTGATACGTGAATGTAATCCTTTTTTTATAATGAAGTACAAAAGTTTACTTGTTACGCATAGTTCAAAAATACAGTATGTAATTTCGATGGACATACTATGAGTTGGTACTTTCCTATAGAGATTTTCTTCTACAAATAAAGCACACTGAGGAGTTTATCGCCAAATATGGACACCCTATAAAATGAATACCTAAGTGCATGGAACATTATTATTAAGATATGCAAGGCGTTGGCTAGATGCTTTTTTTTTATGATAGTAGTATACTACTTTTATATAGTAAAATATTCGTCAGTAATTTAAATTTAAAGTCTGTCCAGAGACGAAGCGAAGGCATAAATTAACATGTTTGGCAGATTCCAGTGACATTGCGTTGTTTTACGATAAAAAATATAAAACTTAAGTAATATTGATTAGATATGTCATAATGAAATGAATTAATACTAATTAAAAGTTAGGAAGGAACGAGGATATTATTTATTTGTAATACAATTTAAAAATAAAAAAATAAAAAAATCTTGCAACCGTCATTTGTTTGTCTGCAAAACCCATGTATACGCCTATGATCTTTACTTTAGAATTCAACAACAGGTACGTCCCATTGTTAAAAGATTAGCAGCTATTGATAAATAAATTACGTTGCAACGCTATAGTATGGAAGCGGTATATCCTAAAACCAGTTTAAGGAATCTGTTAAGTACTTAATACAAAATCGTGTACCGCTTATATGTAAAGTAAATAAACTATTTTAATTCATTACTTCGCTTCATTTCTGGAGAGACTTTAGCTGGTTTTACGTAACAAATGAAACAAAAGGTTATCGTCAAAAGCTAGTAATTTTTGTGTGCGATTCAACCAATCAAAACGCTCAATTGCGAAAAATTACCTTTTCGTAATTTATGATACCTAGGGTAATTCAATCAAACATTTAAATTACGTTTATTTCCACAGTAAGCAGAATTAATTGTTTCTGCTGCAAACATTTATTCATAAAATAATTGCGTCAAATACGATTCGTTCTAATTAAGGTTATACAGAGAACAAATCTGCTAGAATAGTTTGTTGTAAAAAAGAGACGTTAACCATATGCATTTACTATGTGCTAAGCAGTAACTATGTTTCCATGCAAAATATTATTTTTGAATAAATATTTGAAAACCGCTGCCAAATTATCTGCCATAATGCTTTCTCATATATGTAAATAAATAACTTCAAAGCACAATACCTGAATCTGAATCATATCGGTTTTTAAACACGATAATTCCCCATTTTTGATCCGCCATTTTGAATTTTTTAATTTTGACAAGTGATTTATTCTTAGCGATTTTAAAACCCTCAATACCCGGCGTTCAAAAAAATTCTGCACCTTAAAAACGCAACTGGCAGTTTTAAATTTTTTTTATTTAGATAATATTTTACAAATTAACAAAGTTGTACAATTGATCATTAGCCCACAATACCTGAATTTTAGTCATATCGGATTTTAAACACGATAATTCCCCATTTTTGATCCGCCGTTTTGAATTTTTTAATTTTGACAAATGATTTATACTTAACGATCTTAAAAACCCCAAGTACCCGACTTTCAAAAAAATCGGTTGATAAATTAAATAAACACGATAATCCCCCATTTTTGATCCGCCATTTTAAATTTTTTAATTTTGACAAATGATTTATATTTAGTGATCTTAAAAACCCCCAATACCCGACTTTCTAAAAACGGCGCGCCACTGGTTATTATATATTTTTTTATTTTGAAATTATATAAAAAGTTTGAAACAATGAATTTTTTTAATTTTCTAGTCTCTTAAAAATGCCCCGCCACTGGTTGGATTTTACTCATTAACGAACTGGACCTAGATTTTATGCCAAAGAATTTTTGTACCTAGTTTCATATCCATAGATTTAATTGTTCAAAAGATATCTCGCACATACGCAAACAGACAGACACGAATTTTTTTTCCAAAAATGTGTTTTTCGTATTGTTTAGGCCAAAAACGCCGAGAAATGTAAAAAAAAGTGTTTGGAAATTTAAAACAATTACATAGCTTTCTCTTTATACGTATATGAGAAAGCAATAACCAGAATAATATGGTCATTTTCAAAAATTTACAAAAGGGGGTTGGCGAAGAAGGAATTGCTAAACCAAATGTATGTAGGTAATTTGATAAAATGAAAAAAATAAGAATTACATTGGTAATGGTTAAAGGTAACGTTAGTAAACTGTTTTCAAACTCAAAAGTGGCGGATCTAGGAACGAGATGCATGCCTGTGTCCCTGGATACAGTTCAATTTATTAGATCAATCTGAATTTACATTTGAAGGAAAAAGATTGAGAGCGGCAAAACTAAATATAAATCATTGATGAGACAAGTTTTTCAATTTTCTGATACGCTGACGTTCGACGAAAATGCGAGATCAACATTTACTCCTTGCTCTGTAATAAAGCGATAAGTGAATAACCACACGGTAGTCTTTTTCAAATCACGTGATTCTTGTTTAATAGCTGCATGGGGACCATTTTCCATGAAATGAAATTCTACAGATTTGTTTACACCAACATTTTATTGGAAATGTGCTTTATTGAGCCATAACACGTTTTCCAAACATTGCGAATTTACTTAAATTTGTGCTAAGACCGTAAGAGCGAAATGATATCTAACTAGTTTACCAGTATCTTTAGATGTTATCAAAATTTGCATCTGGTATGGATACCGTTTTAGGATTTACTAAAAATTAGCCAAACTCACGCCCGACGGAAGACATAGACAGAGATATAGAGCAACTATCTCATAATCTGACAAAAATACTTCTATTTGGCCCGATTATAGACAGTCCTTTTCTAACACAATTTGTGTTAGAGAAACAATTATTTAAGACTTATTATTAATTAATAATAATTTTTAATTACATATTTACCCTTGAACTTATTCGTTCATAACAAAAACTTATAATAATTATTTAAAACGTTTAATAGTAGATCAAATTGTCATTGTGTCCTATTGAAAGCTATAATTGGAATGTTCGATTATTTATGAACGTTTAAAAATTTTATGTACTCTTCC
The DNA here is from genome assembly GCA_036346205.1 of Vesta saturnalis. Lineage (NCBI taxonomy): Eukaryota > Metazoa > Arthropoda > Insecta > Coleoptera > Lampyridae > Vesta > Vesta saturnalis. Next base: position 1,349,019 of record JARFJB010002231.1, on the reverse strand, counting down.
GGTCTGAGCCACAACTGTAAAACGGGGTTTTTCCACCTCACCAATTTTAAAAACGTATCACCGTTCTAGCTCTATGACTTCGCAAAAGGTCATAATGTTTTGTGTAGTATTTATGAAGAAAAGATTGATTTGTTATGTAAGATTTAGGATTAAATGTTTATGGAAGGCTTCTTTTTTATATTACTAATATCTCTGGGGTAGAGTGATTTATTTAGTTTGAATTGTATGAATTTTTAAATTTTATGTTACCGTTTTTGGTTTTACTTGTACAGGGTAGTCCGCCCAAGACGATCCTGTATCTTATCTCGAAACCTGTGGCAGTTACAGAAAAAGTTAAATGTTAAATGGGAAATAATTAATTTTTTGTTTTTGTAATTTTTGTGTATACAGGGTGTTCAGTTTTGCTTGAATTGAAACGAACTTTTTTATTTTAAATGTAGTGCCCTATATATTATAACATATTCGTGTTCTGTACTAAATTTGGAATATATATATATATATATATATATATATAATATACATATATATATATATATATATATATATATATATATATATATATATATATATATATATATATATATAGTCAAACTCACTTAAGACGAGCACGGATAAAACGAGATTCTGGATATAACAAGCGTTTCGTAGGTAAATGATTGAAATTGTATTAGTTTACGTACTAATTTTTCTGGCTTATTACGTTCACGTTTCACGGTAAAGACGAGCAAATTTCAAATTTTGTATTAGATTTTATATACCGTTTCAAGAAATATTTGTTAAGAATTTTTGGGATTTCCGTAATTACGTTTCACAGAAAAGATGGACACATTTTAAAAGACTTAAAATAGATTAAAAGAGATTACCTACTGCTTAGAATTCGCTTATGCCTTCCGGCTTACCAATTGTACACGTTGTACCTGTTTTACAAATGAATGCAAGGTATGTAGTTTCTGGTCAGTCGAAAATGGTGCAAAAAATTCCGCGACGAGCAAAAAATATGGTTTACCATCATATACCGTGTCAACGTTGTGGAAAAACAGAAAAACTACACTTGCAGCATTCGGAAACAATTTAACTGACGTGAAAAAATTAAAAAAAGTGTACTAGAGATGCATTGATGAAGCGCTAATTGTGTGGTTTAAAAACCAAAGAAGTGCCGGTTTACCCATTAATGGGCCCATTTTAAAAGCGCAGGCTGAGAACTTTCCGGAACAATTAAATTATACAGACTTTAAGTGTAATAATGGGTGGATTGGTCGCTTTAAAAACCGCAATAACATTGTGTATGGAAAAATAAACGGTGAAGCGAAATCAGTGGACACTAACGTTACAGGTGAGTGGTTAAAAAGTGTTTGGCCGGAATTACGACGATAATTTAAAGATGAAAACATCTACAACACCGACGAAGCCGGATTATTTTTCAATTTAACGCTAGATACCACTTTAAAATTTAAAAATGAAAAATGTATTGGTGGAAAAATGTTAAAAAATCGTCTCACTGTTTTAATTTGCGCCAATATGACGGGAAGTGACAAAAAAAATTGTGGGTAATGGGAAAATCACGAAATCCTCGCTGTTTTAAAAATGTTAAATGCCTACTACTTGACCACACCTCTAACAAGAAAGCTTGGATGACATCTACAATTTTTGAAGAGGAAATTAGAAAATGGGATGATAAATTGCAACGTAACAATCGAAAGATTTTATTATTGGTTGATAATTTCCCAGCGTATCCTGAATTGCAAAATTTAACCAACATCACCCTTATTTTTTTTACCACCAAACACAACGTCTATCCTTCAACCCATGGACCAAGGGATTATCAGGAGTTTTAAAAATTTCTACCGTCGCTTATTAGTGTTACAGTTAATCGATCGAATGGAAAATAAAAAGGATCTTAAAATAAGTGTGTTAGATGCAATTCGCCTAATGAGTGATGCGTGGAATAATGTGATCCCCACAACAATTCAGAACTGTTACAAAAAAGCTGGTTTACAGAATTGCGCGTCCTTAGATGACTACGTAGATATTGTTGCCGATGTGATTACTTCGGGTTTAAAAACTAACGAAGAAATTATACAAGAAATTACAGCACGGGAAGATGAAAGTGATGAAGGTGATGTAGACAGTAATGAGTGTGATAAACCCATGCATGTTACACTCGCTAAAGCAGGCGACGCATTGGTATTATTGACGCGGTAAAATTGTAAAATTATTTCTGGGAATGAATTGTTCAGTTAATTAAATGCAAAATCTTTGTAACCAAATAACTGACGAAAACAAAAAAAAAGAGTTGCACTGCCATATATAAAACATCTTTCAGAAAAACTTAACTCTATTTTAAATAAACATAACATCAAGGTTAGCCATAAAAACCACAACACTACAAAAATTCATTTTTATACAAAACTAAAAAGCAAAACACCTTTAACAAAGAAAGCTAACGTTGTTTATCAAATTCCATATAGTAATAGCAACAAATCATATATTGGAAACACTTCAAAACTAGTATGCAATAGATTAAATGGTCATAAATACACAAAAAACTGTACAACAGCTCTCAGAAAACATGAAAAAAACTGCAACCATCTTTTTGATTACAATAAAAAAAAAATTTTAGAACAAGAAATACATCATCAAAAACGCTTTATTAACGAATCGTTTTACATAAGTAAACAGACATTGAACAATGTAGTAAAATTTATAATAATCTATTGAATTTCATAAAATTAAGCAATTAAACCTATTATAACTGATCACAGGCATTTTCAATATAATTTTAAATATGTCGTTGAATATATAAATAATTTTTATCTTTCTGTTTACTTTACATTAATTATTGATCAAATAAGTTATAATTAGAATTAATTCAGTAATTTTTAATATGCCGTTAATTTGTTGCTTTTTAGATATACCGTTTTCATAATATTTTTAACAAACGAAATATTTTAAGTCTGTAGTTGTCATATTTTATATGTCACACAATTCAGGTACGTACACTATCAACTAGTATTTCAATTTATTCTTATTATTGTAGTTCACAATAAATTTTTGATAATGCTGTAAATCGAAACAGCGAAACGTAAAACAAAGATTTTGCATTTAATTAACTGAACAATTCATTCCCAGAAATAATTTTACATGTTGTTAAATAAATAAGGTTCAAGAAAATAAATACATTTAAACTATATATATATATATATATATATATATATATATATATATATATATACAGGGTGGGCCACCACCAACGCGTCGGTCTCTAGCACCCAAACGACTGAATTTTTTCAAAATCTGTTTGGGCGAGAATATGTAAGCCTTCTAGGACTACAATCTAAAATTAATTTGATTTATACAGGGTGATCTACAAACTTGTTACTTATCATAGTTGTATTATTTTAAATGGAATACCCTTTTTTTTAATTTTTTTTTGAAATAAGGTGTAAAAATAAGGTAGACTTTCATTAGAGTTCCCTATACCTAAACCTTACAGTTTCCGAAATATTTAACATTTTTTGAAAATGTAGGGTTGTCAAAAAATTCAAGTATTTTTCGATTCAGAAAAGATGAGACAATCTAATCTAGGTCATCGTAATAAGGATATTTGGAAGTACGTATTCTGTTGTTTATTGTTTCAAATCATAATTTATAAAATACAAAGAATAACGCGTAAAGTTAACAAACTCCAAAGTTAAATATCTTTGTTATTTTAAATACAACGCCCAAGACATTTTTATCGGAATGGAATAGTCTTTTGACAATAGTTCGAACTGTATTAGAGTTCCCTTTACCTAACTTCAATACTTTTCGAGAAATTAGTGTATTTGTTAGATTTTTAGAAGTTACGCCATTAACTCATGTCGGTCAGTTAGAATTCTGTGATTTACAAAGGTTACAAATGTGTTAAACGGTTTTTGGTTTATTAAGGTTATCAAGGTTATACGGTTGTCTGATTTTTCTTAACATATCTGGAGTAATTGTGTCTACTGCATTTCTAATTGTCTCTTACATATTGTCTGCAATAGTAGCAGGAATATTGTAAACAATATTTTTAATATATCCCCATAAAAAGTAATCCATTGGAGTAAGACAAGGCGATCTTGGTGGCCAATGACATGGTCCGTTCCTTCCAATCCATTTATTAACAAATTTCCTAGTTAAATAATTTCTAACTCTACGATCAAAGTGTGCGTGCCCCATCTAATTGTAGCCACATATTCCCTCTAATGTTCAACGGAACGTTTTCGAGAAGTGTCCAAAAGTCTCGCTTTAAAAATCTCAAAAATTTTCTACCATTTAAATGACCATTGAAAAAGTATGGTCCCATTACCTGATCTCCAATAATTCCTGCCTATACGTTTATGCTCCAAGGATTTTGGCGGTCAACAGTATTAAAAGCATGCCTATTCTCGGTATCATAATAGTGAAAATTATGTCTATTTACCAAACCGTTGTTGTGGAATGTTGATTCATCAGTAAACAAAACGAAATTTAAAAAATCTTGTTGATCCCCTATTTTTTCAATTGCCCACAAACAGAAATATAATCGTTGTTGAAAGTCATTGCCATACAAATTTTGATGAATTTCTATGTGATAAGCATGAAATTTGTGTTTTTTGAGAACTCTTCTCACACTTCCTCTACTTAAATCTGTTTGTCTAGCAATTACTCTAGTACTAGTGTGGGCATTTTCAGTGATAGATCCTAATACTAAAAACTCACTATCTTCATTGCCAGTTACCGGTTTACTTTTATTAGGTTTTGGATAGGCAGTGTTACCTGTGGCTCGAAATGTTTGTAAAAGCCTGTCAAAAGCTCTCGTATCAGGATGGTTGCGATCAGGGTACTTTTGGGCATAAACCCTGGAAGCCAAAAGACAATTTTCATGGCATTCTCCTATGGTCAACACCATATCCACTCTTTCTTGCACTGAATATTTCATTGTAATGAAAAACTCATCAATAGTTATAAACACTGTCGTATTTTGAAATACGTCAATATGACAGAAATGTTTATAAATCAAAGAATTCTAACTGATCGACATGAGTTAATGGCGTAATTTCTAAAAATGTAACAAATACACTAATTTCTCGAAAAGTATTGAAGTAAGGTATAGGGAACCCTAATACAGTTCGAACTATTGTCAAAAGACTATTCCATTCCGATAAAAATTTCTTGGGCGTTGTATTTAAAATAACAAAGATATTTAACTTTGAAGTTTGTTAACTTTACGCGTTATTCTTTGTATTTTATAAATTATGATTTGAAACAATAAACAACAGAATACGTACTTCCAAATATCCTTATTACGATGACCTAGATTAGATTGTCTCATCTTTTCTGGATCGAAAAATACTTGTATTTTTTAACGATCCAAGATTTTCAAATAATGTTAAATATTTCGGTAAATTGTAAGGTTTAGGTATAGGGAACTCTAATGAAAGTCTACCTTATTTTTACACCTTATTTCAAAAAAAAATTAAAAAGGAGGGTATTCCATTTAAAATAATATAACTTTGATAAGTAACAAGTTTGTAGATCACGCTGTATAAATCAAACTAATTTTAGATTGTAGTCCTAGAAGGCTTACATATTCTCGCCCAAACAGATTTTGAAAAAATTCAGTCATTTGAGTGCTAGAGACCGACGCGTTGGTGGTGGCCCACCCTGTATATATATATATATATATATATATATATATATATATATATATATATATATCAAAATTCCTTATAGTTTTTGAGTATTTATTGTTTAAACTTTATTTGTATTTTGTGTTTAAAGAAAAACTAATTTACATTGTTGAAGCTGAATTAAATGTGAAATATTTTACATATTAATCAACGACAGTTGTACTAATACGTTTTAGTAAATTTATTGCTTAATAATCTATAGGATGTTGTGGATAATATGACAGTAATGTCAATTTTCAAACATGAATATCATATAATTTAAATAGAACACATTATATACTTTATTTTGTTATGATTCTACATTCGAATGTCTATTATTTAATGTATAGGGTCCGCCTTTGGGAGCTGATCCTATGAGTATCTGCTAAACCAAACTTAAAATAATTTTGAAAATTTGGTGACAGGGTAATGATGTTAGGGCTAACTCACCTAAAATATTTTCACGTTCGTACCACTTCCGGTTATGCCGGAAATCGGTACTTAGTCGCTTATTTTAAATGGAATACCCCGTATATCAATACATTTTTGGATTCTATGTCGAATTTTAAGGTAAGTTTGTTAAATAAACTAGATAACGAAATTTCAGTCGTTTAAAAAAAAACATTTTTCTAAGAAAATTGACAGATGCGGTCTTAGTAATAACTCGTTAATTGTTCTGTTCCTGTCAAACAATTTGAATAAAACTTTGAAGTGTTGTAGACAAAGGTTTATTGTAACAGTCTGCAAAAAATGACATTTTTCATAAAAATAAAATTATGAATGTCTAAACTTGATTATCAAAGAATGCAAGTTACTCAAAAGAATCAAATGAAAACCCCTATTTTTTATTACTCAGATCAATTTAACGTTAAAAATTAAGGTAAGTTTGTTTAAAATTTTATTTGCCTAAACGTAACAGTTTCATACTTATTATCAAAAAAATCCCAATTTTAAAATTTGTGATAAAAATGAGCTACATACTTAAATCTAGTATTCCTTGTTCGTGGTCACCATGGAAACCAAATAATTGAGAATTGAAATAAAGAAAAATATTTGAATAAGTTACTGCAAAAAATTATAAAAATTGATAATTTTGTGATTCAAAAGTCATTTTTGCCAAATAGAAATTTTCTGTCATTTTTTTCAAATTCGATATACAACATAAGTGTAAAAATTTAATACTTATGAGTAAATCGAAAAAAACTACTTTTTACTGCGGAGGTAGTAACTACATACTTATCAGTGCATTCTTACACGATAAAGTCGCTTATTTAGTATTTCTTGCTCGTGATAAAATGTAAATTAATTTACAATAAATGTTCAAAATGTTGCCCGTTAGACGCAAGACATTGTTGAACCCGTCTTATAACGGCTTCATTTGTAGCCCTTTGAATTTCTTGTGGAGAAAGAGAATTGAAGGCATTTTGCACTCTTACAATGTAATCTTCTTTAGTCGTTAGTGGTGTAGGATAAACAATATTTTTAATTCGACCACAAAGATAAAAATCCATTGGCGTAAGATCAGGTGACCAAGGTAGCCAGGGAAAGGGGCCAAACCAACGATCTTCAAAAATTTCATAAAGTTTCATGGAAACAGCGTTGGTATTGTGAGGGGGCGCACCGTCTTGTTGGTACCATAAATTTTCCCTTTCTATATTTAATCGAGATTGAATTCGAGTGTTTAATATCTCAAGATAATTTTCTCCTAGAAATTAAATTTGTAATCATAAATCGCAACAATCAACTATTTTAAACCTCTCCAATTTTCGTTGTAAAAATACACGTCAAAGATTTCGTTATTCCGAATAGCACAAAATACGTTAAAATTCCAAATTTCCTGAAAATGGCATTCGCGAATTGGATTGCTATTTTCGTTATTCCAGTAATACGAGTTTCGGCGATTAAATATGTCATTTTTCGTAAATTTAGATTCGTCCGTCCATATGATATTAGTCAAAAAATTAGGAATTTCTTGTATTTTGAGCAATATTGTTTCACAAAATTCGATACGTTTCAAGAAATCCGCTTCTTTCAAATGTTGAACTAATTGTAAACAGTATGGTCTAAACTTATGTTTCTTAAGAATTCTTCTGATAGTTGTTGGTGTTGAGCCAATATCTGTTTTCGCGTCGCTTATGGAATGACAAGGATAGGCACGGAAACATCCTAAAGTTATAACTTCATTCTGTTCGTTATCAATAGCAGTTTTTTTGCGAGGCGAAGAGTGTTTAAATGTGCCAAACTGTTCCAAATTTTAAACCACACGTCTTATTGTATCTGCTGATGGTCGGGGGCGCTCAGAATAGCGTTCGATAAATATTCTTACTGTTCGTTTTACAACTCTATGACATTCTCCGTGAATTAAAATTAAATTCAAATAATGTGTATTAGAATATTCTAGTCGAGCCATTTCATCAAGAAAAACACAAACTGTCAACAATTTTATTAAATTATTGACTACAAAAGAAAAACAAAATAAATACGCATCTTTATCGAGTAAGAATGCACTGATAAGTATGTAGTTACTACCTCCGCAGTAAAAAGTAGTTTTTTTCGATTTACTGATAAAGTATTAAATTTTTACACTTATGTTGTATATCGAATTTGAAGAATTGACTTAGAAAATTTCTATTTGGCAAAAATGACTTTTGAATCACAAAATTATCAATTTTTATAATTTTTTGCAGTAACTTATTGAAATATTTTTCTTTATTTCAATTCTCAATTATTTGGTTTCCATGGTGACCACGAACAAGGAATACTAGATTTAAGTATGTAGCTCATTTTTATCACAAATTTTAAAATTGGGACTTTTTTGATAATAAGTATGAAACTGTTACGTTCAGGCAAATAAAGTTTTAAACAAACTTACCTTAATTTTTGACGTTAAATCGATCTGAGTAATCAAAAATAGGGGTTTTCATTTGATTTTTTTGAGTAACTTGCATTTTTTGAAAGTTAAGATTAGACATTCATAATTTTATTTTTATGAAAAATACAAATGTAATTTTTTGCAGACTGTTGCAATAAACCTTTGCCTACAACACCTCAAAGTTTTATTCAAATTGTTTGACAGGAACAGAACAATTAACGAGTTATTACTAAGACCGCATCTGTCAATTTTTTTAGAAAAATGTTTTTTTTAAAAACGACTGAAATTTCGTATCTAGTTTATTTAACAAACTTACCTTAAAATTCGACATAGAATCCAAAAATGTGTTACTATACGGGGTGTTACATTTAAAATAAGCGACTAAGTACCGACTTCCGGTATAACCGGAAGTGGTACGAACGTGAAAATATTTTAGGTGAGTTAGCCCTAACATCATTACCCTGTCACCAAATTTTCAAAATTATTTTAAGTTTGGTTTAGCAGATACTCATAGGATCAGCTCCCAAAGGCGGACCCTATACATTAAATAATAGACATTCGAATGTAGAATCATAACAAAATAAAGTATATAATGTGTTCTATTTAAATTATATGATATTCATGTTTGAAAATTGACATTACTGTCATATTATCCACAACATCCTGTAGATTATTAAGCAATAAATTTACTAAAAAGTATTAATACAACTATCCGTTGATTGATATGTAAAATTATTTCACATTCAATTCAGCTTCAACAATGTAGATTAGTTTTTTTTAATACTGCAATTTTCACAAAAAAAGTTTAAATAGTAAATACTCAAAAACTATTAAGAATTTTGATATACATATATCAAAATTTAGTACAGAATACGAATATGATATAATATATATCAATCCAGGCAAAACTGAACACCCTGTATACACAAAAATTATAAAAACAAAAAATTCATTATTTCCCATTTAACTTTTGTGTTTAACTTTTTTCTGTAACTGCCACAGGTTTCGAGATAAGGTGCAGGACCATCTTGGGTGGACCATCTTGTACCTATTGTCATTGTATCTGTAGAAACAAAATTTTGTAATTTTTTTTGTTCAAGTAATTAAGAATGTTATCTATTTTTGCGACTCCCTCTGAAGAAAACCCTGGATCAGTAATTGTTTCAATAATGAAAATTTAACAACTGCAAAAATACTAAACATTGCTGATTTCGTGTCCTGACTCTAATATAACGCACAAACTACCTTAATACTTGGGCCTGTAAATAAACTTAATAATATATTAATATAAATAATTTGATTGTAATCTCATTATATTTAGAATTGACATCCGTTCTACATACATAAAGACAAGATTTATGTCAATTGGGGCTTGAACCTTTATGGCGCAGTTGGTTAGCGCGGTACTCTAGCAAAGTACAGGTCGTAATTTCAAATCCTACTCGAGGTAAACTTTTTATTTGTGTATTTAATAAAATTAATAATAATTTTTAATTACCTATTTACCTTTGAACTTATTCGTTCATAACAAAAACTTATAATAATAGACTTAATAATAAATTACTGAAGATGGAACTTTTTTAATAAAGATCCTATTTGTCTCCAGAGCTAACTAATTATTGGAATACAAATAAAAAAAATTAAACGACTGTCTGTAACTCGAATGGAGTAATTCGGCCAAATCTTAATTGAAATATATAAAAAGTAAATTTTTTTTTTGCGTTATTGACATCTAAAATATGAAAATGATTTGGTTCTTTCAACCATACAGTTGTTTTCTGTGCTAAATTATTGATATTAGCAAACCTTGTAAATGTTACTCATATTCTTGGAAAAAATTAGAAGCGGCGATTCAGCATTGGGAAATTTTACTAAGTACATAAGGCATGGGTTGGTCGACGGTTTATTCTACATTTTAAACCTCTAACAGTACAATTCAATTTTGAATGGTACAAATCTTCCAGAAACATACTTATGATAAAATCTAAAAATAAAAAAAAAAACGAAAGAACAAAATGTATTAAAATTTTATTGATTTTCCATTCACACTTTAATCAAAATAAGCAAACTAAATTGCAATCCAGGTTTAGAAAAGTTATATTTGTTCTTATGCAAATAATTGTAACACAAACGTTGCTCATATCATTTCTTAAATAATGGGAAATCCTGAAACTGGAGATTCTTTACACGTTTTCATTACGACTGAGCAAAACGTATGTTATATAAGTGTTGATAGTACAGAGTCAAACTTTCGTAATTTTTTCAATTCTTTAAATTTTCTCCTAGTACTCTAAATTTATGTAACTCAAATTTGGTGTACTTACTACACTTAAGAAACATAATGTTTCAAAATTTACAGGGTGTAGATTTTTCCGGGGTTATATACCCTCTAACCCTCATGAACTTTTTTTGTGGGCCGCCCCTGACCTCTGGAAATTAAGTGCAGCGAATGCGTGTTCAATTTAGAAACTTTTTGGTCTCTTGCATTTTTTCGATAAAATCACCGTTTCAGCATTAAATGAGGAAAAAGGTAAAGGCAATGCCATTATTATTAATAAATTAATGTGATTCATTCTTATAATGCGCATTCGCAGAAAAAATTAAAAGTATAAATGAACCAGGTTTTATTGTTTAAGACAACAGAAAGGAAACAAATGTTTACAAACTAAAACGAAAAATTAAAAAGTTAAAGCAATTGTTCAAAGTGCCCACCGCCTACCTCAATGCACTTTTCAACACGTTTCTGTACGAAGTTTTGTATGTTACGATAAAGTTCTTCTGTTTTTAAGAATATAAGAAGCTTCCACTATTTTTTGCCACAATTCTTCCTCAGAATTACTTGTTTCTTTATAGAATATATCTTTCAAATGTGACCATATTGAGAAGTCCAATGGATTAAAATCTGGACTCCTCGGAGGCCAAGGAAATCGCTCTCGCGACCAATCCATCGAAAACTTTAATCTAACAATTCGTGTAACTGGCGGTGGAAATGAGGGTAGAGCCCCATCTTGCATAAACCGTAGCCTTAGATCTAGTGGTATATCTTCAATGAGTTCATTAAGGTTTTCTTGCATAAACAATAAATACAGAGGCCCGTTCAAATTTGGAGGTAGTCTAAATGGACCAATAAAATATCCGAAATTACCCCACACCAAATAGTTATCTCGTTTCTCGTGTTGGAAGCTTCGCTCTGTCACAGCAAAGCGATTTTCGGAGTTTTTCATCGCCTCGTAAATGTTGCCTCATCGGTAAATAAAATTGGGCTAAAAAATTTGATGAACTACCTATCTTTTTTAGGCTTTTTTAATGGTGTATTTTTATATTATACAATCTAAACGTTTCGATAACACTTACAGTTATCTTCATCAGTAGTAATATCTAATAAAATTGTTGATGTTGAAACAATTTTATGAAGGTTGAAAAATTAAAACATACACATCAGCCTGCTATTAATATAACAGTTTGAGAAACGTATAAAGCCAACCATAGAATTAAATTTTAGTAAAGAATAACTAAATCATTAAAAGATAAATATTGTTAAACTGTCTTAAAGATGGCAAATCAGAACACCCTTTAACGTTGGAAGGCTAACAATGAAAAATGTCACCCAAAAAACACATTTAACAAAATTTAATCAACTTATGATGAAAGTGTAATGTTGTGAAAAACTTCAAATTGAAAATGATAGAAGCATTCACAAATATAAACATGACATCAAATAAAATAATCCAGTTAAATCTAACAAAGAAATAGCTTTGTCAGTAAGTGTTATTAACAATGAAAAGCATAATGCAGAACGTTTTATGTAATTTTTGAATTTTAATTTCAACTACTTATGTTAAATTATAATGCTGTGGTAATTTAACATATGCTACTACTACTACTAATATACTTTATTTGCTTAATTTACAAAAAATTTGCAAACTGCTTGCGTTTTACTATGTACATTTGCCTTCTCTATTTACACTCTTAACAGTCTCTCCTTTCTTTACTTCATTTACACTAATTTCTTCTCTCTTCTCCCATTAACTGTCTTCTTCTGTTCCATGTTTCTTGCATCCACTCCGCTCCCCTTTCTCCTTCTTCTAGTATCTCTTCCACCATCCTCTCCTCCACCTTTAGTTTACTGCATTCTTGCAACACTTTCACTCCTTCCCTTCTTAGTCTTTCTACTTCTTCTTTTGTATATCCATTTCTTTCGTAATATTCTTTCCTGGCTTCTTGTCCATATTATATTCTTCCTTCTCTTATTTCTTTCCAGCATTCTTGTAGAATCTTATACTCCGTTCTTTTTCTCATTTCCTCCTCGTACTTTACTGCTCTATTTACCGCCTACACTTATTCAAATATTTTTCTTTATTTCAATTCTCAATTATTTGGTTTCCATGGTGACCACGAACAAGGAATACTAGATTTAAGTATGTAGCTCATTTTTATCACAAATTTTAAAATTGGGACTTTTTGATAATAAGTAAATTACGTTTAGGCAAATAAAGTTTTAAACAAACTTACCTTAATTTTTGACCTTAAATCGATCTGAGTAATTAAAAATAGGGTTTCATTTGATTTTTTGAGTAACTTGCATTTTTGATAGTCAAGTTTAGACATTCATAATTTAATTTTTATGAAAAATACAAATAATTTTTGCAGACTGTTGCAATAAACCTTTGCCTACAACACCTCAAATTTTATTCAAATTGTTTGACAGGAACAGAACAATTAACGAGTTATTACTAAGACTGCATCTGTCAATTTTTTAGAAAAATGTTTTTTTTTTAAAACGACTGAAATTTCGTATCTAGTTTATTTAACAAACTTACCTTAAAATTCGACATAGAATCCAAAATGTATTAATATGGGTGTTACATTTAAAATAAGCGACTAACCGACTTGGTATAACCGGAAGTGGTGAACATGAAAATATTTTAGATGAGTTAGCCTAACATCATTACCCTGTCACCAAATTTTAAAATTATAGTAAGTTTGGTTTAGCAGATACTATAGGATCAGCTCCCAAAGGCGGACCCTTATTGTGATATTTCGAAAATGTGTAGTTCTGAAATTGACAATTTTTTTTGCCATTAAATGTAATATTGAAATAGTAAAATTCATAGTTAGCTGTATTTATCAAATGCGAATCTAGCATTGTTGATGTTGGTACTTGCAGGTGTATATTAATTCTCAGTTCATATTTGTATAAAACACGATGGCATACAGTGTAAAGAACGATTGAATTTATATGAATGTTACATCAGAAATAATAAATGTCCATCTTTAGCATTAAGAGTACCGCAGATTGTGTTCTCAAAATAGCGTACCACTAAGACAATATTTTCAAGAATTCAAAAGGATCTCCAGAGTGATGTAATTATTAATAGAAAAGAAACTGTACGAAATCATACAATTGGATGTCCTTCTATAGTTCCACGAAAACAAGTATTCATAGTTAGCAATTAATAGTTACAATCCTATAAATTTACTTTTATGCAGCAACTATCAACTATATTGTCAGTTTATATTTGTATAAACACAATGGCATCCAGTGTAAAAGAACGATTGAATTTATATGAATGTTACATCAGAAATAATAAATTCCATCTTTCAGAGTAGCAGATTATATCCTCAAAATCGAAAATATTGTGTTGCATGAAAGAATGCTCCTAGAAATATACCAAATGTGAAGTAGAATAAGATACGAATACGAATATGCTAACAAAACCATTAATAATAAGAGAACATAACTAATTTCATTTTCATAACAAATTTTCAACATAACCACCTTCCATTAATATGCATGTTGTATAGACAGTTTGAAGTCTACTAATGTTGTTTCTTACAGTTTGACCCATATATATTTTTGATGACTTGTATTCTTCTTTTCAATTCGTCCACGTTATCACACCAGTCTTTGTAAACTTGCTCCTTTATATACCCCACAAAATTATGACAAGGTGTTAGGTCTGGACTTTGAGAAGGCCAGAGTTAGTTTTTTATCCAAGTATCAAAATTATTATTTAAGTATTGTGATTGGGTAATCCACCGATTAATGTATTTCATTAACCAATAAATCATAAAATCTTTGTCCATTAAGAGTTCTGTTGTAAAATATAGGCCCACACACGAGCACAAATAATCCCATACCATACATGCAACTTTGATGTCCCTCCTTGGTGCTGAATTGCTTTTAATAATGTGAATTTTTCTATTGAATATAGCATCAGTATTAAAGATCGCCTCGTCGGCCCAGTGCATTTTCTTGAAACTATCACTTTCAAACTGTTTATCCACCATAGTGAATTTACTTTCAAAGTCTGCTGCTAATAGTTGTTGCACAGGAGTAAATTTGTAAGGATTGTAATTATTAATTGCTAATGTTCTCTGGATACCTGTTTTACTAATATTTGGAATATCTCTAGAAGCATCTCTTTGAGAATTTTCGTCACTTTCGTGGAAGTATAGAAGAACATCCAGTTGCTTGATTTCGTACATTTTCTTTTCTTATTAATAACTACAGCACTCTGGAGGAACCTTTGAATTCTTGAAAATATATTGTCTTAGTCGGTACTGATGTTGAGGATACAATCTGCGGTACTTTAATGCTAAAGATGGAGATTTATTATTTCATTTAACATTCATATAAATTCAATCGTTCATTTATATTGTATACCATCGTGTTTTATACAAATATAAACTGACAGTTAATATACACCTGCAAATGCCAACATCAACAAGATTTGATAAATACAGCTAACTTTGAATTTTACTATTTCAATATTACATTTAATGGCAAGTAATTTAGAAAATTGTCAATAACTAACAAAATAAAATATGTAGGTGTTCTATTTAAAATAAATAAGATATTCATGTTTGAAAATTGGCATGTATATTATCCACAACACCCTGTAGGTTATTAGCAATACATTTACTAAAAGTATTAATACAACTATCCGTTGATTGATAGTAAAATGATTTCACATTCAATTCAGCTTCAACAATGTAGATTAGTTTTTTAATACTGTAATTTTCACAAAAAAGTTTAAACAGTAAATATGTACTCAAAACTACGAAGAATTTTCATATATATATATATATATATATCAAAATTTAGTACAGAATACGAATATGATATAATATATATCAATCCAGGCAAAACTGAACACCTGTATACACAAAATTATAAAAACAAAAATGCATTATTTCATTTAACTTTTGTGTTTAACTTTTTCTGTAACTGTCACATTTCGAGATAAGGTACAGGATCATCTTGGGTGGACCATCCTGTGCATTATATTCTTCTTCTTTCACCTGCGACCATCTTTCCTGCTTTGCACATCTTTATCCCTTCTAATTATGTCCTCTCTCACGTTCATCTCCTTCTTAGTCTTTCTACTTCTTCTTTTGCATATCCATTTCTTTCGTAATATTCTTTCCTGGCTTCTTCTCCTTATTATATTCTTCCTTCTCTTATTTCTTTCCAGCAGTCTTGTAGAATTTTACATGTTCTTTTTCTCATTTCCTCCTCGTACTTTACTGCTCTATTTACCGCCTACACCCTTATTTTCACTACTGCACCTCCTCTCTAATGATGTATCTTGGTGTTTCTCTTTCCACTCCCAGTACCCACCTCTAGTATTTTTCTTGTAGCCCCTCTATTTCTTTGTATTCTTTTCACCCCCACACTTCCGCCCCGTACAGCACCACACTTTTTATCAGTTTCTCAAATAATAATTTTCTTTTCATTATGTTCATTCCAAACATTATTTCCCTACACCCACACTTGCCCTATTAGCTGATTCCTTTCTCACTCGCTCTTTTATGTGTTCCCCATCTTTATTGTCTCGTCGTCTCATTGTGTATCCCAGGTATGTGAATTCTTTACTTGCTATCTTCTCGTCCTCCATTTCCAGATCTTGCTTTTCAAATATCTGTCCAACGTTTTAACATCCTCTTCATTTCTTTTTCTCCCTTGCTAATAACACTATATCATTCGCGTATGCCAGCGTCTACACTTTCATGTTACCACCAGGCCTCCTCTTGGTATTAGTGTTATGTTGTGCCCTTAAAAATTGGGCGCATCGCAAGCGAACAAGAAGGTCCTGCGGTAGTAAATTTTGTACGGGAATGTAATGATAGGAATAAAGATTCTCTTTGTGTAATATTTTCCATACCGAGGTGGCGCTTATCCTGACTGCCTTACCCAAGCGGCGAGTACTTAAACGTCTATCGTCCGAAACCCGTACGATAGCTTCTTCTTGCTGATCCACATTTATTATTTATGACCGACCGTGATGTGTTGTTGGACGAAAAGAGCCTGTTTCCCCCAAGCGGTTGTACAGGCTTATAAATAGTTTGTTGTTTATTTGTCTTCGATTTAGATATCGCTCTAAATATCTTCGTGAAGCAGCCAAACTATTAAAATTTATTTGAGAAAAAACGCACAGCATATCACACTTTTCTTCATTAGTAAATTCGTTATGGCGCATATTTAACTTTTTAAAGCAATAATAAACTACTTGTTTTACAGCATTAAAAGAAACGGAATTACTGACAAAAAATTTGACATTCAAATAATTTATTTGTAGCGTGTGATATTGACATAAGCCTAGTTAATAAAATTAACAAATTCGAAAATTATTGTAACTGAATCTAAATTGGTTTTCTTTAATTAACTCAGAAACGCTGCTTTTATCCAAAAAAAGATAAGAAACAAATACAATTTCTAAATGAAACATGCATTCGCTGCACTTAATCTCCAGAGATTAGGGGCATCCGACAAAAATCTACACCCGGAAAGATCTAAACCCTGTAAATTTTGAGACGGATCATAGTGTCCTAAATATTACGTTTCTTAAGTGTAGTAACTACACCAAATTTGAGTTACACAAATTTAGAATATTAAGAGAAAATTAAAAAAAAATTAAAAAAATTACGAAACTTTGACATTCTGTATATCGTAAATTATCAACATTTATGTAACATATGTTTTGCTCAATCGTCATGAAGTTCTTTAAGAAACACCTTGTACACAGCCTCCGGAAATTATGGAATAGCCCATATATCTCGATAGATATCGATTCGATCGAGTAACGTTTTGGATAAAAATTGTTCAGTATATCTGCATATAAACTGATGTTCATTTGTTATTTTCATGAAGAACAAAGTTTAATTCTATATATTAATCAATTAGATATGGGTAAATAAAACAGTGCGCAATCAAAACTTAAATAAAACTTTGTATTAATATATTATGTTATATTAAGTTTAGTAGATGGACCAATTCATAAGGCCCGAGAAGATTATAATATTTTTTGCACGATCGAGGAAGTTTTAATTATAACTCGAATTGAAAAATTAATTTGATAATTAGGTTGACGCACCAGGACAGAATTGTTATTTTGTAAAAGGAGAATACACCTAGTTTTATTAAATTACATTATTGTAATGAATTCTAGGTACGTTTGTAACTGTAATTATGTCCTAATAGATATAATTTAGAGAATTTATTTACCGCATCCCGCGTTTTTAGTTACTGTCTTCGTAAGTTTTCAACAGATAGAGCGTACAAAACAAAAACTTATTTTAATTAATAAATGTTGAAAACGCCGCCATTCACCACTTGACAATTATAAATTTGCAGTTTGTTACAGGCCAAATACTCAGAGCATCACCTCGTAAAGGCAATGTGCGCGCATGACATAGCTCAGTGTAGTCGGTGTTCTTACTTAATGCTGCAAAGGGCACTCGTCACGACTCCATAAAGGCGCCACCTGTTAGATACATTTATAGCGGGAAACAATTTCAGTATTAATCTCAAAAATAATTTTATTAAAAAAGAATTAACAAAATTTATAAATATTTTCACAAACTCACCCAATTAAAAAATTTAAGTTTATATATAAACCCAAAAGGACAATTATAAACCATTTTAAATCCTAAGGGCT
The DNA here is from genome assembly GCA_036346205.1 of Vesta saturnalis. Taxonomy (NCBI): domain Eukaryota; kingdom Metazoa; phylum Arthropoda; class Insecta; order Coleoptera; family Lampyridae; genus Vesta; species Vesta saturnalis. The sequence goes on along the minus strand of JARFJB010002231.1, from coordinate 1,330,534 downwards.
TTTTTAAATTTAATGATCCTCAAGGCACGATACGGTAAAGGAAATCCATCAATAAAGGTTAGCACTATAAACAAACACTTAACCCTTCCTCGATGAACTCATCTGGCAAACGATAAACGGTAAGTTATATCGTAATGTTACTAAGTTTATCAATATCTGATTTTCTGTTTAAACTATTTCTCCAGTTCCACCGTTTCTAGAAATAATCTCTTAGATAAAATATTTTATTGTTTCAGATTTCAACATTATCATAGTTCATGGAATGATGTTTGTTTATAACATATTCAGCTAAGGTACATGATTGGATCTTCATTTTATGAGATGTTACTCTACCTGATAATTACAGCTATATTCTTTCGTTTGAAACTAAACCATATTAATGTTTAACTTTTGTTTATTTTCTCTTAATGTTAAATCGTTTTAATATCAGTTAATGTTAATATATTCATTTTTTTTATTTATCCTAGATCACATTACTTTCTTTCGTTATATTGTCAATTTGAAGTTTTGAGGTTATCGTTGATACCATTATTCTTCTTTTACTTTTTGCCTACTTTTTATAATCCTCACGATAGTACGTTTAACATTAATTATTACATAATTATAACATTGTTCTTTATAGTTGTCTGGATGATGCGAATAAATTTTCTCGAAAGCTTGACTAAATCAAAGAGTTTTTAAAATAATAAGGTCCTATATTGATTGATGGCATCCTCAAAAGATTTATCTAAATAATTATATTTTAACCAGTGAAGAATACCATTTTATTATATATATATATATATATATATATATATATATATATATATATATATATATATATATATATATATATATATAGTATATATATATATATATATATATATATATATATATATATCATTGACGTATATTATTAATAATAATAAGTATATTGGTTTAATCGTCAAATAAAAGAGATTAATTATAGTATAAAATGCCTATATTTCAACTTCGGGTGAAATTATCCTCAGGGCAGATTTTTTTAAATTATTTTTGACAATTATTTTAATGACAGTAAAATAAAATAACAAGTTTGATAACAAAATGTAACTTAAAATTTTTCTAAAATAAAATTCTAACTATTGGGTACATCTTCAGAATCTTTTTTATTATTGCAAACATTATTACTGTTAATTTTAATGTGCAACATTTCTAATAAAAGTCTTTTTTTGTTATTGTTTTCTACGTCTAAAATTATAGTTTCGGTATATTTAAAATTATGCTTCGAATTTAGAATATGTTGTGCCAAAGCAGTACTTTTTGGTTTGACTCTCACATCTGATTTATGTTGAATTATTCAATTTTTTAATGTTTGTAGTGAAGATCCAATGTGTTATCAAATTTGTTATTTTATTTTACTGTCATTAAAATAATTGTCAAAAATAATTTAAAAAAATCTGCCCTGAAGATAATTTCACCCGAAATTGAAATATAGGCAATTTTATACTATAATTAATCTGTTTTATTTGACGATTAAACAATATATTATATTATATATATATATATATATATATATATATATATATATATATATATATATATATATATATATATGTACAACACACACACACACACACACACACACACACACACGCACACACACGACACACACGCACACACACCACACACACGCACACACACGCACACACACAGCACACACACGCGCACACAGCGCACACACGCGCACACACGCGCACACACCGCAGCAAGCACACACGCGCACACACGCGCACACAGCGACACACACGCGCACACACGCGCACACACACGCACACACCGCACACACGCGACACACCGCACACACGCAGCACACACGCGCACACACGCACACACGCACACACGCACACCGCGCACAGCAGCACACGCACGCAACACCACACGCCACACCACGCAACACGCACACACACACCACACACACCACACACACACACACACACACACACACCACACACACACACACACACACACACACACACACACACACACACACACACACACACACACACACACACACACACACACACACACACACACACTGGTTGTTTCAAGACAAACGCGAAAAATTTAAGGGAGCGATTCCTTGTTCAAAACAAAGGGTAGTTTGTTACATAACGTTGGATCAAAAGTCAACCATTAGGAGATATCGCGGTACAAAATGTCGGAAAAATAATGTTTTATTTTTATCTTAAAAAGAAAAGTGATAGAATAATGAAACCTATGGAAATATTACTATAATCAAAATGCACTTTCTTCATACACGCACGCACGCACGCACACAAACACACACACACACACACACGCACACACGCACACACGCACACAACGCACACACCACACACGCACACACGACACACACGCACACACACCACCCACACGCGCACACACGCGCACAGCACACGCCACACACGCGCACACGCGCCACACACGCGACACACGCACACACGCGCACACAGCACACACGCGCACACACGCGCACACACGCAGCACACACGCGACACACCGCACACACGCACACACGCGCGCACACTGCGCACACACGCGCCACGCGCACACACGCGCACACACGCACACGCACATACGCGCACACACGCACACACGCGCACACGCGCACACGCGCGCACACGCACACATGCGCACACGCACACCACACACACACGCACAGCACACGACACACGCACACACACACACGACACACACACACACACACACACACACCACACACACACACACACACACACACACACACACACACACACACACACACACACACACACACACACACACACACACACACACACACACACACACACACACACACACACACACACACACACACACACACACACACACACACACACACACACACACACACACACTGGTTGTTTCAAGACAAACGCGAAAAATTTAAGGGAGCGATTCCTTGTTCAAAACAAAGGGTAGTTTGTTATATAACGTTGGATCAAAAGTCAACCATTAGGGAGATATCGCGGTACGAAAATGTCGGAAAAATAATGTTTTTATTTTTATCTTAAAAAAGAAAAGTGATAGAATAATGAAACCTATGGAAATATTACTATAATCAAAATGCACTTTCTTCATACTTGTTTACTTTTTTAGTGGGAGGGGTTGAAATAGACTCCCCCCTATCATTCTTGTTAACTAAATTTGAAGAAAAACTTATGCAACGAGTTGGAAAAAAATTAATTTGGATAGTCTGGTTTATTTCGAATCTTTTTCATCTCTTGGATTTGAACTAAAAAAATAAAATGTATACAATTACTTATTGGGACGGGGAAATTCACTTAATAAAAAGAATCTAGTTGGCTGTTGTCACTCATTAGATCGTTTCTAATATTGCTTTAATTGAATACAATATTCTACGATTAATTCAATCAAAAATATATTATCTGATCTTTTTAATTGAGCAGTAATAAGAGTTTTAATTAAATCAATAAGAACAATAGTGGTTAATTTCACTAATGCAGTAATGACAAATATCCATTTCATGTATGGGAGAGCAAACGGAAATTCCTTGGAAGCTTGTCGTCTTTATACTGAAGCGTATCCTAATCGTAGATCTCCTCGTCACATCACGTTGACCAGGCTTCATTAAAGGCTACATAAATGTGGAACTTTCAAAAAATCAAATTTTAATACCGGCCGACACCGCGAAGCTCGTGCACCAGTATTAGAAGTTACTGTCCCAAACATGAATGAAGCGCAACTTGAAACAAGTACCAGGAAAATTTCAGAGGAATTAAATACTGGTGCATCAACTATATGGACGATATTAAAAGAACAGCAGTTCAAGCTCTGTTACCAAGAGATTTCGAACCGAAAATGATTTTTACCAATGGGTTCACTCATAATCCTTTTGTCTTTGTTGTTCAAAAATTCTCTTGCAATGTTTAATTAATATATTTTTTAAGAAAGATTTCATTCATAGTTTATGCGTTAATAAATGATAGGTTAGTTTCAAAAATGTTACTTAATAAATTATTTTTAAAATGTGATTGTTCAGAAGCAAATTGAACAAAATTACTTAGTACAAAATAGTATTGTGTTTGATAGTAGCTAACTAGATTTTTTTTCTAAAATAATTTTACACGTCCCGACACGTAATGATTTACCTTTTATTTTTTTATTTCAAATTGGTAAGTTTTATGAAAAAAACACAAGAGAGGAAAAGGTTTCTAATTAAACTAGACTATCCAAATTTATTCTTTTCCAAGTCGTCAGTTTTTCTTTAAATTTAGTTAACAATAATAATAGGAGTAGTCTCTTTCAACTCCTTCCACTCATTGTAAAAAAGTGAAGAAATATGCAGAAAGTGTGTTTTCATAATAGTCATATTTCTGTAGAATTTCATTATTCTATCACTTAATTTTTCCGCCATTTTTGTACCGCGATCTCCCTATTGATTGACTTTTGATCCAACGTTTATATAACTACCCTTTGTTTTTAACAAGGAATCACCCCCTTAAGTTTTTGAAAACTATATATATATATATATATATATATATATATATATATATATATATATATATATATATATACATATGCCCCAGTTGTAAAATTTTTGGACATAAAAATAGACCCAACTCTAAGCTTCTCTAATCATACACAAGCAATAAGCACAAAGATCTGTAAAAACATATACATACTACGAAGGCTTTACGATAACGTATCTACAAATATTTTAGTCACCGCTTACTTTTCTTTAATGCATTCAATCATTAGTTATGGTTAGGGCTAGGATTTGTATGCACTTAAAAATGCCAAAATATGCATGCACATATGTACTATAAAATGCTGAAATATGCACTTAAATATGCTCTTAGAATTGGAGATATATGCATTAAAAGCAATATTTTATAGAAAATATGCGTTTTGCAGTTCGGAAAAAGAAATAAAAAAATAAAAATAATCACTTTAATTTATTTTATTTGTAAAAGATAATATAACTTTACAAAATAAATTTAGCCTATATATTAAATGAATTTGAAAAAACAAACAGTAGTTCTTCTTTAATTCCTTTCGCATTAACTGCGTCTTGTGCATTTTGTATACAAAGTGCATCATCTTTGTTAAGTATGTTTACAATTTCTTTAATTGTATCAAAGTAATTTGAATAATATTCTGCTGCAGACAGCCAGGTACCCCATCTTGTTATTACAGGCTCTGGGGGCAGTGGTATTTGGTGTGCTATTTTCTTAAATGCCTGTATACAATTTGGAGCTTTACGAAAGACTTTCTTAACGTTTGAAATTAAATTATTCACTTTTGGATGTACTTCCCGCACTTTTTCCGCGACTCTGTGTAATCCATGTGCCAGGCAGGTGAGATGAATCATCTTCGAGTATAAGACTTGAAGGCCTGCTCCAGCCTTGAGCATGTAAGGTGCTGCATCAGTAACAAAAAGGAGCACTTTCTCATACTGAATACCCTGGGGCCACAAAAGAGTCATAGAATCATTAAACAATTTTGCAATTGCCGAATTATTTGTATTTTCAAAAACATCCATGGTTAAAGGATATGAACTGGTATTCGCATCTCCAGTTAGAATGCCTATCATAACGTTAGCAACTTATCTGGAAACAAAATTTTTACTAGAATAAATCTTTAGTTGCAACAATAAACTTAAATCATTATTTAAAGAACAATACATTTTAAAAACGAGTATAGGTGAAATTCGACAAAGAAATATTCTTGATTTCGTAAAACCTTCGTATTAGTACATCAGCCATTTAATCTAACAAAACAATAATTAAGTTTCTACGTACCTGCCAACGTTGTCTGTAGCTTCATCAGTCGAAACCTAAATATAATTGTCACCTATAGGTCTTCAAATTAATTGGATGGTATCATGGTACAAGTTAGGTAAGTAATTTTTTCTAAGAGTAGATTCATCAGGTATAGGAGTTTTTGAAATTTCTTCTAAAAAATTTCGAAATGCGGGGTGGTTAATCTTGCTTAACGGAATTTCCGCAGCCACTAACTACACAGTTTTTTATTAAATTCCGCAAATTTATTACTAGCACTACTTATTAAGACATCCCGGCAACAGAGACTGTTTTTTAGTTTTTAAACCCACACACTTTTGGTATTTTAATGTGTTAGGGTGTTGTGTTACTTGAAACCGCTTGTTTGCACCGACTTTATCCTCACACACTGTACAAAATAATATTTTATCGTCGGTCGTAAAAACCTCGAATTCGCGAACGTAACTTCGCAGAGTTACCGAAGTGGATCGCTTTTCTTTTCCCATCCTTAGGACACAAAGTTCTAAACTCAACTATGTAAATTACAATAACAGGTACAACAGTTACAGGCAGGTAGGATGTTCCAAGAAATATTTATGAAAGCTGTATACCTAAAAGGTATAATCCTCCAGTTATTAACAATAGGACAATAGCATACTTAATACTCAGAGGATGAATAATCTGTAAATACTTCCGACTGTAAAACTAAATCCTCTTGGAAATGCCCATGTTAAAAATAAACACAAAATAAATTTTAAATGAAGAATTTTTTAAAAAGTCATTTTTAGATCACATGCTGTAAAATGCAAAAACGCGAGCAAAAACGTACAAAATATGCACTACCATTAAAATATTAGGAAATATGCATGCATTTAGAAAAATCATTAAAATATGCATTTATATGCACTTTCAAATTCACATATGTGGTGCACATACGCATAAAACATGTTTATACTCCACTTTGCATATGATTACTGTAAGCAAAAAAAACATGCAAATGCATAGAAATCCTAGCCCTAGTTATGGTATTATAGTGTGGGGAAACTGCGCTACATCTAAAAGAATTTTTACTTAACAAAGGCGTGCAGTTCGAATTCTATACTCACTAAAATACCGTGATGACTATAAAGAAGGTTTTAAGAACTTAAAAATTCTTACGCTTCCCTCTATATTTATACTAGAATGTATCTTATATGTGAAAGACAATCTCAATAATCTCAAACTACAATCGGGTGTACACGACCACTATACGAGACAGAGAAATAACATACGAATCAGTTATTGTAGATTAGTTAAATCACAAAACGGTCCAGTGTATATATCACAAAAATTATTTAACCGACTACATAAACAAATAACATAGCTTGAAAGGGCGTAATTGAAGAAAAAATTGAAAATGTTCTTAGTTAGTAGAGCTTATTACTCTGTTAATGAATTTTGATGTGACGATCTGTCTAGCCTGAATGGAAAATCTAGTCATGTATAACTTTTACTAAAAATAAATAAAACATATTTAGGTATATTATGTTTGTGAGTAAATGTATAGTTGGTGAGTATGCAAATGTTCTGTTTTTTTTATATCTGTTTGGTGTTCATTGGCATATGTAGGTAAGTGCTTTGTACAGTAACATGCAATAAATTATATATATATATATATATATATATATATATATATATATATATATATATATATATATATATATATATAACTTTAATAAAACTAAATAATCACAGCATCAGTTTGGTAACTAATTAATTGCTCTTTCCTCAACAACTTATAACCTTTCAAACGTTTATATATTACTAATAAAGTATAAGATTCCACCTCAAATCGAAAGGAAGCAATAAATTTGGCCAGCCTTCATGAACCAGCGCCAGGGGGAACTACCACAAGTGTACACGAACCTTACGAATCTCAATGAGATAATCATTTAGGTTTGTGCAAATTTACTAACATCCAAAGGATCGGGTGAACCTGGTATCACGACCCAAATGAGCCTGAAAATAAACCGAGCTAGTTATAAACTTTTTGAAATACCTGTTTGCGACATCACTAATTCGAGATTTCATTTCACTACAAAGTTCGGTTAAAATAATGCCCGCCATTTTTTATTGTTGTGTCTTATATTGACATAAAAAGCAAATCTTTGCGCTTTCTTTTGACAACTACAAGTTCACGTTTTTTGACCACCAATCGGAAATAGTTATTTGCTCTGCTAGGTCTGTAAACACACGAGGAGGTTGTTAAAGCGGCGTGACTAATGATCCGAATCTGGTAGTCGTGCCAATCCCGGCTGAATGTAAAATACCATAGATGAGGTTCCAATTAACTGCGATTTTACAAATAACGGCTAAATTATGAAATCAGTCATTTATAGCAGAAGAATTCAGTATAATCTCAGAGCTTCTGAATTTAGCCTATAAACAAATTTTAAAAAACGTCCTTGAAATGGGCTTTGTTAATATTTTGATATATTTTACTTCAAATAAAAGAAAATTCTAATATAATAGTTATTCATGATCCTAGGGAGTAGAGTTAAATTTTTTTAGATGAATATGGAATGTTGCCCAGACCCAAGTAAACTACAAGAATTTTAAAACGAATACTTCAATGCAGAGGCTCATATTTTTTTTTAAATAAGAAGTTGCATTCGATACCTAAACAGAAAAATGGAATATAACTAAACATATACACTTTTTTTTACGTATTACAGTGGACGTTTGTCCTTCAGTTCGTCAAAATAATAATCTTCAATTTTCTGTAAATGATTAAAAAAGTGTTATTTGTAACTCTTGTGTTATCACATTTCTTGGCGCTCTGCAAATCATTCCTACAAAAATTTTGTACATCTAAAAGAATGGTTAATTACAGAAAATATTGAAACAAATTGTGTTTGCGTTTTCAACAAAATACAATTTACAATGACAGATTTTTTCACTAAACTAGATATGTCGATCCCACTTTAAATTAAAAATAGTAAACACTATCACTTTACTGTCATTTTTGATATAACACTTCATCGTTTTTAATGCGGATTTAAACAAAATAAATAAAAACAGTAAATTCAACAATTCGGTTCGTAACTATCCATACTACGCCTCGCAACGCCGAAAAGAATCATTTGTTTAAGAAAGTGAGAAAAAAGAGCACAAATGTAGTGTTATGTACTATATTCTGAATTAAAATAATGTTTTAGTGCCTTCGTTCTGTAATAAGGCATATGCAGACTGCAAATGCGTCCGAAAACTATGTGTTTGCCGGCTTAGGCCGGCAAAAATAATACAAAATTACAGTTGGTATTCGTTATATTCACGAGTGTCTGTAAAATTTTTGGCTGTAATCCTGATAACGCAACCTCAATCTATCTAAAAAATGGAAAATTAAAAAGAAAAACTAAAACTTACGGTAACCAAGATCATAATCGATATTTGACACAACACAAAGTCTAATCGTGTTACTGTGTACGCGTAAGTATCGGTTATTATGTCCGTATTAGTTCCTTATAAACTACAAATTACATCTATAAATTATTATAAAGTCAATAAATTGGTAATGAATAATTTCGTAATTGTATTTTTTAGGTTATATTGATTACTCAGTTGCCAGAATTGCCAACTTAATTTCGACAGGTATGAAATTTCAAAAAGTACAACAATTTTGTTTATTGATTTTAATAATTTAATAATTTTGTTGACGTCGGCACAAAAAATCTTCTGTGTCACTCTTGCACTCTTCACTTATTCCTAATATCCGCCGGGATTACAACGAATCTTGGTTGTATATGGTGTAATCTATTACACTTTAAAATTTAGCCGGTATTTTTGTCCTCGCTAGCGATGACGTCATTTGCTGCATTTTATATTGCAACCAGAATTGGCATGAATATCGGAACCGTTCTTAAAAACTTCCGAGTATGAAATAAATTACACCACATAATGTATTATACTTTATACTCTTCTTCCTATTTTTATAGTATAATCCTTTTTAGTATTTCAGTCGTAAAATTAGCAGCGGGAGAATAATCTATGTGTCGCATGCATTTCAGTTAAAGTTTTTTTTTTGTTTATGAGTGGCGGATTGTACTTTACTTTTGTTGAAAGTGTAACTCACTTGCATAAAGCGTTTGGACTTGCGTCCGTTAATATTCGTTACGCTCTGAGTTACTTTCTGCGCTTGAAACATAAAACTATTTTTGATCATCGGCAATAATAATAAGTGCCAAAGTATTTTTTTGTCGCGCGTTACCAATGCGTACCTTTCTCTATCGGCTAAATATGTGTGTATGAAATACTTCTACCTTAACCAATTAAAGTTCTGAAAAGTGTAATTTTGACAGTAAATCAAAGATGTGATGCTACAATTAGTAGCTATTTATAAAATTGTTTTTACTTTTTTAAGCAACGGTAGAAACAAATAATCCTCTTAATTTAAATTTTATTTCCTAATCAACAACAACAACCTCTCATACTATCGTGATTATACTAAAAAGGTAACTGTTGCACGGCTTTGCTTTGCTAGACAAGTTTATTTAACCTTCATGCACATATTTTTAATTCAGTTTTATGATATTTCACTTTCACCGAAGAATCAAAAACGTATGAAAATCAGCACAGTTAATAGTTTTAAGGTACAAGCTAAACGACTACGGTAATCAACTAAAGCTCGGTTTACAATTCAAAGTTCATTCCTCAGAACCGTGCTTTAGTTAAACCGTTCGCACAACGAACATATTATTTATTCACGGTGTCACTACAATCTAGACTAGGAAATTATTTTATTAGGTGGGTACTTGTGTAATATTTTATATACCGTTTTGGTTACGGACATGTTGCCTGATCTGTGATCACGGGAATGTCTTATTTCACAAAATGAGCACAGTAGGTAAAAACAAACTAAACATATAAAACAACTAAACCTTCTAGTGTTGACATCCCGTTTTGATAATTTCTAGTATCTACGATAGGTGTACCAACAGAGACATTCCCTTAATATCTATGACAAAACTTTAAAAAGATTAGCAACACTAGCATGTCCGTAATCAGTAACTTAAATGTCTATGTTTAATTAAATAACTAAAGTTTAAATTAGAAATAAATCACTAATTAAAAATATTTTAGATAGCGATAAGCAATGTTAGTTAATTGCAAAATGTATCCTTAAGGTTTACTAAAGAATTTTTGAAAATCAATCTTTAATGTTATAACAGTCACTTGTTATACTAATTAACAATAATGATTTAGCCTGGCCAAGATAACCTAGCCAGTCATTAAGTACTAATGTGTTCAAAATCTGTAAATCACACGTTACAAATAAAAACGTATTACATTTTCATCGTGTTCATGAATTGAGTTATTCAGAAATTCAAGTTAAAATCCTTAATTATTAATCTTTTCAGTTAAAAACAAAATAAATAATTCAAATTTCTTACTTTAAGCATTGAAAAATAGTCGATAATTAAAATAAATAATGACTTCAATGTACATCCATGTCTCAAAATTATTAACCCGTTGTGCTAATCCAGTCCTTATTAGTGTCCATTATCATCTCCATTATTGTAAGACAAGAAGCTGTAATCTAACTTGTTTTGATAAATTACTTATTTTTCAAGAATAATTTAGTCTCACAATCGTTTATTACTGGTCGATGAACACAAATAACGTTACGAAAGCCTTTTTAATTCAATAACAGAAATTCACTTACATTTAATCATTTAAAATAGTGTCTTTTAACTAGACTTCCTTAAACGTGAATAAATTTTCAATTAAAACATTTTTTTTTTAAAAACACTTGCGTGAAAACACTACAAGTAGATCGTTAATTAATAAGAAGCGATAGAAGTCATTTAAAGTTTAATAAATTGTGTATTGAATACCAAATAACTTATACTACAAACATTTTATAAGTTTACGATGCCAATTCGGTAAAATTGATATATCGACCAATGTATACAGCTTAAATTCGTTATGATCGCAATTTTTTGTTAATCCTATTTCAGACTGTGCTCAACAGAGATTGAATTTTAACATTATACATTGCTTACTTAATCTGTAAATGCTTGTATAAAAACTAATTTATCTCGAATTATCAACATCAACATGAAAGTATTCCCCATATACTTCCATAAATCTTAGATATTTTTCTAAAACGACAGTACTTAATCCACTTATACTTAACTATTTAAAGTTTTGGCCGTGGCGCGATTTACCATTAGCTTGTCATATGAGCACCTAATGTACAACTCGAGAATAACACTAACAACTTGTACACATACTGTATCGTTCTGCTTAAAAATTAATAATAATTTAGAGAAAGAGCTAAATTTCCACACAATTTTAAATTTCCATGACAGTGACATATCATGAGCTAGTGTCGTCGCTTGAGTTGTGCAAACAACACTTTTGTAGCATTTTAAACAAAGAAAAACGTTTAAACTGCTATAACTACAAGATTAACAATCAATGTTTAACTGCACTACAAAACTTAAATCGCGAAAATACGGGACTGTACTATGTGACTTGCTCAAAACTATCTAGTTTTCTATTTTATAAATTCTGGAAATATTCTTTCTGAATCTAAAAAAAGTGATGTTCTAAACATTCATGAATACCCGTGTGTGGATGTCTACACGTGTGTTTGTGCGGGGTCTTTCGTTAAAACTGAACATATTTAGATCCCGATCATAGTTATTCTTGTTTCCAGTTTGCTAACAATAAACCAATACACCTATATATATATATATATATATATATATATATATATATATATATATATATATATATATATATATATATATGCTCATTGACCCGCAGACCTGCAATTGAGATTTCTATACTTACCAATAAAATGGGTTTTGTGCATAATCTATGTCACCCGAATATGAAATTAATCGGGTCATAAATAGAGATTTTTCAAATACTTGACTACCAACGCCTCCTATTGGAATAGTCAATATCCATCAACCCAATTTTGACCAAGACCAATCTACGTTCCAAATATGAGGTTGATCGGTCGAACGGTGTGCCGGTTACAAACAGGCGCATTCATTTATTCATTATATATATATATATATATATATATATATATATATATATATATATATATATATATATATATATATATATGATTTTTCTCCAATGACATTCAAACGAAAGGGTTCTTGCGCCTCTTATAGCAAATTTGAAGTTCACGAGAGGGTTCAAAGGTTTTTCATACGCTTCCAACTTCTCTGCGTGATCCTTTGGAGGATGGGATATATAAAGGACAATATCGTTTTCGTGTATTGATGACGGTAAATCCACTCTGACAGCAAAATTAATAAATATAATCTATAAATTATAGTAGACACAAAAAAGCATAACTACGTAATGTAAAACCGTGGCTCTCGGGTAAATATGTATTTCGCGGTCTCGAATTTTTCTCATTTTTGAAATTTATTTTATTCGTCTTGAAACTTTGCACTGCAAATAGAGACAAATTCGAGATCACTTTCTGTCACTCACCTATACTGTTACGTAAGAGTCACGGAAATACAGGTATACCATTTAATTGACACAGCTTAGATGCCTCGTTTTGCCGCACTTTCATTAGAAGGACATGGAGACGTCCGAGGTTCTTTCAGCTTCTCTTCATTATTTGTTGATAAATTTACCCTGGCTGTAAACGGAAGATACGCAGATTAAACAAGCGCAGTTGTTGCCATCAAACTGGATGGGACATCAAGCGCGCCATACTCCCAAATAAAACAGCAATTTAGTTACATAACACCCAAGAGCTCTTCAAATAGCAGCCCACCGACAGCCAATAAATAGGGGCGTTTGATAGTATCGTTTAAAAAAGAAAAGAGTTTACCACTTTTCGTTGCCTCAGTATCGGTTGATGTTGAATGGCATAGAACTGGAACGTCTAAATCATCTTTCATTAAAGGGGTTGGAAAAGCTGCACTTTTTACACTTGCAACTTCAGATTAATGTCCAAAGAATCCTACCAGAGATTGTGAGCACTTCATTTTTCTCGTCCTAATGTAGAGATAAGCGTGGCAAAACTGACAGATAAATCAGGTAGGAGGCAGTGGTGCAGAACACTTGCGCAGGCGCGTCAGCGTGCTGCCTTCCTTCCCTCGCCAGCTACGACGCCTCATAACTTCCGAAGACGTTCGAGGGAACGGTATGGATATCGAAAGTGGAAGTGTGCATGCATTAACCAGCATAACGTAGCTGTTTGACGGACGAAGCCTGAACCTCATACCCCCTCCCTGTTTATATTGTTGAATCGGAATCCTATAAAGGGGAGAGAATGTTTTCTTACGCACTACGGTTACCGTTCACCTTGTATGAAGGTTTTTCAGGGATTTTCCCCATACATATGTAGCGGCATGGTCACTGTATATACGCACACCGTGCGCGGCTACTTAGGCGAATGTTTGGGTAGTATTTTCCTTCTCAGAACCCTAACTCCGTTCGTTCCGATCCTATCCTGACCACACCCATCCTTAATCCCGCCATGCATATATACGCAAAGTATGTATGTATGCTGGGAATCCATAATTGTGGCTGAAGGAGCTTGGAAAGCTCAAACGCCCGCCCCCCTCTTAGGGCTTGCAACAAAATTAAACAGCGAAAGTTGCTACCAAAAGATTTTGAAGTTTAAATATGAATTTAAAAAATGTAAAACATTTACTGTTGAAATTTTCAAAATAAAACAGTTTACATAGTTAAAATTGGAGTTAGGACTTGGCAGCCTGTAGTACAATTATACAAGAAAAGGAAAAAATTAAAAAAAACCGCCACTAAGAAAATCTTCTAAAAAGTAAAAAATCCCTTCATCAACTAGGAAAGAGTTAATGAAAAAAACTAAATCAAGATCGGTTTCTCCGTTTGGGAGCTAGGATGCCACAGACAGATGCACAGATTCACACGTTAAACTTATAAAACCCCTCTTTTTGCGTCGAGGGTTAATTATTTCGAATTACTTGATCATTCATTATATATACTTTAACATAATTAACTTGACTCTATGCATAAGTTCGGTACAACTATTCTACGGGGTGGTCCGTAAGTAATGGTTCAAAGCGAAATGTAAAATTCTCGGCCCTAAAAATTACAATCAGACGTAACTTAGGTTAATAAAATGTTGATAATAAGAAAGACAGGGCGTCAAAGTTCCAAAAAAATGTTGATTTTTGAAATATCTCCAAAAGGTATTTTTCTCACACTTGGTATAATAAATCTAGAGATATTAAGTATATTGGTTTTAGCTTATTAATACGTTTTTATTATGTACAGTGATGTAGAATGTAAGGGGTAGAGAAACCTTTTAATCCATAATTTCTACGCTAATGGAGCAAGTTGGATTTTTTGTTAAAATACGAAACCTTGATGTTTTTCAGATAAAAAAGGTATTCTTTGTCTTAATAGTTTCTAAGAATTTTAGGTATTCATTACTAACTGCTTAGGAAGGTTCTGTAGTATTTGGGAAAAATATCAAAACGTGAAAATCAGTGTTTCGGGAAGAATACATGTAACTTCAGGATATGATAAATCTAATCATTTTAACACAAACTTTCATATGAACGTAAGTCCAATAGTGTTTCGTTTTCGAGATACAGGGTGTCAAAGTTACTAACCTGCCTAAGCAGTTGCTAATAAATACCTAAAAACACAAATATCTTAGAAATTGTTAAAGTTATCGATTTAGGCAGAGTATACCTTTTTTATCTGAAAAACATCAAGGTTTCGTATTTTAATAAAAAAATCCAATTTACTCCATTGGCGTAAAAATTAGGGATTAAAAGGTGGCTCTAACCTTTGCGTTCTACGCCGCTGTACATAACAAAAACGTAATAATAAGTTAAAACCAATGTACTTTATATCTCTATTTATTACACCAAGAATGAGAAAAATACCTTTTTTTCGTTTTGGAGATATTTCAAAAGTCAACATTTGTTTTGGAACTTTGACACCCTGTGTCTTTTTATTATTAATTTTTTATTAAAGCAACTGCGTCAGATCGTAATATTTTGAGGTTGAGAATATTACATTTCACTTTGGACCATTACTTACGGTCCACCTCTTATATTGCGTTCTCATATTTAAAACAATTACCGTGAATAATTAAAAACCTAAGAAAAGGAGCTTAATTTACTTTTATTAAGCAAAACATAACCAATTTAAAGTCTCTCCAGAAACGAAGCGAAGGAATAAATTAAAATAGTTTATTTATTTCACATACAAGCGGTACACCGTTTTGTATTAAGTACTTAATAGATTCCTTAAACTAGTTTTAGGATATACCACTTCCATACTATAGAGTTACAACGTTATTTATCAATAACTGCTAATCCTTTAACAATGGGACGTGCCTGTTGTTGAGTTCTAAAGTAAAGATCATAGGCGTGTACATGGGTTTTGCAGATAAACTAATGACGATTGCAATGTTTTATTGTAAACTGAACGATAAAAAGTGATTTTAAAGATATCATTGTAATATGTCATTTAATTATAAAACACTTCGTTTGTTAGAAATCAATTTATAGAGTTTTTAAATTTAAGGTAAAGCAACGATTATTATACGGGGTGTCCAGAAACTCTACGGACAAACTTTGCGTAGTGATTCTAGACCCAAAAATAAGAAAAAAAGTTCATATAAACCCAGGTCCGGAAACGCTTCGTTTAGGACCTACAGGGTGTGAAAAAATTTTATTTTCCTCGGTTGATCTGAGAGGCATCGAGCAAGTATACCTTTTTTGCTTAGAACTGAAAAGGGAACAAACTAATTCAAACGGAACGTCAATATACCGGGTGGTAAAAAACTTAAGGCCAATTAACTTTTAGCATACCACTGTAGATGCCTGCGATACCTTCAGAAATGATGTGGGAATATGTTCTGGGATTCGCCGCTCATTATCAAAACGAGTGAGATTATGTACCGAAACAAATGGTCATCATGTGGAACACCTTTTGTAACATTTATTTTTTTAGTTTTATTATTTATTTCTTCATTTTCGTTCTTAAATTCAAAGTTAAAATAAAAATGCAAACATACGTTACTCTGATTTTTAATTCCAATTAGCTAAGGATTATAGGGAATTAAATTAATTGAACTGTTCATCAACCAATATCTAGAAAACGGTTGATCTGAGAGACATCGACCAAGTATACCATTTTTGCTTAGAACTGAAAAGGGAACAAACTAATTCAAACGGAACGTCAATATACCGGGTGGTAAAAAAGTTAAGGCCAATTAATTAACTTTTAGCATACCACTGTAGATGGAGCCCTCTGCAGGCAGCATCAAAATCAATAAAATATTTATGTTTCTCGACCACAAAAACCCCCGTGCTCCAAATTTCAGGACCATATTCAAATTTGTTCGCAAACTATCGCCATAAAACCCAGGAAAATAAAATTTCTTGCACACCCTGTAGGTCCTAAACGAAGCGTTTCCGGAGCTGGGTTTATATGAACTTTTTTTCTTAATTTTGGGTCTAGCATCACTACGCAAAGTTTTTCCATAGAGTTTCTGGACGAACCGTGTAATATACTCGTACATATCTGAACTTCTTATTACCTATATTAAACAAGAACAAACAAAGAAAAATAATAAATCTATAATTTTAAAATACAGTTATTCTGAAAATTCATTTGTTTCTACGGAAGAACTATCATTTAGCCCTATTAAAATTACAATAGGCTCTACAGTAACTTCTATCATATTATCAAGTTCTCACATTTTTGTTCCTCTTTCATTACGTGTTCCATTTCTGTTTTTCCGCCGTCACCTCACTTAAGAAAGTCATTAAAAGTTGCCGAACGTTACTTAATTTAAACATGGTATTATTTCTAGCCACTGCACCCTTATTAATTTAATAGCGTTCAATTCGCAATAGTAGGGCGGTAAGCATAGAACAAAAATATCACGTCTTGCTGCCATCTCGTCAACTGCATATCTTTTAAACTTTGTCCTAACACCTTGTACTAGGCTTAGTATTTCCCTTTTTACCATATCATGTTCGAAAGCAATATTTTTTTGAGGAAAGCCATTCCATTAAAGCACCTTTTTTCTATGAAGTTGTAGGTAAACGTTTCGATTTGTTTGGAATAGTAGTTGGCATTGTCCAAGGGCGTAGCCAGGATTTATAACAGGGCAAGGCATAGTCCATGGTCGTTCAAAATGTAAAATTTTAGGATAAAAAGAAAAGGCAAATGAAAACAAAACTTTGAGATTTTAATTATACTTAAATTAAACTAATAACAGATAACAAAAAAATATGCAGAACAGAAAATATGTATATTTTAGATTTAATTTTTGTTTATTAAAATTTAAAATTATTTAATTTATTTTTGATCTTCCAGCAGTTGTCCCTGCTTACTGCTACGCCCATGGCATTGTCCATAACAATTACGGTACCCTTTGATATTAAATCTAACATTTGTTCAAAATATTCCTCAAAAACATCCGGATTCATGTCCTCGTGGTAATCACCGTTATTTTGCGACTCAAATAGTAAACTTCCCTCTATAAAGTCTTCGTCACTTCCTATATGCGTAATAATTAAGCGTCACTCTTTTCCTGAAGAAGGTCTTAAACCTGTAGATAATCCTTCTAAAAAACCCTATCGTCCACTGATTATATTTTTGTCTTGACACATTTTTTCCACGGTATAACCTTCATTTACCTACGTTTCGTCTAAATAATGAATTTTCTTGACTTCAGAACGTAATTTAGAGATATTTCGCAGGTAATTTCTTCTCCAACGGACAATTTCTTCCTTATCAATGAGAGCTGATTTTCTACTCATTTTTTCCCATGAAAAATTCAATTCGTGCAAAAGTTGCCACAACATTGATCTACTTAAATTGAGTCTTCCTCTTTCACAACTGAAAGAATTGTATTTAATGTGCGTATTTATTTTTTAAAATGTAACGAATGCACTATTCTTCACATATTCGGATATTGCTGTTTTTTTTCTACCATAAGATAAACTAGGCTCACGCACAAAAACTTTATGTCGTATGTGAACACATTTCAACTATCTCTTCAACTTTTTTCAATGGATTATGACATTTCAAATAATTGTACGCATTGAGCACAATATTTCTTTCGTTGGCAGAAAGCGCAGACCTCTTCACGCGTTTCATTGGAATACATTCAGCACTGGACACCGTTGCTATTAAACTCAATATTGCAGCATAAGTACACCTTATATATACCGATATATATAACAATAATCATAACTTAGGCTATCGTTATATTTATATGTGTATAATTTTTGTGTGCAATTAGCGTTGTTCGCATATTTCTTCCCGAATTGTATCATTAACAACACATTAAGATCTATTAAAGTGTGATTACAAACACGGTACATGCTTTCTAGTTCAATTATTAGTAATTAATTAATTTAAAATTAATAAAAATGGAGTTGATAATCGTATTAGCAATTTGTGATATATACGGAGTTGACAATCCAAACAATCAATAATTATCTAATCAACCACGAAATTCTTTTAATCTGAAAACAGAAAAATTATATTACAAATAAATAATATACTCGTTCCTTCCCAACTTTTAATCGTATTATTTAATTTCATTATCACATATCTAATCAATATTACTTCAGTTTTATATTTTTTATCATAAAACAACCCAACGCCACTGGAATCTGTGAAACATGTTGATTTATTCCTTCGCTTCGTTTCTGGACAGATTATAATATTAATTGTACACTCTTGCGCATTAACAAAAATTGGTCACCAACAAAGATCAATAATTTTGTGATTTTAAATAGATTCCATGTAGTGTATAAAAGTCATGTGATTTTGTTTTGATATAGTTATTTTAAGAAAAAAAACTGTTCTTTTCCGATTTGGTGTACCAAATAGCCCACAACCATAAATAACACCAACAGTGTATTTAAATAAGTGATAATTTGCTTACAAAGTATTCTAAATTATACTGGCTTGGGGTTATTATCAAGAAATAAACATGTTACTTTATTGCGTAAATGTGCCTTTATGTATGTACTGGAAACTATTAAAAAGCATTTTTGGTTTTTAGGAAGACTTTTATTAGTAGTATTATAAATAATTAACACTTCACTTAAGCTTTAACAATGTTTTTATTTGTAAAAAGATGGTGCAAATTGTAAAAAAAAAACGTTGTTCGTATTCTAAAATATTCAATGCATTTGTGATTATCGTAAACCACCAGATATTTGTGTTTATCCGAACGAAAGAGAATTATTGATGAACAGTATTATAGGAATTAAAAAGTCAAATGTTGTAGCCATTGGACTATTTGATTTTGTTGTTAAGTATACCAGTTTTTACAGCCCAGTAACCAATCAACCAATAATCCTTAATTTTCAGTCTAAAAAAGTTTATTGCTATGTAATCAAATGTATGTTGGATGATTATTAACTACGTTATATCGATACTGACAAAATACAATAGGTGCGTTATGATAATGTACTTAAATCATACTCCCTAACAATTTTTTTTTATATATGAAGATCTAGAAACGGCCAGAAAAATTCAAAGCGACCAATTAAATAGTTAAAATTATTATTACTTTTATTAAAATTCATAAATAAAAAATTTACATCGAGTCTTGTTTCAGTGTGCTTTTTTGCCTTGCACTATCTTGTTTATTGAAGCATTTTTGGTTCATCCGCCATCTTGTTTACGTGTGTCTATTTGGTATTTCACATTTTTTCCATATACGTTTTTTTAAACATATTTTGGTTTTCCGCCATCTTGCTTCCGTATGGCTTTTTGGTGCGTTCACCATCTAGTTTACTTGTATCTTTTTGACTTTTCGCCATCTTGTTACTATGCTTGTGGTATAATTAGAGGTTAGCATGCTCTGTGCAGAATCTCCTTGTGACCTAGTTTAAAGCTAACAGCCTCATCTTGTAGTGTAATTAAAGGTTAGTTTATAGTGTGCAACTACTTTTGGTGTTATAATTATAAGCTAACACACAGTTTGGAACTCCGCCTTACGGTAAAATTTAAAAGCTAACTAAGTTAGTAGTAAAAACTATTATTAATTTTATTAATTAATTTTATTTAATACATAAATAAAAAGTTTAGCTCGAGTAGGATTTGAACCTACCACCTGTACCGGGTGGCAAGGTAAGAATGCAAAGTGCTATTTCTCGGAAACTATTCGTCGTAGAGAGTTGCACTAAAGTGGCCAAAAAAAGACAGTGGAAAATATTTTCAAATTTGCAAGATGAATGTCCAGGGGGCGTAACCACATCCTAAACTTTTAAAGTGATTTTTTTACTGAAATCCACCTAGTAAATGTACCAAAAAATTATATGCTTTTTAAAGCTCAGCTTTATTCGAGTAATTTTTGTTTGACGTATCTATTAAAGTAAAGTGGGGGTGGTGGTGGGGGGGGATTCAGTAATTTTTTTAAATAAACAGCTGTAACTCCTAAACGACTGAAATGATTTTAATAAATTTAGTCTCTTTGGAAAAAGCATTTATTGCTCCATCAAATCCATCTTACCTGTAATATGCTTAATTTTTAGTGATGTCACTATAGCGCGTTTGATATAATATCAGAAAATTGAAAAATTCTCTAAAAAATTGAATGCAACAATATGACTTTTTTCATAAAAATGAGATGAAATCATCCCTAAATAGGTTAGTGAAAACTGCATCTCGATATCTTAATCCTACCCTAAAATACCGAAGAAAAAAAATTCAGTTATTATAAGATTTGAAAAAGTCGATATTACACCGGTATTTATTCTTATTTATATGTCTTTTTTCAAGATTCAATGAAAAATTTCATCATTTTATAATTTTTAAATAATAAAGTTTCGAAGAGACTCGGCTACAAGAATGGAAGACAATATTGTTAATGTCTTAGCATATGTCATTGAATAGTTAGTACTAAGCAATGTCAATACCGTTGGATATGTCACGAACTACTATTCAAAACATTTTAAAGGACCATAGGTAAGTTCTTATGTCTCTGAAAATACTACTTTACATGTTTCACAATGTGTTTGTAATTTCAAATTTATAGAATACACCCGTATCATATGGTTTTACGTCAAGCCTTACATGACGAAGACGTTGACCGAGGGAGAGATTATTGTCATTGGATGTTGGGCATGCTCAGGGAAAAGAGAGGATTTTTATCCGAAATTCTTTGGACGGATGAGACCACTTTTAAGAATGATGGAAACGTTAATTTGCATAATATGCATTATTGATCTGATCCCAATCCGCACTGGTTGCACGAGGTTCAACATCACGGTCGTTGGAGGTTAATGTGTGGTTGACATCCTGGACGGATCTATTATAGGTCCCTATTTCTTTAATGAACCACTAAATGGTGCCGTGTTTCTTGATTTTCTGGTAAACCAATTGCCTAGTTTATTAGAAGATGTGCCCTTGCAATTACGGCAAAATATGTTTTTACAACTAGATGGGTGCCCGCACATTTTTCAATAAATGTGCGAGAACACTTAAATTTAATATATCACCAGAGGTGGATTGGACGAGGAAGTATATTTCCTTGGCCACCACGATCCCCAGACTTAACCTGTTTGGACTTTTATCTATGTGTTCGGTTAAAAGATATTGTTTACGAAACTTCACCAACAACGAGAGACGACGTGAAAGTACGAATTCGAGAGTCCACTTCGTTGCCTGTCAAGAGCAGAAGTTGAAGCTGCTGTAATGTCCACGCATGAGCGGCTCCTACAATGCATCGAGGTCAATGGGAGACAATTCAAGCATTTAAGTAGGCATTAAGTAGGTACTTGATGCCTACTTAAGTAGGCATTATTGCACAATCGGTCCTTTTTAGGACCATAAATAAAATTAATAAAAACAATTCTGCAAATTTGGAATAATACCTTAAAAAAATAAATATTATCAAATTATTTACATTTAATTTCTGAAATTATGAAAACTTTTGTTATTTAAAAATTATAAAATGATGAAATTTTCATTGAATCTTGAAAAAAGACAAATAAATAAGAATAAAATACCGGTGTAATATCGACTTTTTCAAATTTTATAATGACTAAATTTTCTTTATTCGATATTTTAGGGTGGGAATAAGATATCGAGATGCGCTTTTCACAAACCTATTTAGAGATGATTTTATCTCATTTTTATGAAAAAAAGGTCATATTGTTGCATTTAATTTTTTAGAGAATTTTGTAATTGTCTGATATTATATGAAAAAACGTGCTCTAGCGGAATCACTAAAAATTAGACATATTACAGGTACGATGGATTTGATGGAGCAATAAATGCTCTTTCCAAAGAGACTAAGTATATTAAAATCAGGGCAGTCGTTTAGGAATTACAGCTGTTTATTAAAAAAATTACTGAATCACCCCCCACCACTTTACTTTAATAGATACGTCAAACAAAAATTACTCGAATAAAGCTGAGCTTTAAAAAGCATATAATTTTTTGGTACATTTACTAGGTGGATTTCAGTAAAAAATCACTTTAAAAGTTTAGGATGGCGGTTACTCCCCCTGACGGCCATCTTGCAAACTTGAAAATATTTTTCACAGTTTTTTTGTCACTTTAGTGATAAAATTTTTTACCGCAACTCTCTACGACGAATAGTTTCCGAGAAATAGCACTTTGCATTCTTATCTGGCCACCCGGTACTTTGCTAGAGTACCGCGCTAACATTAAGGATTTTGAAATTGACCCACCAACATCTTAGAAGATAATTTAACGTTCACAATTTCAAAATCGTTAACGTCTAATAATTAATTCTTGCCGGTCCGTTTTTGTAAATGTAAATACAAACAAGGAAACAAATTACTAAACGTTTAAGCTCAAAAACACGCAAAGTCTAAAACAAACACACTAGCCAACAAACTTGTGAATATCATCAAATACCGCAAAACTAAGATCGTCAGAAAAACTAGTAGCCAACAAATACATACACAAACAAGTAAACACCCAAAACAATGGAACTAGCAAACAAATAAACACCTGAACACGTAAACCTACAAACATGCAAACACACAAATAAATACACTAACTATCCAGTAACTCTCCTTAGCAAACATGCAAACAAAGAAACAAGCACTCACGCATAAAAAATCCGCAAATACTTGACCCATAGAGCACATGGTAGAAATCTTTCAACATAACTTGCACTCTTTCAACCAGTTCGAAAAATTTCTTTTTAGTCAAAGACAAAGTATCAAGCACACACACCCACACCCACACGCACACAGCCTCGCACACCCACACACACTCAAAAAGGCAAACGCCCAAATACTCAATTGCAGCTGCAAATTATTCAATAAACGGACACGCAATTATTACACGACCAAACCGCCTCTAGGCGTCGCATATACTTATCATACACTAAATCTCACAATCGATAAATAACGCCACTGGTATTACTGTGATCTGAATTTTCAGGCTAGACTATCCCCAAACTGCGCTATCGAGGTGTAATCTCCAATGTTTTTATAACAATTAAACAGTTATTTATTGCTTTAACAGTTTTATTTATTAAAATTACAAAAAAGAACACGAACTACTTAAAACTGGAAAATTAAAAAAAAATCGTAAAAGGTACGAAATAAAATCATTATTTCTAACTCGTACTCCATATTCCTAAACCGTACCTAGAGAATTTAGATGCATTTGTCACATCTATAATGGGTAACTGATCCCAAATCACCTGCGCACAAATCATGTACCAATACTTTACAGTTACTGCTTCTTTTGTATCAGGAATTTTCGGAATTGGGAATAATTCATGAAGACGATTTCTAATTGATACAAATTTTTTTGAGGCGGTAGGTGTACCAGCTTGACTTGCTAATTTGTTAGAAGTAGATGGTTGAACGGCGATATTTTCACTTTGTGATGCTTGTAAGACATGACCGCTGGTCGATGGTTGAGGATTAATAGTTTCTATTGTATTTTTCTGATTTGGAGTATTTTTACTGCTCCTACGCTACGTTGGTCAAGTTCACCAACGACTGTTTCCTCTGTTGTTTGCAAAACTGCGTAGTTTTCCACTTTAATTTTATGGTGATCAGAGGGCCATAGACCACATGATTCTAACCCATGTAACCCAGTGGCCATACAGACAGCTCTTGGATAAGCAATTCCTAATCATTCACTTATATCAGTCAATTTTATTACACTCCCAGGATGAGTGCACATCCACGCTGCACATGCTTCATTAAAATGGTGCTTTAACGATTTAAAAAAAGACTTATCCAGGGGCTGAATTCTGTGCGATGTACGCGCTAGTAAAGATAGCATTTTGACTCCATAATCTCTAGCAAGCCTTATTGCATCGATGTTTTTGGTGTGAGTGGAGTGGTCATCGAGAAGCAGAAGAATTTGCTTTTTTCAGTTTTTTCAAGCCGTAAGCAGCGTAGAAAGTGTTGCATCCATTCTAAAAATAGTTTACTTGATCCGCTGTCGGAGCAAGTTTAAAGTGTTTGGACGTCTATCTCGTTTCAAGAAGTCGTTCAAACGTAGCCGTTTGTAGATAACCATCGGAGGTATGAACTCCCCGGAAGAATTCATACAGTATACACATGTTGTGTTTGTACCTCTTTCACAGCTTATAACAGCACCCACTTGGAATTTACCCTTCTTGGCCAAAATGTTGTATGATTTATGGACGGTACTTAAATCAGTTTCATCGACATTAAAGATTTTTTGCGGTGAAATTTTCTTTTGGTCTATAATTTGTTCATATGTATCAAGGAAGTTCATTACTCTTTGCTTGTCAAACCCTCTGTAACATGCCATTGAGGTTGCTTCTGGTTTACGCAACGATATTTCAGGGCGATCTTTTAAAAATCTATAATACCACTTCCAACCCGCTAACCTCTTTTCTTTATTAAATCGATGATGAAGATCATACTTTTCGGCCAGTTGAAAATCTAGGCTATGCAGTTCTTTAACTGTCAGACCAAAAAAAGCAGGATTCTAAGTCTAAAATATGTTGCACCAATTCTGCCTCCATCTCATACGTTAAGCCTTTTGGTCGTCCAATGCTATTATATTTGTTAAGATTTTTTACACGTGTTCTAACCGTGGGCTTAGGAATTTTGTAAACACGACAAGCTTCATTAAATCCCATTATTTTGGTATTATATTTTTTCAAAGCCTCCTTCATATCGGCCTCTGCGCAACAGTTGTACTTTCTTTTTACTGTCATTGTCTGGAATAAAAAAAAATAAATGCATCTTGATACCTAATTTCCTTTTCGTAAATAGATTATGAAAAAAACCGCAATCCTAAGATCGATTTTATCCTAAATCGTACCGGTACGATTTATATATAAATGTAGGGTACGATTTATAATCATGAGTATCGGCTTAGTTTTGTATGCAGAGTACGAAAAGCAAAAGTTTCTACTCACCAAACTACTCTTAAAGTACATGCCTTTAAGACGTAATAACTCATGTGGATCAATAACAACAGTTAGTTACTTCACACCTTGTAAATACAGGGTGATCCAGATTGATTGAAGTTGTCCGCTTACTTCAAAAAAGCTATTCTCCACTTATCTCATTTAGTAATTCCAATTATTTCCAGTGGTGTGCATACGGGTGTTAGTGATTGGGCGGGAAATTCAAAAGGTGATGATACATCAACAATAAATCCAGCAAAATTTTAAATGACATAAATAGTCTGTATTTATTTATTGTTGAACTACCTCCATCTTAATGTTATCATTAAAAATGCTAATAAGTAAATGGAATATTTTATTTCAATTTCGTTTTAATTTGACTGAAGAGGGAAACAGATTATAGTATCCGAAAGCTTATAATAGGTGCTGAAATTATTTTGTAAGCATAAATGCACTCTACGTTTAATAATCTCGAAAACGTTGCGGGGTTATTGCATTAATGGCGTTCACTATAGCATTCTGCAACTCCTCAACCGTCTCAAAACGATTTGCATACACAACAGTGTTAAGATGACCAAAAACAAAGCAGCCGAGCGGATCAAGCAGTGAGATCGTGGTGCCCATCGATTTTTGCTTATTATTGTATCATCGAAAAATTGTGATAAATATTGGGACTAGCTTCCAATCGCCCCCGAATATCTTCTGAGCTTTCTTAGTCAAATACAGGTCTTCTGTTAGGAGATTTACCTTTGGACACGGAGCCGGTGTCACGAAAACGTTAAACAATTCGACGAACATGCTGTGAATGTTTCGTAGGTAACGTCAATGTCGCCGAACCGTTGCTGGAATTACTCGAAGCAAGAAACTTGCGAATATTTCTAGACACCACATTCATCTCGTTTCCCAGACCAAAAATAAGCCTCCAAGATAAATTTATTGTGTACATCCGATAACGTGACACTAACAGTTATACCCTAAAAATTATTTGCATTTTATTTTATTCTAAACAGAACTCTGTATTTTTCATTTACCAGATAAATCAATCAAGTATATGCAGCTTTGTCTTGAAAAGACAGATTTTACGTGAATTACAGGAACAATAAAAAGACAAATAAAGCGACAAGAACAGAAGGAAGCAAATTATGACAGTTTATACATACGTATTTACGCACGCTCGTGACCACAGCGGATGAAATTTTGATAAACAACTTACACTTTCCAGTGTTTTTGATAACAATATGACCATAGCGGAGTTACAAACCCTACAATCAATTTGAATCACGTTGTAGAATTACAATATTATTAAAAGTGGAAGAAATACTAATCTTTTATTTTCCGCTGCAATAACGGCAAACGATACACACTCTGACTGTGGTTCATACGCAACTAAAGATCCCTATTTGTGCAGTTAACACGCCGCCATGTGGCCGTAAACGCGAATTCAAACAGGTACGATTTAGGAACCGGTACTATTTAGGCGAATTTATCCTACAATCGTGTTTGTGTTGTGATATTACACCAAATTTTCATTGAATGTAAGAATATTTACATTAGGAAGTGATATAATCGAAGCAGTTTAATTAACATTGGTCATAAAAGGCAGAAACATGTATCCACCTTAGCAAACATAGAGAAGGAATACCATGTGCCCTCTTGCGTTTATTATATTTCCTAATTTGATTGTGTTTAAATTACATGTAAGTTAAACCAAAGAGTATATAATAATTATGAATTGGTTAAACATAACATAAAATAAATCGCAATAAAACATTGCCACATAAATTTGTCAAAATGACACGTGAGTCAAATCTGCAATAATTAATGGTCCATATAAATTTGAATGCCCACAAATTGATTTTTAACAAAATTAGTATGATAAATCACATTTTTAATTCTTGTGTGGAAGTATATAATTGAATAAACTTACTGAAAAGTTAATACATAATTTTATACGATTACTAATTAATTAAATGTAAACGTATTACTTTTATTAACCACCACCCTCATATAATTCGTTTCAGGTACTCTCTCAGGTTCATTACACCACCAATTGTACAAAGTAGTCACAAAAATCCGTATTGCTCTACGTATGAGTATAAAATCTTGTTTTAACACAGCCATTGCAGCACGCTCGTTTGAAATCTATATCATAATTTGGTTTGAAAAATCTGGAACACTGGAACTGTGGCAGGATCTGTAACAAACAAAATACACCACGTACCACACAAAATTAAAACACCAAACGCGTTTCGATAGCTACGCTATCATCATCAGCGGTCGACTAGGGCGGACTAACGAAATGAACTCATTAAACGTTCATAACTTTCACTTTCATTTCACCAGATTAGCAACGAAGTGTTACTCGCTGATGGTATATATGTTAGAGATTTTCTTTAGTCCACCTAGTCAACGCTGATGATGATAGCGTAGCTATCGAAACGCGTTCGGTGTTTTAATTTTGTGGTATGTGGTGTATTTTGTTTGTTATAATTTGTATTAATTTGGTGCTAATTTGATACAAACGAAAATTGTGCATCTATCATTAACAAAATTATATATATATATATATATATATATATATATATATATATTTCTTTACTTTATTTCTGTATAGTTAATAGTGTAATTTTAACACTTGGTCATTATGAGATGTTCATTAAATACTATTAATTCTTGCATACTTTGTAATAGTTAGTTTATGTTATGTATCGTCCTGCAATTTTGACAACAAAGTGACATTTAAGTTATTTCCATAACTACCGAAAATGTGGCCTACTAGCGACAATTTTTTGCAAAATCCAAATAATTTAAGGATAATAATGCATAATAATAATAATGCCACATAATGCACAACCAGTGACAAATTTTTAAATGGAGAATTTGGTAATAAGTAGTTTGGAAACAGGGACCCCATTTATGGCCGCAAGAATGGCCAACTACCGGAAATTTCTTTTGTTGTTCCTAACTAACTTATTTATCGATTTTAAGAAAAAATAAAATGGTGTCATATGTAGAATTTCAGATAATAATAAATTACAAGGTGTTCCATTAAAAAAATCACTTTAGTTTTTGCTGCCCTTTTGTTTTTTCATGGGAGCATTTTAAGTAAGAGCATTGAAAATAGCGGAAAAAATTATTTAGAAATACTTTTGAAAGATTTAAATATGTTGATATTTAGAAACTTACGGGTGTGTAATGCAAACTCACCCACACTGTATATATATATATATATATATATATATATATATATATATATATATATATATATATAGTTTGATGCTGTTAGTTTTACTTCCAATATATACGTGATAAAGATTTTGCAAAAAATATTTTCATTCACGTCCATTTCTTTGATCAGATTCCAACACAGAATTTTTTCTAATCACTTTCTTAGTATTTTTTCTGGATTCGCCTCCTTCTGTTACATTACTGCATTAACTTCCCAGCTAAACCAGGATAAGCCTTAAAGTGGTTTCCTGGATGGTAAACATGGTATCCCTGCTGCAAAGCATCGTACTGTGTCTGAAAATGTCTTTGTGTAATTTTTCGTTTGCCACTCGTTTATTTGGCAACAAAAGGCATATATCTACAATAAATCATGAAAGATATTATTTATTTAAAATATATACTTAAAATCAAGATAAGATTAAACATACGCGTTACTTTATCATTGTCTAATAACGATTATAGTCCGTAACTATTTGCGGAAAATTATTTCTTTATTAGGATTGTTATGACTTAACTATACCGCGTCAAACCTCCGAATTCAGTATGGGGCTTATGAAAACAGTGCAGGATTGCCAAACTTATGCCAATAGATTACTGCACCTATAATACCGTATTAGGGTTATAATAATACTATATCTACGGTCAAAATTAATAAAAATATTTGCAATGCAATACTTATGAATATACCGAAAAGACTACCTCAATCTACAAATCGAATCTTTGAACTGTATTTTGTAGGGGTACATTACTGATAGTGATTACCTGTACATGGAATTATAAAGTTTCCTGGATGAACAATGGTATCCTGCTGCAAATACCTTTGGACACGGAGCCGGTGTCACGAAAACGTTAAACAATTCGACGAACATGCAGTGTGAATGTTTCGTAGGTAACGTTAATGTTGGCGAACCGTTGTTAGAATTCCTCGAAGCAAGAAACTTGCGAATATTTCCAGACACCACCTTCATCTCGTTGCCCAGACCGAAAATAAGCTTCCAAAATAAACTTATTGTGTACATCCGATAACGTGACACTAACAGTTATACCCTAAAAATTATTTGCATTTTATTTTTGTTCTAAACAGAACTCTGTATTTATTCATTTACCAGTAAATCAATCAAGTATATGCAGCTTTGTCTTGAAAAAGACAGATTTTACGTGAATTACAGGAACAATAAAAAGACAAATAAAACGACAAGAACAGAAGGAAGCAAATTATGACAATTTATACATACGTATTTACGCACGCTCATGACCACAGCGGATGAAATTTTTGATAAACAACTTACACTTTCCAGTGTTACAATACATTTTTGATAACAATATGACCATAGCGGGGTTACAAACCCTACAATCAATTTGAATCACGTTGTAGAATCACAATATTATTAAAAAGTGGAAGAAATGCTAACCTTTTATTTTCCGCTGCAATAACGGCAAACGATACACACTCTGACTGTGGTTCATACGCAACTAAAGATCCCTATTTGTGCAGTTAACACGCCGCCATGTGGCCGTAAGCGCGAAATTCAAACGGTACGATTTAGGAACCGGTACGATTTAGGCGAATTTACCCTACAATCGTGTTTGTGTTGTGATATTACACCAAATTTTCATTGAATGTATGAATATTTACATTAGGAAGTGATATAATCGAAAGCAGTTTAATTAAGATTGGTCATAAAAGGCATAAACATGTATTCACCTTAGCAAACATAGAAGAAGGGAACACCATGTGCCCCTCTTGCGTTTATTATATTTCCTAATTTTATTGTGTTTAAATTGTGTTTATGTAAGTTAAACCAAAGAGTATATAATAATTATGAATTGGTTAAACATAACATAAAATAAATCGCAATAAAACATTGCCACATAAATTTGTCAAAATTACACGTGAGTCAAATCTGCAATAATTAATGGTCCATATAAATTTGAACGCCCACAAATTGATTTTTAACAAAATTAGTATGATAAATCACATTTTTAATTCTTGTGTGGAAGTATATAATTGAATAAACTTACTGAAAAGTTAATACATAATTTTATACGATTACTAATTAATTAAATATAAACGTATTACTTTTATTAACCACCACCCTCATATAATTCGTTGCAGGTACTCTCTCAGGTTCATTACACCACCAATTGTACAAAATAGTCACAAAAAATCCGTATTGCTCTACATATGAGTATAAAATCTTGTTTTAACACGCATCTAAAGTTAACACAGCCATTGCAGCACGCTCGTTTGAAATCTATATCATAATTTGGTTTGAAAAATCTGGAACACTGTAACTGTGGCAGGATCTGTAACAAACAAAATACACTCACGTACCACACAAAATTAAGAAACACCGAACGCGTTTCGAAAGCTACGCTATCTTCATCATCGGTCGATTAGGGCGGACTAAAGGAAATGAACTCATTAAACTTTCATAACTTTCACTTTCACTTTCACCAGATTAGCAACGAAGCGTTACTCGCTGATGGTATATATGTTAGAGATTTTCTTTAGTGCGCCCTAGTCGATCGCTGATGATGATAGCGTAGCTATCGAAACGCGTTCGGTGTTTTTTAATTTTGTGTGGTGTATTTATATATATATATATATATATATATATATATATATATATATATATTTCTTTACTTTATTTCTGTATAGTTAATAGTGTAATTTTTAACACTTGGTCATTATGAGATGTTCAGTAAATACTATTAATTCTTACGTACTTTGTAATAGTTAGTTTATGTTATGTATTGTCCTGCAATTTTGACAACAAAGTGACATTTAAGTTATTACCATAACTACCGCAAATGTGGTCTACTAGCGACAATTTTTTTGCAAAATCCAAATAATTTAAGGATAATAATGCATAATAATAATAATGCCACATAATGCACAACCAGTGACAAATTTTTTAAATGGAGAATTTGGTAATAGGTTGTTTGGAAACAGGGGACCCCATTTATGGCCGCAAGCATGGTCAACTACCGGAAATTTCTTTTGTTGTTCCTAACTAACCTATTTATCGATTTTAAGAAAAAATAAAATGGTGTCATATGTAGAATTTAACATAATTTCAGATAATAAAAAATAACAGGGTGTTCCATTTAAAAAAATCACGTTAGTTTTTGCTGCTGTTTTGTTTTTTTCATAGGAGCATTTTAAGTAAGAGCATTGAAAAGAGCGGAAAAAATGATTTAGAAATACTTTTTGAAAGATTTAAATATCTTGATATTTAGAAACTTACGGGTGTGCAATGCAAACTCACCCACACTGTATATATATATATATATATATATATATATATATATATATATATATTATATTTATTTATTTATTTATTTATTTTCGGCAATATACGGTTCATATTAAAACAATTAATTTTGTAATCCTGTAATTTGTGCGAATCTTTATCTTTTGTTATCCTTTCAACATTAAGATCGTCTTTTGAAAACAAGACAAAATCGCCATAATCTCTACCTGTGATGTTTAATTGACCCTGAGCTTGATAAAAGTGTAAATGATTTTTTTTCAAGCTAAAAAGTAATAATACCGTATTGTTGCTTAATTTGAAATAATATACATACACATACCTATCTTAAGTTTCGTACCTGCTTCTTCCATTACCTATTGCATAACGAACAGTAGTTGTCTATTACTTTTCCATTAATAGAAAATAAACACTTAATTTCGACCAATCTATCTTCATCTATAAATCAACCACACTTCATGATTTTTTTGTCTAGTAGCTCTTCGTATTTTTGAATTCCTAATGGTTTGTTTGTGCGACCATACAAGACTGTCCCTGTTCTAGTTTATTTTTTA
The DNA here is from genome assembly GCA_036346205.1 of Vesta saturnalis. Classification (NCBI taxonomy): domain Eukaryota; kingdom Metazoa; phylum Arthropoda; class Insecta; order Coleoptera; family Lampyridae; genus Vesta; species Vesta saturnalis. The sequence continues at coordinate 1,297,311 of JARFJB010002231.1, read as the reverse complement.
AAATAAAGCGAATTTTAAACAAATTATGATACAGTGTTGCCTTTCTTCTTCAGATCGCATATAACATTTTATTGTCATGTTGGCCACGTGTTTGAAGTTTGATGCTGTTAGTTTTACTTCCAATTTATACGTGATAAAGATTTTGCAAAAAAAATATTTCCATTCACACCCATTTCTTTGATCAGATTCCAACACAGAATTTTTTTCTAATCACTTTGTTAGTATTATTTTCTGGATTCGTCTCCTTCTGTTACATATCTGTATTAACCTCCCAGCTAAACCAGTATAAGCCTTAAAGTGGTTTCCTGGATGGTACACATGGTATCCCTGCTGCAAAGCATCGTACTGTATCCGAAAATGTCTTTGTGTAATTTTTCCTTTTACCACTAGTTCATTTGGCAACAAAAGGCATATATCTACAATAAATAATGAAAGATATTATTTATAACATATATAGTTAAAATCAAGATAAGATTAAACATACGCGTTACGTTATCATTGTCTAATAACGATTATAGTTCGTAACTATTTACGGAAAATTATTTCTTTGTTAAGTTTGTTATGACTTAACTATACCGCGTCCAAACCTCCAAATTCAGTATGGGGCTTATGGAAAAATAGTGCAGGATTGCCAAACTTATTATGCCAATAGATTACTGCACCTATAATACCGTATTACGGTTCTAATAATACTATATCTACGGTACGAGAGACACAATTTCTAACCTCAAAATTAATTAAACATTCGCAATGCAATACTTATGAATATACCGAAAAAGACTACCCTCAATCTATACAAATCGAATCTTTGGACTGTATTTTTTAGAAAAGCGAAGTAGGCGTATGTAATGTACATTACATGGCAATGGGTTGGATTAACCTGTACACGGAATTCTGAAAGAAGCTCTATAAGCAACAGCATGAGCAAATGGTAACTGTATCCTTTGCCTACGGGAGGAGTTTGCCGTATATAAACAAAATAACAATTTTATTAAAGTTTGATTATAGCTGCATCAGTTATTTCCATTGTAATATAATATAGGAAGTGTGGCTATTAAATAACGATACAGACGCTGTAAAACATTTTATTTTGATTTAATAGCCACACCTCGTATTTTAGTAATTTTTTTGTTTTTCAGTACAGTTTAATCGCTCGAATCGATGTTTAGGTATTTTGAAGATGATTCTGTAACGTTGAAAAATCTGCAAATCGGGGTCCAAGAATACTTGGTGATTTTAAACCTTCACTGAACCCTTGAACGAATGCCTGCCGACCACTTTCAATAGTGGTGTCACACCATGCCTTACTAACTGTGTGCCCCACGTTAATCCACGATTGATCGGTGTTTATAATATATTTTCCTAAAAAGTGAACATTGTTAATTATGCAAAATACGACATTATTTTATAAACGTGTAACTAGAGATCCAATAAAAATACTAAGTACCTTCTTCTCGGAACTTTCTGATGCATCTTAAGTATTCATGCCTCCATCTTATAATAATGTCATCACATTCAACAAAGATATTCTTCTGTCGCATCTTTGGAAACTCAAAACCCATATCTTTGAAGAGGTTGAATAGTGTACTGCGTTTAAAATTTGGTAGATCACCATCACCATTAATGGAAGAAAGAACATGATTCATCGTTGGTGTAATGTTTTCAATGAAAAAATTGTGTACTGTAAGTCGAATATTTGACTGTATATTCTGGTCATATACACGAAGACGATCATTGAGTTGTGCACCTTTTCGTTTCATGTGTTTTTTTCGGACTAGCTACTGCTCCAGTTTGGCCTTCCTTTTTGATAGCATAGATACTATGCTTTGTGCAACATAAAGCTTTGCTGGATTCTGTAAAAGCTGCACTAACGTTAATTGTGGCCAAGAAATAATTAAGCACATTCATAATGAAACATTTCTCTTTGCGGTTGAAGTGTTCTCCATTATGTCGTTTTATGTTTGCAAGACCACATTCAGTTTTCATCTCTATATGATATAAAATTCTACAAAATAACCTCAATCATACAATTACAGAAATTATACATCATTACCTTATAAGACGCGTGAATGGAATGTAGGCGTTCTGAAAAGCACAATTTTTAATAAATGGAGTTAGCTTAATTCGATAAATATCGTAAAAGAAGCAAGCATTAAATTTGACAGTACACGGAGTTGATATTCATCTGTTATTAAATTACAGTTTACGTTTGACAACATCGCTGTGAAGAATAAGGATACCGTTATTTAGAAATGACTAAAGAGAGAGTTACTCCATAAGAACCAGTACTGAATTTCGAGGTTTGGACAGACTATAGATATTTAGTTGCCATGTTAATGTTTTACCTGTAAAAAAAAGCTGTTCACAACTTTGGACTTACATTATAATTTGATTAAATTTTATTAAACAGATACATAGATACACAAATTAAACTTATAACACCCCTATTTTTTCGTCGGTGGTTAAAAATTTAACTCATCTTTACTAAAATAAAATTTGATTCCGTAGTTGGCTTTTTCATATACGTTCTCTAACTATCACAGTAGGCTTATATTTGCGTTTTCAGATTTCATATGTGTATTTGACATCTCAGTTATTTAAATAAAAAACTCTTATCATTTACTGACGACGATAACAGTAATGGTTATCGAAACGTTAAAATTTGTAAATCATTAATACAAATACACGGTTACATGCCCAAAAAATGAGTATTTTACCTACAAATTCGTTTATCTCGATCCACTAGAGCTTCGATTACACTAACTTTTTGACGTGATTTAATAGTTTACGACGATACCCTTCCGTGTGAGTAGATTTCTGGTAATTCCTAAAAGATCGAAATAAATTTGTTTTAGTGGATCCATTCCATTAGCTTCTAATTCCATAGTAAACTGAATGCTTGAATGACAAAAGTATCGTCAATATATCTATAACAAACTAAAGGCTTTTTAGCTATATGTTGTAGAGCCAATGTTGCAAACTTTTCCATGTAAAAATTAGCTACTACTGAACTAAGAGGACTTTCAAGTTGTTCATGAAATCTATTATTGAACTAAAACTAATTAATTAAAACAATTCTGAAACCACATTGTAATATTTTTCGGAAAAATGTGATTAATATATTCAATGATTTCTTTGAAAGTGTAAAATCTATAACAACCAAGGAAAATATAACCGCTTAAGAAGAATTTGCTACGTAAGGTGCTGTGGTGGACCGGTTTGTCGATGTAACGTATCATTCTAGCTTTAGAACAACTAGTTAAAATCGTTAAAATTTTACTACGCACAGCTTCGTATTATAAAATGTTAATGATATGACATTTATTGACACTGTGATAAATATTAATACATTTTAAACAAATAGAAATGTTACAGTTATTTTGAGAAATATTAAATAATTGTGAACATTTGTTAAGAAAAGTAAGGTTATGAATTTTGTTATATATATATATATATATATATATATATATATATATATATATATATATATATATATAAGCGAATTTTCTACAGATCTTATGTTCCGCATTCACTTCCTCCATATTTGTCTATTTCTCTAATCGTCGTCTACTAACCCTTTTTGGTTTTACACGTAAAAAAATAATGAAGTAAATAAATATTGCGGAATTCAAACTAATTTTTGCGAGACGTACCGTTAGCTCTGTTTTTAATTCATAATTTAAAGCGCTGTTCACTATATCTTGAAAACTACTATAGGTAATAGTATATCGAGGGCGGTAATGAGCAAAATAGTGGACACGCCTTTAACTTAAAATCCGAAGTGAAAGTATGAAATAGATGTAAATTTACAGGGATATTAATTGACGTTTATTCTGTAAATATACTTACTTCAGGGATGTTAATCCTTGATTAAAAAGTTAATTAATGATAATTTTATTCAAATAAAGATAAAGTCCTTGGATTATCTGATTTGTCATTGTTTGAGTTATCCAAAATTTCACGCTGCCCGAGGTATTCAATACGTTTAAACACTGCAGAGAAGAACTCAGTATGTTTTAAGAAATCGATTAATCTAAACGTTTTCCTATCGAATTTTACCGTCACTAGAGGAAACAGTTGCCATATTTAAAACCAGGTTCTAGTAAAATAATTCAAAGTTTACTAAGTTTTATATTTGGATGTAGATGAGGAGTATGTAACTCATCATAACGTAATTACAAGTTTTTATAGGCTAACGACCTTTCGTAAGCGCCTGGCAATAATCGGACCCTAAGAGGTGGACGCCTAACCTAAAATCTATTTGTTTGCGAAAATTATGTCAAAATTATGAGATTCATTAATGTCTGATTTCCATTCGATCAGGAATGTTTTCCTCACAGCACAAAATAAAAGTATTTTATGTACATAATGGCATTTGTAATACTTTCTTTAACTTTATTGTTCATTTCATGTTCTACTTTTCTAAGATTATTCTGTTCTAATCTAGAAACTTTAATTGCGCGAAACATTATGCACACGCCACTGCTTTATCTGCTGTAGTTTTAATGAATTTATAATTAAAAATTATTAATAATGTTATTAAATACATAAATAAAAACTTTACCTCGAGTAGGATTTGAACCTACGACATCTACTTTGCTAGAGTAGTACTCGAACCAACTGAGCTATCGAGATACAAGCCCTAATCAATGTAAATTTTGTCTGCATGTATGTAGAACTGATGTAAATTCTAAATATAAAATGGAGTCTAGATTTTTTGGTTTTACTTGCACTGAGTTGCGTAAATTAGCATATGACTTTGCAACTGTCAATTCCATTCCTCACAACTTTAATGAGGAAAGTAAAATGGTATCGAAAACATGATAATTTCATGCAGCGGCATCCAAGAATTTCACTACGAAAACCTGAAGCAACCTCGTTTACCCGTGCTACCGGCCGTAGAATTTTTTTTTAAACCTTACAACCGTTTATTCCAAATTTAAGTTATCTGCAGATCGCATATGGAACAATGACGAAACTGGAGTGACAACCATGCAGAAGCTTTCGAAGGGAAAACGGCAGATCGGATGCTTAACTGGTGTGGAAAGAGGGACCAATGTTACATTAGTTTGTGGTATGAGTGCGGTAGGTAATTTTATAGCTCCGGCGTTTATTTTTGGCCGAAAGCGAATAAAACTGGAGCTTATGGACGGTGTGCCGAATAGCATTCCAGCATTTAGTCAAGATAAAGGCTGGATGGATAGAGACGTTTTTCTTAAATTTTTAGCTATTTTGTTAAACAAATACGCCCTATTGCAGAACAGTCTATTCTTAGTATCCTCGATGGACACGTATCTCACACCAAAAGCCTGCCAGTAATTAACTTTACCCGAAAGAATCATTTATTATCTCTAACCCCTCCCCCCCCCCCCATTGCACACATAAGTTGCAGTCACTCGATGTGTCATTCTTTAAACCTTTCATGACATATTACGATACTGCGCTCACCAGTTGGTTAAAAAATCATTGCGGTCGTACTTTTGGATTATATCAAGTATCATCGGCTGTATCCACGGCTTTTGGAAAATCTGCTGTCAGTTGTCAGCGGTTTTAGAAGAACTGGAATATGACCTTTCCATCCAGATGTTTTCGAAGACTACGAGTTTACTGCGTCAGAAATGACAAATCGATCAATCGATGAACCTAGGCAACCGTCTCAAGTGTTCCTTGAAGATACTAACATCTTAGCATCTCCTCTTTCATCTCACATAAACAGAAGCAACAGAGAGAATTCCTAACATTACAGAAGAAACTCCTGAAAGAAACATACAAAAGTGAACTAATATCCCGCCAACGTCGATTTGTGACCTTTATCATAATCCTCAACCATAAACGACTACAAATGGCTACGAGAAAGATAGAAATTCTGTTACAGACAGCAACACTACCAATAAGTCTGTTAAAATAGCTATCATTAGGCCCCTTCCTTCGACAAACTTTTATGGAAGGAGAAAAACAAACAAGAGGTCTTCATTATCAACAATATTAACGAATACCCCTTACAAGGAGGAACTTGAAAACAAAGAAAAAATTGCACAAAATAAAGCAAAACAGGCCGTGAAGAGAAAGGTAGACAATCTAGACAATAGTAAATGTACAAATTTAAACAAAAAAGGTAGGGCTGCTAAAGGAAAGTCTCCAAACAGTAACTTGCACGAAGTATTGTGTCCCATTTGCGTAGAATATTATTCAACAAGTAAGGAAGACTGGTACCAATGTAAAACATGTTCTTCGTGGACGCAAGAAAGCTGTGGAGTTCTAGATGACTTTTATTTCACATGTATTATGAGTCCCACCTTAGGAGATTGCATGTCCCATGTTAGGAATCCGGTTACATAAGACGGGACAAAAATAAATTTTTTTAAACATTTTTGTTTTCAGGTGGCATTAACATTTTCAGTTATTTTTTAATTTTGTATCTTCACTATCACAATAAAGTTTTTATTTGTTAGCTCTATTGCTTTCTTAAACTTTTCGTCTTCCCTGTACTCGCCAATATGATTTAAGTGTCCCATCTTGGATTACTCTCCCTTATATGTATATACAACTGGTATATTTACTTTTTTGTGGGTTTGGTTATAACTTTGTTATTTGAATGTTTCTGGTTTTTACTAAAGTTACTGTGTGAATAAACAAATGGCCTTTGGAATACTAACTAACTGTGTTTTGTTTTTGACGGAGTTTACATTTTTTATGTACTATTGAAATTTCTGTTTAGCTTTCCGTCCCTCGGTCCCTTTCTTAATTTTCAGGATCGTTTCACGGCGCCACTTTCTTAAGATGCTGTATAACACCGTTAAAAATTAGTCTGGTCTCTACGCATCCAAATTCTCTGTATCTAATCTGATGCTCGCTAACTGCAGAGTTTACATATTCTATTGCCCATCCGTTTTAACTTTGCCTAGTGTCGCGCAAGAGAATAGTGCGCTCGGTAATGGTTGGTTGCCTAATAGCTATGAAAATTATTTACCAGTGGCATCGAAAATTTGCTCGTATGTCGACGTTTGATTACATAGTGGTATAAATATAAACATCATTACAAAGAAATCTCATAAACAATTATATTCATTGTCGATATTTATATACTTGTGATTAATTAGTAATTAATTATATTGCACCTAAGATCTGCTATTTGGTGAAAGTTATGGATCATATTCCATCTATCCAAATTAAGTAAATATTCCATTTAATATGCTTTACTAAATACTTATCAAATTACTACAATCCATTTAGTCATAAAAGAAGCTATAAAAATATATCAAATTCCAAATATTTTAAGACTTATTGGATTGGATATACAAAAATTCGGATTCCTACCTAATAAACTAGTCCTCGAATCACAACTGCGAATATTCATTCGCGCGCTTTGAAAGAGGTTAAATTCGGACGAGTGCGCAGCATGACGATATGCAAAATTTAAATGGACGTACAGTACGTTAAACCAACAGCATCAGCACAACACGATATTCCTTGCTATTCTGTTTCTTGGACACCTGCTTAAATTATAGAAACTGTTCATGATTTGTGTGCGTTACTAATTCTACAAATTCACGTCTGTAATACATGTAACTGAAATTCTTTATACAAGAGCTATTCCATATTCGTGCATCTTTAGTGTATAATATAATTTGCTTTGTGATTGCTCGCAGCCGGTTTCATATGTGTAAAAATGTAGTTCATTTCTACTCTTACAAGAGAGTCTACTGCATAGATTAAGTAGTTATTTGATTTATAGCTACACTAAACCTTTCCTCTGTTGCCGCTTTAAACAGTTACATTGTGGTCAAAGTAAGAAGAATATACCTCTGTCGCTGTGTTATTTACTTTTGTTTACAATTTATCATGTACAGAGAGTTTCGCAGTATTCGTTCACGTCGGAATAAATTTTAAGGCGGCATCTTAATGATTATCTTCCATTGATTCGAGCCCTTGTATGTGTGCATTTAATAAACTAGATTATAATATTAGCACGACCTATACTATTCGTCCTGTTGCAACCCTGCGATTTATTACTTTTTTAATAACTATTAGAACAGGACTGTCAGCACATCTGGTTCTTGAGTGTCAATATAGTCTTGCTATTTGATCGTTTTAAATAAACACAGCACATTGTTTCATTACTGAACCACTACCAAAGTTTTATGAAAGTATACTGTATCAATATGAAAGTAACAATTATTAAAAGATTAAGTATTTTTTAAAAGATGGTTATTTATTGTTCTTACAATAGTTTCAAAACTACACCATGCATTAACTAATGATGAAGTATCGACTGCTTTTGTGTTTTAGTTTAAAACAAACAACGAATTACAAAAAACGAATTATTGTTATTCGTAGCATACAATTTTTTAAACCCTGCACTACACAAAGGTTTATGAGGTTTTTCTGGGGATTTTGTTTGTACAAATATTGTGTGTATGGTGTGGAACCAACTATTTCGTTTTCACCTTATCATGACTGCATCTGCCTTCAATCTCATTGTGATCGTAGAGCCAGCAACCACACCCAGTCCACCATTCCCGTCAGGGAAGGTAATTAAAACAAGATAAAGTTTTTCTTTATTTTCTACTTTCACTAGGAGAATAGTACACACACTCAAAGTTTTGACTAATTTTAGGGTTATCTTATAAGATTGACAATAATCGTCTACATTGCAAATAATTTTGAAATCATTATCTCTTCTCGTATTTATTCTAAAGTTACACCAATTATGTCAATCCATGAACATAGCATACGTATCGCATAATACACCAAGGAAAGTAGACAATGGGGACGGGGCAAGTTGGCGTGATCCTAACTTCAGTGAAGCTTCGACAATTCCGCATGATATAATCATTACTACACTTAAAAACTTTTCAATTCCTACTTAAATACTTGTATACAAAGTGTTGTCTATAACAACCATATATCGGATCATATTCTTCAGGCGTGCTTCAACGATCGAATTTGGTACCTTAATTGTTTTTCTCGTTTATTAACGTCCTTCCAAACAAAACTTAATGTGATAAACGGTTGTTTATGGCTGATGTAAATATACTTTCTTAGATATTATCCGGCACACAACGACAATTATTGCAACAATAATATGATCGTTTCAGTGGTGTTCTTTAAATTGTTTTTCCCTAATTAAATTTAAATATAAGGTCGTTTATTATACTGTAATACTACAATATGTGAACGAATACATTATAAATATTTTCAAGGGGCCGAATTAATAAAGAGTCTTCATTTTTACTGTAAATTTACATTTTCGCATCATATAAATGTCTTAACACGTTCGCTAACATCTAGTCGTGGGTTCATAATAAGAAATTCTACTTCAACACCGTTACTTTTACCACAGCGTATTTCTCCATGGAAATGATGCTTTCATTGAATGATCTATTTATGTATACATCATCTCCTTCTTCAGTATTGCTGTTTGGTTCGGGTTTCCGTCATATAATAGCTTATACAGTCAGGCAGGAAAAGGAAAGATTTTTGTATTGGACTCTCTGGGCCCCCACCAGGATAAAAAAACCACAGGTTATAAATTATACTTCTTCTCTCATAACTTTTGACGTTTTGTACCTATCATGTCGAAATTTTGTTCATTGATCCATTGATGCTGGACAGTTTACATTTTCAATAACCGTATGGATTTTGACCAAGAGGTGTCAAAATCGTTATTTACGCACGTTGCAAAACGTTTTCCATGACCGCATGGATTTTCACCACGTGATACCGTTATTTATGTACCACCTTTGTAGGAAAAACGCCCTAAAGTACTGCATCAATACCCAATAGGTAAATTTTACACATATTATGTATTGGCCAAGAAATGCCAAGGTCGGCATTTATGCACAAATTTCGTTGCAAAAACATCCGGACGAATTGCATCGTTGCATCAAGAAATATAAGTATCTTTATCTTTTATCACGTTTTCTGCCCCACATGGAAATGCGTTCAATACACACATCGAAGTCGTAACCATAACTTATTTTCTCTTGTGCGTAGTAAACTAGAGTACTTGATTTCTACCATATAAACAACTTGCTAATATGTTAGAATCAATTCGTAGGAGTTTGTTTAAATATTTAAGCTTTAAGGAAGGTGGTATTCGTCGTCTTAGAAAATATTGTCTTAATATGTTGTTGTTAAGGTTTAGCTATTGCAGGGCCATCTTAACAACATTATAGTCCCTTGGGTAATATCTAAAGTAGATCTCCACACGTTTCAACAGATTTATTTATTTTTTTTAGTGAAAAAGTATTCAGGCGAGGCCCCCGACAGGCAGCAATGCCGGGGTTTGCACACATGTTAAGACGCTGCTGATCTGTTCTTTAGAAGACAGGAGATATATAGTCACAACTTAGTGAATAATAATATACTTGTTACCTATAGGTAGAAAAATTTAGTAATTAGAAGTGGGTTTATTGTTAAAATCCACCAGTCTAATTCATCAAAAATAAGTGAAAATTGGGTGATTTGAAGTTATTAATCAGTTTTAAAAATTGCATTCAGAACACCCTTAAACACGAATAAAGGCTAACAGTGAAAATGACACAACCGAAAGATAAAAAAGTTTTGAAATAAAATAATCGGCGTATGTAAGGTGGACACCAGTAATAGGTTTTTGCCTGTTCTAAGGCTGCGGTTCGATAAGCTGATATGTATAGTGGACACCAATCGTTATCATGTAATTAAAAAACAATTAGTAATTAGAGAAAGTAGGTACCTAAGTGCCAATTTAAGGTTTTTATTGCAATAGCAGTTTAGTTCTCATCGTTTACATAACGCACTTTGTAAAAGTATGTATGTGTTTTTAGTGAAAAGTATCTACGGAACGGATTTGTTAGTGATTGGAAACTTCTTTTTCAACAGAAAATTTTGAAGAGTAGCGAAATTTTGCTCTAAAACATTTACAATGTACTGCGAAAGTTTTTACACTTGGTGCCGAAAATCTTGTTACCAGCAGTGAGTTAGCTCATAATCACGAACCATATGACAAGAAACTTAACCGTCAAATGATGTCAAGTTCGTGCACGAGTAAAGCGGATAAAGACCTTAGCGAAAAGCCTTCAAAGATCATTCGTCGAGCGAAAAGAAGATTCCCGAAACAGTGACCACAACCGATTTAAATTACATCAGAAAGGATGTATGTAACGCGAAAAAAATTTTTTTTTACCAGAAGCGGTCTCTAAAAGTTCCGCTGAAGCTCATGAAGCTATGGATAAGTACTGTATTGAAACAAACAAGTGTGAAAATTTTGTTTTCCTAAACAGTTCAAATGACAACATTATAGTGTTTTCTTGCGAAACGAGTATTCGCTTTTTGTGTGGCATGTGTTATATTTACATGGACGGTGAGTTTTTATATTGCACAAAGTATTTCTTTGCAATTTAAAATATTTAGCTTTTTGGGTTTTTTAATAGTGAGTTTTTGTATTTATGTTTATACAAATCTAAACGTCTCGATAACACCTACAGTTATCGTCTTCAGTAGTAATAAAATTCATTAGAAATTTTGAAGATGTTGAAACAAATTTTTGAAATATGAAAACTGAAAACGCACCCATAAGCCTACTGTTAATATAACGGTTTCAATTGTTCACCATTCATTGACTAAAAAACGGTCACTACATTCCTTTGATATTTTGCCTTTTACCGGATAAACGTCATCAAACATATACGAAGTCGTTTGCAGTACGCCCCAGAATATCAGAGAGTAATAATAATCTTGACAGCCACGGGTCAGTAGCGTACTTGTCAAAGGCATGTACTGTAAGGTCTGTAAAATATATTGACTTTTCAATTTCTTATGTTCATATAAAATGTTTAAAAAATATATACTTGTAATTATGACCTATTAATACACATGAAAAAAAATTAAGTGATTTAATACCTAAGCCTTTGTATAAGTAACCTAAAAGTTTTCTTTGTCAAACCAAATAATGTTTGTTAACGTACATTTGATCTGTTTTAAGTTTCAGTAGAGAATCCTTTTGTGGCGTCATTATCACATTTTTGTTCTAAATTTAGGTAAATCAATTTAGCATTTCATTTAATAAGAAATAAAAGACACCGCTCTATCTTTGTTAGTTACGTACAAATTGGTTCAAGTTGAATTAATACAAACGTCACCTTTACCGAAGCAGATAATACATTATTGTCCAAGATATCGAGGATCGTCCGAAATTTCATGAAAATTTGTATAATTTTAGAAAGTACTCATTACATTATTATCTAATTATATGTAAATTAGAAAGATGACTCACTTAATGGGAGATGTATTAAAATGAAATTACCACATTGGTTATTTCAAAACAAGTACTTTAAAATGCTCAGTTATTTTCGAGTTTTGGTTGACCACGGTGGTGAAAATGGCGCCTTCAGATTACTCGCCAGCAAAACGTTTAAAACTTAGTTCGCTTTGAAAAAAATAGTGTAGGTAGTAATAGCGTGTTCTAATATGACGGTAGTGGTGAAGTCAACAGTATACAGATTATTAAAAGAACAAAAAAAGGGTGTTTTGGAAGAACCGGCTTACTCAACGGGAAGAAAAAATAACGTTTAAGTGAAAAAGAAAAAGTTCACATTAGAAGAAAAATCCATTCCTTCTGCTTCAATAAAGCAATTCCTACCCTCAACAAAATCGTAGCAGTACTAAAAAGAAGACGTTGATGGACCACAGTTATCTCGATCGACACTATACAGAACACTACAGGAACTTAACTTTTCGTAGGAAAAAGTTAATCGAAAATAAATGCTAATTCATAATCTCCTAATTGTTTCTCGGAAACGCAAATGCCTTCGTGAAATGAAGAGGTTTCGTGCCAAATAACGGCAAATCTTTTATCTCTATGAGATTTGGTTGAACGAAGGATATGCTGTAAAAAAATTGTCAAGATAAAAATGTCGCCATCAAACAGTCCAAGAGGGTTGGTCAACAGGAATAAATCCGCCATCGGGCAAAGGTCGACGACTAATTATTGCTCATATAGGTAGCGCTAATAGATTCTTAATAAATGGTTTACTTGTGTTTGAGTCCAAGCACACAGGGGATTATCACGAAGATATGAACGCTGATATTTTTGAAGAATATTTTGAACAAACATTTCACGGGGAGTTGTAATTGTTCTGGATAATGCAAGTTACCGCACTGCATGAGAAAAAGGAACATTGCCAAATGGTAACACCAAAACAGATACAATTTGAAGAAACTATGCTCAAACGAGAGATTTTAGCTGTAGCAAATCAGCATAAGCAACAATTTGTTAAGTACGTTATGTGTTTCTCGCGGGATTACCGTACGTAGATTACCAACATATCACTGAGAACTCAACCCCATAGAGTTAGGTTGGGCTCAAATAGAAAGTAAAGTAGTTCGTAACAAAACGAGTTTTAAATTAAGTGAAGTGCGACAGCTTTTAATTGAAGCCATAGACAATGTCAATGCAGAAAAGTGTAAAAAGTGCGTTGATACATTATCAACTTTTTACACTTTTCTGCATTGACATTAATGAGGAACAGCGTATGTGGAAACTTGATGTGATATGGAAGAAACTATAGAACCCGTTGTAATATCCGTAGGTCAAGATGACAGCTCTTCAGAATCGGATGAGGATAATAAAGACTGATAGCTACATATCGCATTTGTTTCCAAAACCTATCTTTATGACAATATTAAATGTAAAAAAATTAATATAAAACTGCATTTATAATTATTTTATATTAAACAAAACATTTTGAAATAGCCATCTAAAATAAATGTTTAATACTTTTCTATTGATTTCTGTTCGCCGCTTCCATGCAAAAAAGAACGACATTATTTCACTAATAACATGATTTATTACTCTCTGATATTCTCGGACGTACTTTAGCATGTTAGTAAATTCATCAACTGTATGCCCTTGAATATCAAACGCTAGAGCTAGAGGTCCTTATTTTGAAATATCGATTCATACCGCGGTGTGTGATACGTCACCAGCCACAAAAATCAACATATGCCGTTTTCATTTACACCAAGCATGGTTTAAGAAAATTACGACTTTCGGATTGTCTAATAAAAATAACGAATCTGTAGTTGAAAGGTGGTCAAACCTTTTGAGGTTGTTTCGCGTTTGATTTGTTTGCCGTCAGCTGAGAAATATGCAAATTTTTTGCATAGAAGAAGACACAACGTTTCATCCGAAAATTTGGGCTAACTCAAGCGTATCGTTGATTCGCACTATCAATGATTCTGAATCTTTCCATTCACGTTTCAAGTTTTTTCCAATTTTACGTACACATCCATCTATATACGTATAATATAACTGGAAGTTATTGCTGACTTACGAACACGCGTACGCTCAGGTGAATTTTCAAATTTACATTTCGTAAAACGTGTTTCTAATGTTTCAGCATGTATGTAATATAAGAACTTATGTTTTTTTAGTATATATGCTTTTATATACACTTAATAAATTCTTACAAGAAATCTTTGTTTAGTTCGTTATACATACATTATTATATGTACTGGGTGTTTCAAAAAACGTTCCGCTAATTTCTATGGTAAATAGAATATTAACAGATAGCGTTAGTTTGCTTAATAAACATGGGTCCGAAAATGCTTCCTTAAGAAGATACGGCCCTGTAAAAGTGGCCCCAAAAAGTCTTTTTTGTATTATCTCTGAAACGGTTGCCTAAATGAAATTTAGACCACAAATACATTTGATTAGGTCATAAAAGATAGTGTTGACAAATTTCGTACAGGAGCGTCGCTAAAGGGGGGTTGTGTCACTTATTTTGACCCCATACTTTTTTTTATGGGGATATTTTTAATTTTTTTGGTAAAAATAATATTTTTTAAACGATTTGACACAAAAAAAAAACTCTTGTTGAAAGTCAAAAAAATTACTGGTTTTGGATTTGTTTTACCTAAAATAATAAAATAAAAGAAATATTGAGTTAATTTGATTTACTTGAATTAAGTAGGCTTAGACTGCAGACTCGCAACTTTTTTTTGTTTGACTGATTCATTTGACACATTGTTGTTGATAGTTTTGGTTTGTTTAACAAGTAATAACGCTTTTAAAAACTTCGAAAATGAATATGTACATTAATAGTGACTATACCAATATGTTGTTAACATTAGGGGAATGTGATGGAAATGCTAAAGCAGCGAAAAGAAGATATGCGGACAGATTCAAAAACATTTTTGAACTTAGTGAGGCGGGGCTGTGAGACTGGAACCTTTAAACCAAAAAAGGTAAATTCTGGTAGACTACGAGCGGCATGAATTACTTAAACAGCAGAAAATATTTTAAATCTAGTTGTTGCGGATCCTATGATAAGTGTATGAAATGTGGCAAGGGCAAGTAACGTAAGTGTTTGTAGTGTATATCGTGTATTAAAAGAACAATTATCGCTCCCGTTTCACTACAGGCAAGTACAAGAATTATTGCTTGAAGGTCTTTTTTTGAGAAGAAACTTTTACGAATTATTACAAGAAATAATGAGACAGAACCCTGATTTTTTACAAAATATTCTTTTCACCGATGAATCAACTTTTACTAGACAAGGTATGTTTAATAGTCATAACAGTCACTTCTGGGCAGAGAAAAAACCAAAGGTTAAACGTGTGATGCATTATCAACATAATTTTAAGTTGAATGTGTGGGCTGCTTCAATATGTAACCGCCTCGTTGCATAAATATTTTTGATGGAAATTTAAATGGTGTTGTTTACTATGAATTTTTGGATAATCGTTGAAAATAATTTAAAAATGTTAATTCAAGAACCACGGCCACTCCAAAGGATTATGTTTTCACTAGAAAAACGTTTACGTGAAAATGGTGGACATTTAATGTAAAAACCCGTACCTACGTATTCAATGTTTTTTCTGTTTGTTGTTTTTCTTAATTGTTTCCTTTGTCTGTTCTGTGTTCATGTCGTACAATTAAAAGCTTTTTGAAGTTCTAAATAATTTACAATATTTTTACCTTATAGTTGTTTCTGAAAGAATCATTATTCCCTAAGGTAGTTTATTCTCGCACATGAAAATTATTAATTGTTACATTTTAAAATAATTTATTAATTCGGTCAGCACCACTTGTGAAAACCTCAAATAACTCTAAAACCAGTCATTTTTTTGACTTTTAATAAGAGTATCTTTTTTGTGGCAAATTGGTTAAAAAATATTATTTTTTCCCAAAAAATTTAAAATATCCTCATAAAAAAAGTTTGGGGGCAAAATAAGTGTCACCCTCCTTTAGCAACGCTCCCGTACAAAACATTAAAAATTTGTCAACACTATCTTTTATGACCTAATCAAAGATATTTGTGATCTAAATTTCATTTAGGTAACCGTTTCAGAGATAATAAAAAAATGGATTTTTGGGACCACTTTTACAGAGCTATATCTTCTTAACCCTAGAACACCAGACTATTTTCCTATACGTAGTTACCAGACATTCGTAAAATTTACTTCCTTAGAAATAAAGATCTGAATTTTTTCTACAAATTCTTTTTCATTAAAAACAAACCAAAAAACATTATTTAGGAGATATAGATAAAATAAAATAAAAAAAACACACTACACAAAACACATATGTCTGAGCGGTGTTGTCCACAAATCGGGCGATTACACTGTAAACAATAAGTTGAGGTCATCCGGCGAAGATGGCTTGGGCAAATAGTTTACGTTTCTTTTCACCTTGAATAGGTCTTTGCTCAGGCATATCCAACTTCAGAATTTTGGAGATATTTTGGCGGAGTGGGCGGTGCTAAGTTGGTATATTTTTTCTTTTTTTCCAGCCAAGGTCTAATCAATCCATCTTTTAATTCCAACATAAAATCTTGACGAGACATAGGTTTTCTACTTATTTTGTAGGTATTGTGAAAATAAATAACATAAGAGTTTATTGACGCCATATTTAACATGTCATATAATATAGCCAATGGCCAGCGCCTGGTTTTGCGTCCACAGTTCATATTGCTGCACAGCTGGTCGAAGGTATCTACCCCACTTTTAGTTTCATTGCATGGTGGATAGTAACACCACCATTTTATTCCTTTTTGGTACGTAAGAAACTCGTGTTTTACTTTGGTCGTAACAAAACATTGATGTGCCAGGTCTCCTGTCACTAGTTTTTAAAATTCCTTGAAGAATTTCTCTTTTCTTTTTTTTTATTGTTCCTACAAGAGTAAGATTATAGGGTGGCTTTAACAATTCATCGGCTAAATTTATTGAGGTAAACCAGTTGTTTATTGTAACGTTTCTATTGCTGCCATGGACTCTTTTAGTTAGTTCTTTGACATACTGAGTGGCCAATGGAACACCACCAGTTTGTGTGCCTTTACCTAGTAAGGATTGCATCAATCATGTACTTGGTACTGGAGTCGCAAACCATGATAATTTTAATCTCATATTTAGCCGGCTTGTTTGGAATATACATTCTGAAACTGCAACGTCCGCGAAAAGATAACAGTTATTCGTCGGTGGTCAGATAGGATGTGGGCGTATATGATTCTCGGCAATTAGTTATAAAGAGATCCCATATATTTCTAATAGGTGCAAATGGATCTGTTTGCCTGCGGTCGGCCCTAAAAAAAATATATTTAGACGATGTGCACTAATACAACTACCTATATATCTACCTGGTTTTCCTGTCATCAAAACGTAATGGTTCCAAAAGAAACATAAAGCGTGAACAGCTCATTGTAGACTTATAATATGAACCTGATAGAATTTCATCAAACATCATTCTAGTATTTAAATGGTTATTATTCATAACAGCTGAAAGAACTAAAAGTTCAAAGAGAGCCCAAATTTCCTTCTTTGATGTTTGTATATAAGACTATTGCTTCTATAACGGTGTCATCCATAAAGTGACAGAAGATATTTGTGGGTTCTAAAATGTTGTTGGCTTGTCCCTTGCTACCGGGAATAAAATGGATTATATTTCTTGCAGATACTCTTTTTGATTGTATTGGTTTTTTAGCAGACCATAAATGCCCATTTTTCCCTTTTAGCTTCGTGTGAGACGGTTTCGCAATTCTTGGATTTGATAAATTTTGCGCAAGTGTTGATAATGGTATATCATCTTCGCCTGAAGAAATATCACTTTGGACTGCTGTAGTTCCTTGAAAATTTCCTTCTACGAAGTCCTGTTCAGTCAAACCATCGGAATTTAGACCAGTATTATCGTCAGAATCTAAAACTTCTATTTCAATTGCGTCTTCTTTCATATCACTGCCTTCTGATCCATTATTTTCCTCGTCTGATAGACCATCTTCCATTATGCTCTCAATTTCCTTAGCAATTTGTGTATCTGTGAGAGGTTTTTTGCTCAACGCCATGATAACACAAATGTCTAACAAAATTAATAGTTTACAATAATTTTCCAATATGAAACCATACAATATAAAACTTACCCAGAAATGAAAGAATTAACAAAAACCGCAAGCTCTCGTTAGGCAAAAGCTGATCTTCCACGAAATTACAAAATAAAATACGACAGACTAGTCGTCCTCAAATTTAAGCCTTGATAAATCTAAAAAAATTAATAGACCAAATTTTGCCCAGTACGCCTTAATATGACTTAAAACTTACCGTAAAATAAAACACTAAACCGCACAACACTGTATAACAAAACTGATTTCCAAATAAAATCCCAAGAGAAAATATAATAATAAATAATATAAAAACTAACGTCAACACCAGACTATCGTCAGATATACGACGCCCTACTCCGAAGTGGCCTAAATCAAACTGACCAAACGATTCTGCATACATCAGTACGTAAAGTAGTGGTGGGGAATAAGCTACTCAAGCACGCAGCCCGCTGGGCTCAAGCGGATAAATTGTTTTGAAGAAAATCAAATACGCTTCGTAAAATTTACGATAGTCTGGTGTTCTAGGGTTAAGGAGGCATTTTCGGACACGTGTTTATTAACCTAACTAATGTTATTTTATAATATTCTATTTACCCTAGAAATTAGCGGAACGTTTTTATTGAAATACCCTGTATAAGTATCACGGATATTATTTTATCGACTCAAATCTCGT
Organism: Vesta saturnalis; assembly: GCA_036346205.1. Lineage (NCBI taxonomy): Eukaryota > Metazoa > Arthropoda > Insecta > Coleoptera > Lampyridae > Vesta > Vesta saturnalis. The sequence goes on along the minus strand of JARFJB010002231.1, from coordinate 1,278,282 downwards.
TGTTAAACACACTTTATTTAATAGTGAAATAAATAGTTATTTATTACATAAGACGGTAAAAGATGCTTTACCTCAGAGTGTAAAGCGTTGATTCACGAGCGACGAAGGAGTGAGTGGATTAATTCCACGAACAGGTAAACCCTTTTTTCCGTCATGCGTAATGTTGTATATTATTTTGTTGAGCGAAAATATTGATGATTGATAAAAAGGGAGTAGTTTGAAAATACCTTGATCGCGGTTCTTGATTGATTTCATTATTAAGTCAATTTTTCTTAAATATTTCCTCTCCAGAATAAAATAGATTGTTACAGGATTTATCTGTGAATGTACTAATTCCATCTTTTTACCGCCTTATATAACAAATAACTATTATTTTATGGTGGTGTCCACTTTTTCTATATACTTAAGAAGGTAGCGCTTATTCCTTCGCTGTCCGGTTTACCGATATCATTAAGTCTTCAGGTTTGGTGTCCACTTTACAACCGCTTAAAATAATTTCACACAAGTTATTTAAAAACTTAACTTAGTTTTAATTATTTAATCTGATCAGGGTAATTGGGAAATCAATTTAGTTTTATTTTATTAATCAATTGATTTTAGTACTATTTATGCCTACGTACTAAATAAGTGTCATGCTTGTTTATACAAGATTGAAAAAATTCACGGTGTCCACAAGTGTGAATAGTGATTTTTTCGGAATGTAAAGGACTTATTGTACTTTATAATAAAATATCTTTCACCCATATGGTCGTAATACATATAAAGTTAGAAGAGTTAAAAATAAGTCAGTCACCTTGTTAAAATGTCACTTAAAAACCGAGTAGGGATACTTATTGCCAGTTAAAAAATTCAAGAGCCGACAGAATAGAATAGATCTAGTCAGGTACTTGAAATATTTGAAGTACTTATAGTTTGATCGAGTTTGTTTATGTTATGGCTTAATCTAAATATTCGTTTTAGATATATACAAAGGTAGAAAATTTCTACTTTATTGTACAAATTTTGTTATTTGTTTATGATATTTATTTTTTGTTAGATTTTAGATTAATATTGTTTTATCTTGAATTTATGACACCAGTTTGTATTTAAAATTAAAAGAAAACAGGATGTAACTTAACCATAACATTCGAGTGAATTACAAAAAAAGTACCTACACCATATGTATCTAAATTAAATGTATTTTTATATTTAAAAATTTTATTCAGACTGAATCAAATTGTCATTATGTGCTTAGAATGTCAAAAATCTAAGTAATCGTTAAGTGTAGCATTAGCAGTAAACTACTATTTGTTTGGATTATTCATATAATGAACCTTAATTTTATTTTAAACGAACAAGTGTATACATTAATTAACGCACATTACAAAACATCATTATGACATTTTTGTGTATAATTAATAGCCTCTTGCCATTTGACACAGTTTACTTCTATCTAATCTTTAGCGTGGCTAAATAAAGATCTCAGTTTCTTATGACATTTATTTATCATCAGTACTAGTCCAGTTAAATGATGAAAAGGGCTTGAATGTAATTGTTTTTATTTTTTTGGCCTAAAACTTGGAAACAAAAATTTTTACACGACAATTTAATTCATCTGTCAAAAACAATGCATTATATTATACGTTTATCACTTTCATATCGGATAAACTACTATAGTCTGTCCAAACCTCCAAATTCAGGACGAGTTCTTATGGAGTAACTCTCTCTTTTACTATCTTTAGTCATTTCTAAATAACGATATCCTTGTTCTTCACAACAATGTTGTTAAACGTAAAATATAATTTAATAACAAATCAATATCAACTCCGTGTACTGTCAAATTTATTGCTTGCTTATCCATTTATTAAAAATCGTTCTTTTCAGAACGCCTACATCTCATTCACGTGTCTTATAAGGTAATGATGAATAATTTCTATAATTGTATGATTGAGGTTATTTTGTAGAATTTTGTATCATATGGAGATGGAAGCTGAATGTGGTCCTGCAAACATAAAACAACATAGTGGAAAACACTTCAGTCACAAGGAGAGATGCCTCATTATGAATGTACTTAATTATTTCTTGGCCACAATGAACATTAGTGCAGCTATTACAGAAGCCAGCAAAGCTTTATGTTCCACAGAGCGTAGTATCTATGCTATCAAAAACGAAGACCAAACCGGAGCAGTAACTAGTCCGAACAAACGCATGAAACGAAAAGGTGCACAACTCAATGATCGTCAGAACATACAGTCAAAGTGCACAATTTTTTCATTGAAAACATTACACAAACGATGAATAGTATCCTTTCTTCCATTAATGGTGGTGATGAACTACCAAATTTGAAACGCAGTACAATATTCAATCTCTTGAAAGATATGGGTTTTGATTTTCAAAAGATGCGACGCAAGAGTATCCGTCTTGAACGTGATGACATTACGAGATAGAGGCATAACTACTTAAGATGCATCAGAAAGTTCCGAGAAGAAGGTCTTTTTATTCGATCTCTAATTATATGTTTACAAAATAATGTCGTATTTCGCATAATTAACAATGTTCACTTTTTAGGTAAATATTATATTCACCGATGTATTGTAGGTTAACGTTAACGTTAAAAGGCATGGTGTAAGACGACTATTGAAAGTGGTCGGCAGGCATTCGTTCAAGGGCTCAGTACAGGTTTAAAATCACCAAGTAGTGTTGGACCCGAATTTGCCTTAATTTATGTTGGTGGCGATAATGGTTTTATTCCTGGTGCGGAACTGACTTTCCTCCGTAAAAAGAACACAGCCGATGTGTACAATAAAATGGGTGCAGACACTTACGAGAAGTGGTTTATTAATCAACTCATTCCAAATATACCACCAAATTCAATTATCGTTATTCGCAATGTTTGTTGTTATCACAGCAGGAAGGTAAGGATTCCAACAATGGCGTAACGAAAAGAACAAATTGTAGATTGGTTTAGTAAGAAAGAAATGCCCATTAAAGATAACATGTTGAAGCGAGACCTATTGGCTACTGTAGCACAAGTGAAGCATCTATATGACAAGAATAAACTTGATGTTATGGCACAAGAAAGAGGTCATGAGGTTCTTCGTTTGCCTCCTTACCACTGCGAATTAAACTCACTAGAAATGGTGTGGGCACAAGTCAAACATCATATTAAAATGAGTAACAAGACTTTGGACAAGACATGGAGGAATTAATAAAATTTGGTTACGAAAAAGTGATGATTGGCAACATGTAAAGATCTTCGAAGGGAAGATGTGGGTAGCTGATAACCTTCAAGATGATATTACAGAGTTTATAGAACATTCATCCGAAGACCTAGAAATCGATTCGAGCTATTAAACTGTACTAAAAAAAAAGTTACTAAAATCCGAGATGTGGCTATTAAATCAAAATAAAATGTTTTACAGCGCCAGTCTCTTTATTTAATAGCCACACTTCATATATTATATCACAATAAAATGTTTTACAGCGTCAGTCTCGGTATTTAATAGCCACACAAACTCCTTCCGTAGGCAAAGTATAAAGTTACCATTTGCTCATGCTGTCGCTTATAGAGCTTCTTTCACAATCTCATGTACAGGGTAATCTAACCCATCACATCGCCATGTAATGTACCTACTGAACTATGTTCAGTGAATGTAGCCCTACATAACATACGCCTACTTCGCTTTTCTAAAAAACACAGTTCAAAGACTCGATTTGTATAGATTAAGGGTAGTCTTATTCGGTATATTCATAAGTACATTGCAGATTTATCTTAATTTGAATTGCATTGCAAGTATTGTTATTAATTTTGCGGTTAGAAATTGTGTCTGTCGTACCGTAGATATAGTATTATTATAACCGTAATACGGTATTATAGGTGCAGTAATCTGTTGGAATAATAAGTTTGGCAATCCTGCACTGTTTTTCCGTAAGCCCCATACTGAATGTTTGGACGCGCTATAGTAGGTATGCTTCGCAAGTGAATAAACTACTTGTTGATATATTTCCACCTTCGGTGTCGCGATTTTACAATGTTATTTGCTTTCTTCAATTACCAAGCAACAAAGCTTTCGTTCATTTCAAAATGAAAGTTTGTCCGAATAAACACTCTTATGGTATTACCCCCGAAAAATAACCCTTTAATAAATTAAAGGCAACAAAATTTCCTACAATTTGTGTCTTTATCTTTTGTTTGTACGACTCATGGTTTTTGCGCAAAATCGTGTTGAAAATGTAACATAATTATAGAGTAACAAAATGATCAACAGCCATTCATATTTGATAAGTATAAGAATAGTTTAATGTACAATAATAGACTAAAATAGGTATTGTATAAAGTACTTATTACCATACGATAATAATAATATACAATACTGAGATTATAATAAGTAATTACAAAGAAAAAAAAAATTAGTTTCCGTCTGGGAAATAAAATAACTACAACATACGTACCTAAATGCACATATCTCCTACATATTTGTTACCAATTCAGTAATACCAATGCTACGATATTTAGAAAACGTGTTGTGAAGAGTTCAGCTAGCGGTCCAGGTTGTACTTCTTAAAGCCTGGCAAAAGAACAGTGTGATCTCCCATATTTTCTCCTGAGTGTAAACTTGATAACTCGGTTACTGACATATTATTTCAGCATGCCATGGGAGGCTGTGATACAACATCAGCCTTGTTTAAAGTATGAAAGATGAGGTTTCTTCAGATTATGAAGAAAAACTGTTCCTTAACTAGGACAATAGAGATTTTCAAAGACCCTATGGCACAAGCTGATGCAGACAAGAAAGACATATGTCATTAAATAAATTAAGGTATACATGCTACCTTAGGTCAGCATATAAAACATCAGATGGACTGATGCCAGTAACAACGCTGCAGCTTCTAGCACCAGCATGCTTGAAAGTTATTTCTTGCAAATGCAAGAAGACTTGCCAGACAAACTGTGGATGCAAGAAAGAAGGCCTCAAATGTTCCAACATGTACGTCAACTGCAAAGGCTCTTACAACAGAATGCCGCTTGCCGAAATGGTGGAGGCAGAAGATGAACCGGATTTCCCTGAAGTACAAGAAGGTAACCATACATTAATAATTATCAACTTAGTTAATATGTGTATATATATATATATATATATATATATATATATATATATATATATATATATATTATTATTGTAGCCCACTCCGAATATTTATTCTACTTCAGTTTGTACTAGTGTTCGGAAAGTATTTAAAATTTCTAAATCATCGTTTGCTACAAAACATTTACTTATTATAGCCTCTTGGGAAAAACGTAATAAAAATTTAAATGCATTACATAACCTTTAAAATTTGAAACAAATTATTACTGGGACTAAGACCTTTCCTTCTTTTAGGTGAAGAAGAACTAGAACATAGGGCCCCTTCCTGATGAGTTCATGGAGCCCTTAACGAAGAAAACTGATGAGTTTCGCCTTGTAATTATCATTTGTATACAGGGTGTCCCATAAGTATAGGGACACAGCTTAACTACAACTTCCTTAGGTCAAATGGGATGGATTAAACCAAACATACCTTAGTACAAATGTGCTTCCTGAAGATGTTACAGCTATTTAAAGTGATAAAAAATTGTTTTAACAGTAGGTATATTTCAGAAATGACATGACGTATCAAGCTGAAAACTGGAACACATCCACTTCGGAGGAAGCTGAATATTTTCAGCTATGAGCTGTACTGCATATTGTAGAGGGCGCTGTCGACAGATTTTTTCTCGTATGTTTCTGTCATAGTTTTGTTATGATCAACACATTCGTTTCTGCGGGTAAAGTTTATGATGGAGAAACTAATTTTACATAAAAAAGGTGTACTTGTTTCATATCCACAAAATGTACCTTTTTAAAAAAAAACGCACCTATAGATTTACTTGTTTACAAACAATGGATCTCATATGACCCCGTAAGAAAACAAGGGATTGAGATCTGGACTTCGCGGTGGTTAGGGATGATCACTCTCACGTCCAATCCATCGTTGTCGAAAGTGGTTATTTAAATAATTTTGCACATTTCGAGCATAATGAGCAGCAGCACCATCACGCATAAACCACATATTGTTTCTAATGTTAAGCAGAACATCTTCTAGTAAGGTGGGCAAAGTATTTTCCAAAAAGTTGTAAACGGGTAAATGTTGCCTCATCAGTAAAGAGCACACGATTAAAAAATGTCGGGTCATTATTTTGTTTATTACGCAATTACTGATAAAAATTCAATCTAAGTGGGAAATCAGTCGGCAATAACTCCTGTACATTTAAATGGTGATACGGGCACGAAGAACTCTATGTATGGACGCCCAGGGTACAGCTGTAATTGCAGATAACTGCCGAATACTTATTTCAGGATTGTCTTCAACTTGACGTAAAGTATCTTCTTCCTCCCCAGCGGGTAGAGAAGTTGGACGTCCAGCATGGTATCTCGCTTTAGAGCTTCCATGTTCTTTTAATCGTTGGAATATAGTTTGAAATAATTTTCTGTTGGGTTGGCGACGATTTGGGTACAATTCATTATACCTTCTTACTGCAGCTCCTCCATTAAATTGCTCTTGGCAATAAGTCGCAACCATATCGGCCATCTCAGAGTTGGAAAATACATTGTAATGGGGCATTTTACAATAAAACAAGAAAATGTATTTAGAGCAGGAACAAGAAAAATGAACGGAATCTTTAATAACAACAATAAACTCGATAATAACTCAGTAGAACAACAATAAAATAGTTTAATATAAAATAAATGACAGATTACAACTTGCAAATAACGTAACAAATGCATTAATATTAGTGTGACATTTGGTAACTTGATACAATCATGTATCGTAAAAAGCTTTAAATTAGTGAATTAAAATGTTTATGTGCGATTGTCTTGAAAACGGTGCATTTTGTGGGTATGAAACAAGTACACCTTTTTTAATGTAAAATTAGTTTCTCCGTCATAAACTTTACCCGAAGAAACGAAAGTGTTAATCATAAGAAAAATATGACAGAAGCATACGAAAAAAAATCTGTCGACAGCGCCCTCTACAATTTGCAGTATGGCTCATAAACAGAGGATACTCAGCTTCCTCCGAAGTGGATGTGTTTCACTTTTCAGCTTGATACATGATGTCATTTCTGAAATATACCCAATGTTATAAGTATTTGTTATCACTTTAAAGAGCTGTAACTTTTTCAGGAAGCACATTTGTACTAAGGCATGTTTAGTTTAATCAATCCCATTTGACCTAAGGAAGCTGTAGTTAAGTTGTATCCCTATACTTTTGGGACACCCTGTATATTATTGTCTTAGTATTGCATATTATTGTCGTATGGTAATAAGTAGTTTATACAATACCTATTTCAGTATATCATTGTGCATTAAACATGAATCGGTGTTCATCATTTTGTTATATCCTATAATTTAACTTACATTTTCAACACGGTTTAGCGCAAAAACCATGAGTCGTACAGAAAAAGATACAGACACAAATTGTATGAAATACATAAAGTAAAAAATAAAAATCCATTACACCAAAACTTTCCAGTTCAATCACCGTTTGGCTGGACTTACCTAGTAAGAATTATTGTTTTTCTTTTAAATTAAGTGTTGCCTTTCTGAGTACTCTAAGGTGATTTTTAGGGGTTCTGAATTTAGGATTATTTATTCAAAAAGGTTGATAAAGTATAACAAAGAAAGCACTAATTTGCAAGAATCTATTACCAATTTTTTAATTTAATACTACAAACACCTTTTTCGTGTTAATGCAGCGAATTAATGTTTAATTGCAGTTTATTACAAGGATCATGTAATAGCACTGGTAAATACACGAACATGAATGAGTAAATATACATCACGAACCGGAGACAAGTATCATAAATTTCATAACAGTATTACTATTAAGAGTTACATACAATACTTTTTCTACATCAAATACATAAATAACATTTACAAGCTATTATTATCAGTTATCACAGTGCAATATAATCTTGATGTCTATCCAGAATGACTGTATTTAATAGTTTAAATGCTTATTTCTTTTTGTATTATAATTTCTTAGAATAATCTATAATATTATAAAAATGAATCGCCAAATGTGTTGCTAAGCGCAAAACTCGAGAACGGCTGGACCAATTGTGCCAATTTTTTTTTCGAGTAATGGTTGAAGTCTGAGGAAGGTTTTTATGAAGAGAAAAATTGGTAAAATCTTCAGGAAAAACGTGATAACCTAATTTTTCGTTTTAATGTAACACGGTGCGCGCCCAAGCCCTCATACGTTCTCTCTCACACATCCACCATTTATCTCACCGCGAATGCGAGAGTACATTTATTTGTTATTATTAAGTCACTGGTACCTGTGGATGGTGTTGGAATAATTAATTTTTTATTCTTCATTTTGCTAATATCGCTTATATGACTGTTTTAGCGTTAAGCAGAATAAGAGAATAACCAATTATTTCAGTTCATTCTGTCTACATTAAACAAAAGTAACGTAATGGTGTATCCAGTTTCAGTAACCATGTACTACAACGGGAGTTGTAATGTCTAATGAACTGTGAATATACAAAATTGGTTAAATGTTCAGTTAATGCAGCATTCTTTGTGTGAAGTACCAAAACAAAGAAATCAACCTAGACTCAAATCAAGTTGGAGAGCAATTTAACTTTAACTTTAGGTATTATTAACTTTAGGTTATTGATTACTAATTTTTGTAGCAGTCTTAATAGAGAGGTAATCTGTGTATATAAAATTCAAAGTCCTGACTGACTCAGTGACTGACTGATATATCAAAGCACAGTCTAAACCGCTGGTTCTACAGACTTGACAGAGGGTGTGTTTTTTTGAAGTTTAGGTATCCACTAAGAAAGGGATTTTTTCGAAATTCCACCCCTAACGGGGGTAAAATGACGGGTTGAGTTTTTTTTAACTTTTTTATTCCATGGGTCGATTGACTCGAATAATTATGAGAAACGTGTATCACAAAATTTAAATATCCCCCTCCCCATTTTGAGATCGCAGCAGCGCGCGACGGGTACGGCTAGTAATAATATATGTATTTTGATATGTGTTCAACTTATGGTAAATATACAGTGGTTTTTACTTCATTCGTACAATAGATAGTATACTACTTGTAATATCGATACGGTTTTATTTTAGGCATTTCATGTGGTCCAGCGAAACAACAGTACATTCGCCATTGTTGTGAATAAACTGTGCCGAATTGCAGTTGAAGTGGTGCCAAACTTTTAGTTATTACTTTGTATTTATGTATGTTACAATACAAATTCTTAAAACAACTTATTCAAAAATGCGCCATTATAAACATAACTACAGTATAAACATAATCATTTTTTGTCATATTTAAGGAGAATTAACGTCAGTTATACCTTCAATGTAAATAATTTAAAGATCCGATTTTAATAGAATATTGAGTGTAAGAAAAAAATACATGAATCAAAATATTATCCATTCAAACTAGGTGAATGCTAGTGCATTACAGGACTTTCTTGCAAGATACTAAAAAATATATTTAACTACGCATATTTATTTCCAATTCTTTTATATTTTGAAGGGCATTGGAAATATATATTTCTACAAGAAAAATGTATATGTGACTGTAACTGAAGTCATATTCAATTTTGAAAGTTTTAAAAAATTGCAAAAAATTGCATTTCATGTGAGTTATTGATGACCTGAGTTTCAATCTTCCATGTTAAAATTTGAAAATTTACCCGCAAAATAACACCCTTATTTTCACCCCCTGTATACCTATTGCGTTTAAAAACTTGTTTTGTCGATATAATTGTCTTGTAGGTCTTCATTCACAATTTCATCAAAATCGTCCGTATAGTTTTGGCTGGCGAGTGACCACACACACACCCACAGACATTTTGAAAAGTTTTCTAAAATTTTGTTTTTCAGGTTCAGGGAGTCGTAAAACATCAAAATAACGCACCTTATTTTTTTCGATTTTTTTCGACCGCAAGCAAAAAAGTAAAAATGCGCCAGTCACTACTGAAATTTATTAAATCTGAAATAGATATAAAAAATATGATAATATAAATATCAAAATTTGAGATAACGGGTGTGTATCTGATGATCCAATAAAAATAAGTTACCAATTTAATACTCATTTTTGTAACGTTGCTAAAAAATACAAATCCTCATACCACCGATTAAAACCTGAATATAAAACTACCAAATGCATCGTCAGATTGTACGTTTTTAACACCAAAAACATCCAACGAAATTAAGTCCATTATTGCTAATATCTCTTAGTAAAAATTCTTCTGTTACAAAAAATACTATAGGAGTACTGATAGGAATACGAAATATACACTCATGTCGTCGACATTCCATTAAATTAGAAATATTCAGTATAACTTATTTATTAAACAAACTGCACTATTTGTTAGAAGTAACTCTCATCCTTTTCAGCGTCATTCAGATGTTCATACTTATGAAACCCGAAATAGACAGAACATAAGACCTGTAACAAAAAGAAATAATTCAACGTTAGTGGAATACCGACACCTTGGCCGCCATTTTTTTTTTTTTTGGGGGAAAACGTACTAATTCGATATAGGCCCGCCCACGTGGGGACGCCCATATCCCGCCCCTTTGTAAAGCCTTCTCTTCCGGCGCCATGTTCAAACCCTTGATGACGTATTTAGGGTGCTTACCCGTAATTAGGGTCCTTTTGGCAGTATTAGGAGCCTTTGGCAGTCAACCCCTGGAGGGTAGGCAAATGCGCACGTATACAGTGCTCTGATTGGAGGACTAAGTCTACTGTTAGTACGAATATTGTGTAGGATTCTATCGAATTCTTCTGGTATGTAGTCTAGTAGTGCAGAGAAGATTTTTGTGTGTTCTCTTAGATTTTCTCGAGTTGTATAGACGTCTGTTGTTGGTGTAGGAGGTTTTAGACGTTGTTTATAACAGTTCTTTCGCCGTGAACTCTACGGTGGGTGTACTTTGTTTGTAGTGTCCTAAGCCGGTCTATGATGGGTTGTATGTTTACCGTTTCTATCATGTTAACATTGGGATGTCTGTAGTGTAGTCTGTGTAAGTTTGGTTCACAGGTGGCAATGTATTTTAGGTTATTGTTTTTGAGGGTGGCGTACAATGGTTCACGATAATCTAGTAGTAGTCTTATGTACGTCTTGTATGTGTTCTGTATGATTTTAGGGTGGTAGCTTCTGTCGTGTCCTCGGAGGGCTTTCGACAGATTCGCACGGTTGCGCACGTTGTCTAGAAGCTCATTTAAATCTTGTGCCCAGTTAAGTGTTTTGAAAAGGTAACTCCTAGGTATACTATTGTGTCTTGGAGTTGAAGTTGTAAGTCTCTTATACTTACTTACTAGTAATCCTTACAGATATAGATTCTCAAATTTGTTACAATATGTTATGGGCACACCCCCACCAGCCATATCTTTTTATAGAAGTTTCTGATTGGTGAATGCAGGAATAATGTAAGGCAATGATTACTCACCAGTTTATGATGAAAACCACGTAGCGTTCCACCAATTAAACGTTTCACAAAACTTGCACAACTCAGAAAGATAGTACACGCTATTTAGGTAATACTCGATTTCGACAATAGTAGCATTTGTCGTTTTCTTTTCTTAATTTAAAACTTGATCTCGTATAATTCCGTAAGAATATTCCTACTCTAGAAGTTTGCGCACTAGATTAATAATTCGTTAATAATGATATACACCTTGCTTAGAACTCTCCGTAAGGAGCTACACCAATGTTAAATGGAAGTAAGATTTTATGTCTTGTTTCTTGCGTTTGACAAATGAAAAAATTGCATTTTATAGATGGCTTGTATTGCCAAACGTGGTTATTTTTAGATATAATTTTATAGTGACGTTATTTTTTCAAAACGAAATTATTGCAGGGACGGCACGAGCAATTCTAGCGCCCTGACAAAATACTTCTACCTTCGCGTTTTCCCTATCCCAACAAAAAAAAAAAACAAAAGCATAAGTGCAATGAATATTGAAAAATAAAAAGAAAAAAATATTTAGTGAAGGACAATAGAGTCAATATTTTATACATGCACATTACCCTTCATTAATTTTTCCACGCAATGGCCCAGCCATTGGTTATTTTTAGATATAATTTTATAGTGACGTTATTTTTTTATAACGAAATTATTGCAGGGACGGCACGAGCAATTCTAGCGCCCTGACAAAATACTTCTACCTTCGCGTTTTCCCTATCCCAACAAAAAAAAAACAAAAGCATAAGTGCAATGAATATTGAAAAATAAAAAGAAAAAAATATTTAGTGAAGGACAATAGAGTCAATATTTTATACATGCACATTACCCTTCATTAATTTTTCCACGCAATGGCCCAGCCGAAACTAGATTGCGATACTCAGTACTCTGTACCAGTAAGCGTGTAAACAATGTCTATACTAACAGATGTAGCCGGGTACGTTTGCAATGCCCATGTCCACTAGATAACTTTGGTCATAATTGGAAGTTATATTAACGTAAATCATTTTTAATTTCAGTTTTTTTGACACAATAAAGTACACGTTACTTCTTCAATTATCCGTCCGGTCTCCTTTCTTTTACGTCACCCACCAGAAGTTGTCACCCTAGGCGGTCATCTAGTTCGCTCTCTCCTGAATTATTGGTTATTTTATAATCCTGTAGCGTTTATTTGTACGAGCTAGAAGCAAAAGTAAGATCAATCAATTCCTTATCTTTTGAGTTTGTTTTATGATATATTTTACAACTTGAATTAACAAAGTTTTAAATACTTCCACAGTAATCAAGTCTTAATAAGAAAGTCATATGTTAACGTCAAAAATAACTTAGTAATACATGTTTAAATGTAATATTATGAATGATATTGTATAAGCCCTAGTAAATAGTCGATAATTAATTCATATAATTGTATTTTCAGTATTAGCCTTCTTTAGACCATTGGGGGATCGTTGAGGGTGGACTGGATCCTTTTTTAGCATTTCTCATTAATACAGTTATGTGTCAATAACTCATAATTGTACATTCACTATTAGCCTTCTTTAGATCATTGACAGATTTTTGAGGCTAGGCTGGATCCTTTTCTGGCTCTTCTGATTTATTTATACAATTATGAATTAATAATATCTAAATTTTTTTTAGATTTTGCATAATAGCACGTTTGCACATAGTTTATGATTTCCGCACCTTAAGCATTATATATATTTATGGATAATCGTGAAATTTGATGTTTTCCTAACACTTTTTTTTTGACAAACCACGACTATTCATTTGATCAATTATCTATATTCTCGCATCTTGTTCATGACCGAATTAGGTTAATCCCACTTCCGAGTATGTGAACGGTACTACCAATAATATTCCATCGTTCAGTTTATTCCTATTTTAACCAGGTTTCTTTTTTACATTAAAAAGTAGTAATATAACGGTTATTTCATGATTTTTAAAAAGATAATAAAAAATGTTTTAAATCAATGTTTTAGAAACAAAAATGGATTATTGCTATTAATTCCTGATTATTCTTATTTTTTATCTCCTCGCCAACATAGAATTTCCAAAGTGATTATATCCATGGTCGCCACATTTGATTACGGGCCTGGACTCAGGATCAGCGACGGGTTCTCCTTATTTTACAGTCAGGTGCTACATTATAATTGTATGTTTATTTCTTACCCATATACTCTTTTTAGAATGTAATTTAACCGGTAAATACAGCATACAATTATGGTAACTATTTTATAAGTCTATTTTTCTTAAAAATAACCACAGCAATTATATTTATTTAACACACTAAGATTAAAATAAAAATAGTCATAAAAACTAAAATTAGGGTCTATATCAGTCATAGACACTGGCTAAATAAATAAATAAGACTAGTTAATAATAGTTTTTGGAGCTTTCCTCTAGCTAAATTGACCAATTACGTCGGAAAAGCCAAGAGTCTTGGCAAATTCATTCTCAATTGCTAAAATTGCTAAACGGTTAAGACGAATTTAGCTTGTTGTGCTCCTTTGCCAAGTCTTTAAAGAGTTTGCCAGTTTACTAAAAGACCTTTTAGCCGTACACTTGAAGGTTTTTCTCATAAATGGTGTTGAGGAACTTCAGGTCCTTTTCTAATTGGAACACTGTACCAGAGATGCTCTTTATGTGTAGAATTTCTTCAACTAAGTTTCCTGACTCTGTTAAGTCTGTAGCATACTTTGAGACAAGATTTGTGGTTTTAACTTTCAGTTTATCACTTTCTAGGTCCATGTGAAAACAAATCACAAATTTGTTTACAGCTAGAAACTCTTGTTTTCAAATCTGCCGTGTGAAATTCTAAAACTGGAAGGAAAACAGAAGATTTTAATTCATTTGATGCTTCCATCTGAAGTTGTTCAGGCGTTTTTTCATCAGCATGGAGTTATGGAGTTTCTTTTTAATAAAGTCTTGCCAACTGCCTTTGCAACTGCTTTTATGCTTCATTTAAAATTACTTCCCATGAGTCTCGTAGGACCAACATCTTATTAAGTAAGTCTTTAATTATTTGTGTCTGTACGTGGGGGAAAATTTCTTTGTTCTGAATAATGACGTTTTTGTGATCAACAGAGGCCAAGATCTTGTGACAAAACGATGACCATCATTAACTTTTTTTTTAAATACGGTCCTGTTATTTTGAAAACTGATTTTGAAATGTTTTTTTGATTATAAATTCAGCAATTATCACATTTCATGGTCTGATCGCGTGCATAACTTTAATATTGCTTTTCACTTTCTTAATTTTCTATAGTACGTATAAAGAGATAGCTATGTAATCGGTTTAAATTTTCAAACACTTTTTTTTACATTTCTCGGCGTTTTGTGGCCTAAACAATACAAAAAACATTTTAGAAAAAAAATTTCGTGTTGTACAATTTCTTGGTGCGAGGCTGTATCTTTTGGAACATTAGCTATCGATAAAAACAAGTTTTAGAAAAAAGATTTCGTGTCTGCCTGTTTGTCTGTTTGTGTGTCATAAATTTAAAAATCAGAAATTTAAAATTCATTGCTTCAAATTTTAAAAAGTTAGATAATGAAAAACAAACTAATACTTTTTTACGTAATTTCATGGCGCGCCGTTTTTAGTGTATAAAATTGTGCATTTTTTAATTTATCAAAACTTTTTGAAAGTTGTTTGGGTTTTAAGATCAGTAAAATGTCATTTGTCAAAATTATTTAATTTTTGAAAACGTTATTTGGGGATTTTGATCGCTAAGTATAAATCATTTGTCAAAATTAAAATTCAATATATCGGATCGAAAATGGGGATTGTCGTTTAAAATCTGATATGACCAAAATTCAGGTATTGTGGCTAATGATCAATTTTGCAACTGGTTTTTGTGTAAAAATTACCTAAATAAAATTTTTAAACAGTTTTAGGGTGAAAGTTTTGAAAGTCGGGTATTGGGGTTTTAAGATCGCTAAAATAATACATTTGAAAATAAAATTATAAAAACCGATCGGTCAAATTTATTTATTAAAAACCGATACGGCTCAAATTCAGGTATTGTTGGCTTTGAAGTTATTTATTTAGATATATGAGAAAGCATTATGGCATATAATTTGGCGGCGGTTTGAGAAGTTAATATCCATAAACAAATTGAGGGTAAAAGGAAAAACTACTAATTCATTTGTTTTTAGTGTAAATTAAAGTAAGGATTATACTTACTTATAAGTTTTATAATAGTTGTTCAAAAATTGCAACTTTGGGCAAATTACAAAAGCTTCGAAAACAAGCGTTTGGGGCGTAATACTTTCAAAAGCTTCGAAAACTAAGTTCCGCAATTGATTGTAATTTTTGACATATCCCAAGAGAAAAAATTTAAAAACTTTGCCGATAAATATTCATGGACGAATCTGGAATTATGTGCTGGAGCACCGTCTTGTAAAAACCAATAATCTTCAATACCAGCTTGAGGTAAATCAGCTAAAGCTGCTTCTACTTCATTTTCTAATAAATTTTGGTAGCGTTCAGAATTTATTAATGATCCGTTATAGAAAAATAGACCTATTACTCGCATTCCGAATATTGCAGCCCACATATTAAAACCGAAACGGTGTCGGTGTCTGCGCACTTTATAAGCTCTACGATTTTCTTTCTTCCAATAGTGAGCATTTCTTCTCTTGAAAATCCCATTATTGATCACCTGACTTTCATCCCATCAAAAGGATATTGCTCATTATCTGCATATTGCCGGGTATACCATTCACAGAACTCTTTGCGCCTCGCTGAATCCCATGGTCGAAGTCCCTGACAAATTCTAAATTTAAATAGACGTATTTTTTCTCTTTGTAAAATAAAATGAACAGTAGAATGGGCCACTCCAATTGTTTGTTCAATGTGTCGTGTAGAAATTTCTGGATTTTCGGTAACAGCTAATAAAACATTATTTGTTGTCTCTTCATTGCAAGGTGTTTTACAGGAATTTGCAGGCTTTTAAATACACCATGTTCTCTTAAATTGACTAACAAGTTCCTAAATGTGGTTTTATGAGGCTGCTGTCTCTCTGGATATTTGTTTAAATACATGCGTTCCGCTTCTTTGGGATTGCGTTGACATACGATGTAACACGATAGCATATCATAATTTTTTACATTTGAGAATTGCACCATACTTTTTTGATAACTACCACAAATTAACTAATTCAGAGTTAAATACTTGCTAAATACAAAATTATAACTGATACGGAATTACTTCACAGCCGTCCATTTTTATTTTTTACAAAGCCGCCTATTTTTATTTATTCTTTTTTAGAACATCACATCATAGTTATGCTGTCGCAGATAGAACTGTGTGATATTATTTATCTTTGGATATTTATGAAAAACTATTTATCAGCTTGGAAAAATCTATTTTTTTTGAAAATTATACATATGTATTTTAGCAGTGTTTGATAATGATCATTCAAATATTATATTTAATGTTAGTTTTCCAAGCATTTAGTTTTTTATGTTAAGGTGCATAATTAATAAGATTTAATTTTAGTACTTTTCCTTATTTTATAAAATATTAAACACAAAGGAAGGTTAACTAAATAAAGTTTTTTGAAAATGTAGTTCTGTATTCAAAAATTTCGCGATGATGGTCCCTAAAGGGTTCAAAACGCGATCAGACCATCAACTGTGATACATTGCTGAATCTGTAAATATAAACCTTTCAAAATCAGTTTCCAAAATATCAGGACCGTATTTAAAAAAATATGTTGGTGGCTATAAAAATAGGAAAAAATAAAATAGAAATTTCATAAATTCAATCTCAAAAACAAAAAATTACACCATCGATTCTTTGGTGTTATTTTATTGGTCCCCTAATTACACAACTTTTTCCCATTTAACCGGAGTTGTATCTATTACCATTTCCGAGATCCCATAGTGTGAATCCTTATCTTGGACACAGTGTATTATAGCTGCAATGAACGGACCAATGAAAATATTGTGTATTACTAAACCGATCGAGTATTCTTGTTAAAAATGCTCTAAATAATAGCATTATACCTTTTGAGACATAAGTACATTTTAATTATGAAAAAATTGGTTTATGTTAAATGAAGAAGTGTGACAGGTTTGGCTTTGAATGTAGATTGTTTGGAGAACGTTTGTTGTATGCAGTTAAACGAAAACTGCCAGGTTTAGGTTACTTCCGGTCGGTGGTCGAATCTTACAAGTCGATGACTTTTGCACTCCTGTAGGATGTACAGAAGTAGGTTACAATTTTTAAAATTATTTTATTTCTAATAATTCCTTTCTATTTATTTTTTACTGATTTATTTTACAAAATAGTGCAAACATTAAGCATCTTATTTAAACTCGCTTAAAAAAATTATTTACATTTCAAAAGAGATTAATTTTAACAAGATGTTATGTAAAGTATTCATAAAAATATCTGTAAAAATTTTTTCTCTTCATAGAGAAACTATACTGAACATAATTTATAAACTTAAGCCCAGTAGCATATCAATGACAAATTTCTATTCAGATAAGAGTAACTGAAATAATTTGACAAGTCAGTTTTTGTTCCATAAAAGCATCGAACATTTTGTATACATTTTTAGTTAAATGATTTTTATCTTAACTTTTATGAATAAAAATATTCCTTGCCGTTTACCGACATTTTTTAAAGCTAAATTTCTAATCAGTGTTAATTGAAATTGAAAAATTTACTAAGTATGCCAATTTTTTTTGGCGTAAAAAACTTTACCATATGGTTACAGTATTCTAATGGTAATTAAGCGGAATATTTTTTTGTGTCCTACCAGAACAAAATGCTGCTAGTAGGTGATTAACGAGCTTTTACTATTTTAGATAAACGGGACCGCTTGTTCTATGCTAAAAGCCGACCGCTGCCGCAGACGTGATAAATTAGAAACAAAAATTAATTTAAATATTTATAAATTGACGGGAGAGTTAATATTACACATTTATAAAGATATTATCAAATTTACGTAGATATTAACAAGTTATATCTAGTAGCAGTTTATAAAATATACTTGTCATTTATCAGAAGTAGTAGGAAGTTGAGGTCGCCACATTTGTTATAATAAATAGAGTTATTAATCCTGGTTATTATCAAAACGATTTTCTCAAATTGCTTCTGCGATGGGTATAAATTAACATCATCTGTCTTACTAGTTAACGACTGAGAATTATTTGAAAAATTAATAACCTTCTTCTTTTAAATTTCAACAATACGCAGTGTGTCTATAACATAATCTTTCTTTCTGTAAATTTTGATTTATTTTTGCAATTAGTTCAGCCCGAAAGAAATCATGCGAAAAACCTATTATGAATTAAAAAAAAATCGTATAATTATTGTTAAGTTGTGTACTAAACATAAACAAGCTGTAATATACTTATAAATGTGTCGGGGTAGTGTGAATGGCCCCCTTGGGTGCCCTGGGGGCTACTTCACCGGTAAGAACGCAAACCCCTGCTGTCTATGCCCCCCACGGCGACGACGGTCCACTATCGCACCGCGCTGTTATAAATTATTACACATCCACAGACAGCAGAATGCGTGAAAAATGTGTCGGCAGATCGTAGTTTAGACTTTCATAAAATTATAATGTGTAACCGTGTGTATCGCATTAGAAAAATTTTATTTTTAGAATAACATTACTATTTCCTAAAACGGCATTTTTAATGAAACTGGTTTACTTCTGTGATGAATGATTAATCTTTAATCGTGTTCATCTCAGATTCGTAACACCAAAGCTAATCCACTTTCTTAAGTCAATGTTTGTCTCACTTATTTATGCAATTGAGGATTTTAACTGACGCCGCTTTATGACTGCAATTGTAGCATAATTACAGTTTGTTGCAAAATTTTTATTCGAGTGTTTTTGGTGCACGTCACACAAACCGTAATCTTGAAAAATGTATACACGGCTTATACAATTGAATCCTTTCTTTCTTTGTATAAATAAAAAAAAACAGTTTACAAAACGAAATCTTATAGAAATTGAATATTTATGGAGTATTTAACCTTTGAATTCGGCATAAATTAATAGATTTGCAAAGGTTTTTGATGGTATTTTTTACAAAAACTCTGATTGATTCTAAAAATAGTGTTGAATGTGGATTGTTACGTATGTCGCAAAAAAATGGTGACATTAATCCAGCATTTGAAGATACGAAATGTGCAGTAAAATTTTGAAATATATTTTTTAACTATTTTTTGATTTACACGATTGTTAATGACGCTACATACAAAATGTTGAGATATTGCAAGTACTTTTAGTTAGTATATTTATTATAACCATGCCAATATTTTTTCTTATATGTTTTATGGACTGAAATCAAAATTCCACAGTTATGCACTTAATCTTGAGTTGTTTTCTGCGACATCGTTATTCAGATACGCTTTATTTTGATGTGGTTTCTGAATAATATTATGTAACCTTTATAAAAGTTAAGCATTTCATCCAATTATATATAAAAAAATTCGTTGGAAAAAAATATTTTAATATTTTGTAAACGTAACTTTGTAGCATTCCATAATTACAGTCAATAGAAATTCTGATTGCTCGACCGGTTTCGATTTAACATTATTTATCAAGAGTTTTTCAAAAGGGAATAAAATTATAGTTAATATTTAGTAACGTCTAGATATTTAAGAGATTAACTATTATTAAAAAATCTAGAACACTCTCAACGTAAACAGATGAAGACATGCGTATTGTACAGAAATCCCCGTTAACCATAAAGTAGCAAAAGAACTTACAAAAACTGTTAGAAAAAAAAATGAGTCGATAAAAGACTACCTCAGAGAACTAACTCCTACAGAAGCCACGGACTATTCTTTATAGAAGGCTACTCACAAGCTAAAAAGGTCTCTACAACAAATTCCACTGATAAGAAACAGTGATAACAGCTGGGCAAGAACTGACTAACAAAAGGCTAATGCTTTTGCTAAATACCTAACCACAATCTTTAAACCTCACCCATCAGAAACCCAAAAAGAGAAAGAGGAAATTAACGAATAACCTGAAACACCACACCAAATGGCTTGCCCACTAAAAAACAATCAAGCAGAGATACAGACAATAGTACAACATTCAAAAAATGAATGTCCAAATGACGTAATATCGTATAGGCCTATAAGTTTACTCCCAGTCCTTTCCAAAGTCGTAGAAAAAGTATTGTACAGTCGTATAATGCCAACAGTCGAAGATCAGCAGCTTATTCCCGCCCACCAGTTTTGGTTCAGAAAAGGACATGGAACCACAGAACAAATATATCGATTGGTCAAATAAATGCATAACCATTATGAAAATAAAAGATACTGCTCTGCAATATGTATGGACATAAGTCAAGCTTTTGGCACACTGGCTTACTTTATAAATTTAAATCTGACTTTCCACATCTAATGTATTCCTTATTAAAGTCGTACCTAACTGACCGAACATTTCTAGTCAAGTATCAAGAAGAATGCACCGAATTATTACCAACTCTATCCGGGGTACCATAAGGAAGCATTCTTTGACCTCTCTTATACTCGATATACACAGCAGATATACCACAAAACAGTCAGACAACGATGGCCACCTACGCAGACGATACAACTATTCCAGCATCGCACATATACCCCATAATTGCCTCAAGAGAATTATAAACCTACTTAAGTAAGTTCGAAGAATGGTTAGGACGCTGGAGGATTAAATCCAACGAAAATAAATCTTTCCACATTACCTTTACGCTGAGGCGTAGAAATTGCTCTCCTGTCATGCTGAATGGAAAACAAATTCCACAAAAAGAAGCGATCAAATATGCAGGACTTAGTTTAGATAGTTATCTGTACTGGTACTGATTACTAAGCAGTAAGTCAGGATTTTTCCATCGAAAATAAAATATTGTTACATAGGACCGTTCTAAAACCTGTCTGGACGTAGCTCTCTGGAGTTCTGCCAGTACTTCTAGCATACAAATTATACAAAGACTTCAAAATAAGACACTCAGAACAATAGTTAATGTACCGTGGTACATACCTAATAAACAATTACACAGATCTAATAATACCCACAATACGTGAAAAAATCACCAAAATCAGTCTTAATGCCAAAGATAAATTCCTTATACATCAGAATGAACATTGTTCGATCACGAAGAAGAATCCAGCTGACTTAAAAGAACGTTTCACATAAATATTTTACAGGAAAAATTTAAAACAAATGTATATAGTTAATAGAGATTAATGCTCACTGAAGCATTACATGACATGTAAATATGTAGTATTAAGCACTAGGTTAAGCATACACAAGATGTACTCATAGACCGAAAATCGGACTGATTGTACAAATCAAGGAGACAGTAAAATAACGCAAACAAAAAGCTAGATTACATCAGTTCAATGTTGGGGAAGTGTTTACCTGCAAATGATAAAAGTATTCACTTCAAGCTCTGGGTAAACGATTCAAAAGATTTCATTCAATTGAGGCTTTAAATCAGTTTAAGGCCTTAAGAAAGCTAATTACAACTCAAATAAAAGATGTTCACAAGCGATATATTTCTAATACTGAGGCATTGTTATCTATCGATCCCAAATTGTTTAGATCTAAATCAGGGGGAATTCCAGAATTCCTGCAGAAACGCATAATAAAAGTAATCTCTGTAACACAAATCAGATAATGATAAACTCATTCAAACAGTTCTTGTCGTCGGGGTATAGTACCTCTTCCAAGAAAATTAGTAATAACTCAGTTATAAATAATCTACAATGCATACAATTTTTTTAATGGACATCAACAAGCTAAGAGTGACTTACTCAGGAACACTTAGCAGGATGGATAGCGGGATATTGAATTGCCAAGGGATGACTATGAACGACCAGCTTACATTTTTTCATGTTGTAAGTGAGAGGAAAACAGGAACTCGGGAGATCATTTAAAGTTTTGAAGCCGCGTAGAAGAGTGTGGATTGCT
Source organism: Vesta saturnalis (assembly GCA_036346205.1). Classification (NCBI taxonomy): domain Eukaryota; kingdom Metazoa; phylum Arthropoda; class Insecta; order Coleoptera; family Lampyridae; genus Vesta; species Vesta saturnalis. The sequence continues at coordinate 1,255,859 of JARFJB010002231.1, read as the reverse complement.
CCCGTTTGGTACAAGAAGTCGAGATTTGTACTGCATACTTATAACGTGAATAAGCGAATCGAGTATTCCTAGCAAAGGTGACCCGAGATGGTATCAAAGAACGTAATTCAGCGGCGCAATAGCCATTGAAATGCCAACAATGCAAAGAAAGAACTGAAATGATCCTTCTGTGCTCACGGGACTGTATATCAGTAGTTAAGGGGTGATTTATAAGTCTGAACGCTCTTTTTTGAATACGATCAACAATATCGAGAGCATATTGGAAAGCATAACAATTATTGCTTCCCCATTCGAGGATACGTTGAATGTCTTTTTTGATTGAAATTACCATTTCAGCTTTAATGTCTTGATTTGAGATAGAAGGTGTGTTACCATTATAAGTAGACTGAAATGAACTACAATGAAGAGTGTTGTCATCAGCAAAGCAATGGATCGGGTTAGTTGTTGAAGAAATATGATCATTTATGTATATCAGAACAAGTGTAGGTGCTATAACCGATCCCCGTGGCACGCCTGCGCTAACGCTAACTTCTTTTGGAGAAAGCCATCGACTACGACACGTATTAGTCTTTTATCAAGGAAACTAGAAACCCAGCTAATGAGCGTTTCATTTAACCCAAACGAAACGAGTTTGGCAAGTAAACACTTATGCCAAACGTGCTCAAATACCTTTGAAATATCTAAAGTGATTACAATTGTTTCACTGGGTTGTTCTAATGTATTCTTCCAAACTTGGGTCACATATGAAAGAAGATCACCAATTGAACGATTCCACATAAGGAGAGCAGTGGCTGATTAATGGCTTTTTCCAGGATTTTAGACAAAATGGAAGTGATGGCAATTGATCGGTAGTTTGAGGGATTGGTTTTATCGCCTTTTTTAAGAATGGGTTGAACGGTTGCTAACTTCAAAGATGAATGAAAATCCCCGGAAGATATAGAAATCGAACAGAGCTTAGATAGAACTGATACTAGTTTGAGGGAAGACTTATTTAAGACAATGGTTGGGATACCTTTTGGGCCAGTCACCTTATTGAGATAAAACCTACTGATAATCGATTCTAGGATCTTATACCAAAAATGAATTGTTTTCATAGTGTATGAAGAATACTGGACTAGGAGCACATCTTTTCCAGACTCATTGAGGCACGAGTTTGATGCAAATAAATCCACAAAAAGATTGACTGTCTTCAAAATCAGTATCTACAGATGTACCAAAGTTTTTACTGATGGCTTTAGCTAAAGAGAAAAATTTACGACTGCCTAAAGGAGATGTACTAGTTCATTGCATTTTCGTTGTTCGAACAACGCTGACTCTCGACCGTTTTATTAGATACCCATTTAATATAAGATTTAATTTTCAAAGACATTGCATCAGTACAAGCCTTATTGAACCAGGGATGGAAATCTGAATGACCTACACAATTTTGTTTTTTGGGAATGTATAACTCCATGCGCATGAGCATGACTTCAAATATTGAAAGAACAATGTCCGAAGAAGAGGTCGACTTAAAGCAATATTCACGCCATGAAAAGGTTGTCGGATATTACCGAGTTAATGGTTGAAAAAGCGATTATTCAGTTAAAAAATAAACACATTAAGTGCTTAAGATATTTATGGTCTGACCTTTATGTATTTAGTCTTAGTTTTAGATGATTTAGTCAGTCAGTTTTAGCACTTCTATGCTGCGATTATATGCCTCATGTCTGTTGGTATTTTGGAACCTCAGGTATCCCTCAAGAGTCTAATTACTTCTATTTCTTTTGTTCCTTATTGCTCTAAGTGAACCAATTTCTTGCAATAATTTACTTTTTGCAGATGATCTTAAAATTTATAAGTAAAATTCATCAGTAAACGACTGTGTTAGTCTTCGACGATAATTAACTTCCATTCATTACTGGTGTAAAGTAAACGCTTAAACGCAAAATTAATTAATTAATTAAATAACTAAAATAATATTTTATTATTAGAAAAATGTCATGGTATTGGGTAATTTGTCCGCAGTGGAAAGTACACGTATAGTCGTGTTTCTCCGCAATGTATAAAGTGTCAAAAATGTTGCCATTAATAATGTTAAGCATAACTATGGCGTTTGAAGAAAAAAAAAACACACGGGGTAATGTAGACATGGAAAAAAAATCTGGCGATAGGAGTAGTAGGAAAGCTTCAGCATCAGATACATTCTTGCAAAAGTTAACTAGTGTTATTGAATCAAATTTAGGGATAAAATGACTGCTTTTCAAGACAAGGTAATAAAACTACTGCCACAGAACATGAATTAATTGTGTCTATTGATACTTTGCAACAATGCTCTCTATTAAATAATTTAAGCATTATTTGAATTCCCGAGCAAAATATCGAAAATACTAATGCAGTAGTAGTAAACTTCTGCAAAGACACAACTAAAGTTAGCACAGCCATTGCAACACAATCGTTTGAAACCTATACCACAACCTATGCTAATTTGTTACCACAAAAAAAATTGGTGCACCTATCATTAACAAAACGTAACATAGAGTTAGCACAGCCGACGTAGAAGTGCTTAGCTAATAATTGTATTGAAATAATTTGTGTCATAATTTGGTGATATTTTGCTACCCTAAACTGAAATTTCTTGCTCGCATTTTTCATAAAATTTTTGGGTCATGGTATGAGAATGATTGATATAATTAGGTGCTAGTTTGGTGCTATTTGACTATTCTAAACTAAAGCTTGTTGCTCGTGTGTTTCCTAATTTTTGGGCTGAAACGTTATGGAAATCATGAAACGTATCAGCCCAATAATTTTATATGAAAATGCGAGCAACAAATTTTATTTTGTGGTTACAAGAAAGCACCAAATCAGCACCAAAGTATGACAATCAACCATCTTGATATATTTATAAGGTTTTGTGATTTCCATAACGTTTTAGTCCAAAAATTTTATAGCAAAAGCGAGCAATAAATACCATTTTGGAATTAAAAATTAGCACCAAACTATAATACATTATTCATCTTAATGTCTTTTTTTTTGTAAGGTTTCCGTGGTTACCATAACGTTTTAACGTTTTAACCCCAGTTTATAAAAAATGTGACCATCAAATGCCATATTAAAGTAAAAAATAGCAACAAGCGCCCCGGGGCAAGAAAATTTTAGGCGTTTCCTCCCTCTATGAGTAGTTATTTTGCTCGTTTTTTTGCAACCTTAATGAATCGGTATACAAACTATTTCTTATCGGTTAAAATAACAATTATTAAAAAGAACACTAATGTCTTGAAAACTTTTATTCAGAGAGGTTTTTCCAAATAGTAAATAATTATCAATTATTTCTTAAAACTGCAAATATATTTAATAGTCTAACATATGTTGTTATTTTATTAAATCCGATTCGAGTGAAATATTAGCCAAACTTTCCAGCCGTTCTTGTGACATTGTTTACTTTAAATAATTTTTAATTATATTTAATTTTGAAGAAGACCTTTCAGTTGTAGCCACTGAAACAGGCATTGTTGTACAAAATTATTCCTTTCTTGCTCCAAACTCAGCATGAACTCCACGGGGTCTCCTATAAAAGCAAAGCACATTGTGATGTATTTATAAATACCTATCTACATGAAAACAAACACGTTCCAACACCTTACTTACATTACTTACATTTTAGACACTGTTTTTCTAAAATAATAGTTACAACTAACAACAGTAGAAATGCCGTCCCCAGGCGTGGATTTTCCAAAGTAAAACCAACCAAGCCTGTAGTTTGTAAATTTAATCACATTTACAACGTCACCTGAGATCCAAATCTCTGTTAGACAAATAATGTCAGGAAAGTTTATATAGATCATCCGCCTTACTTCTTAGGTTACTTACGTTTAGATGACAAATTCTTACACAGTTTCAGGCCAAGCTCTTTGAAAGAACTCAAATTTCTTTACATAAATACTCTCGGGCCATATTTCGGGATTAAGAAATGACAAAATATGACTACAACTATGATATGACTATGCCACTGACTAAATATGTCCATTCAGTAATAATTTTCCACTCAACCGTACTTAATAATACCCATTTGTATTTTAGTCATATAAAAAAAAATGAGTAACTTTTTTTAATTCACACATAATTATCAACACTCAAATAAATGTTTACAGCGTTTAGCCAACCATGAGTGTTACTGCTGTGTCAATATCTCCCCTTGAGTTAGCTTAGCTGTAGCATCCGGAATTAAATCCTATCATCTCGTGTTTATTAAAACAGAGTTTTTATTCTTCCCCATAGATAAAAGTCAAGTCAGTCAAATCTGGAGATTGAAGTAGGCCAAGTGAAGATTATTTTTTTAACTGCTCGTTTTCTGGTAGGTAATCGAGACGTAAATTATTTTTGAATATTTTTCTGCTGAAATGTATGCTTTCGGAATATTTAATGTTAGAACCACGTTCCGCAATACATGAGTTTTGAAGATGTTTGGAAATACACCGAAAGAAAATAGTATTTTTAATAACTTACTAATCTTTCAAAGTTAGGAAGTAATAATATATATTATTATAAGTTTTGTTATGAACGAGTAAATTCAAAATTGGGGCTTGTATCTCGACAGCGCAGTTAGTTAGCGCGATACTCCACCAAAGTACAGGTAGTAGGTTCAAATCCTACTCGAAGTAAACTTTTTATTTATGTATTTTAATAAATTAATAATAATTTTTAATAATATATCTGTCTTTGGAATATATTCTGTTTGACATAATTGACCAATAAACAGATACTAGATTTTTCCCACAGCATGTTATTGTTTCTAAAGCAGTTAAATCATCGCTTACGGTACGTTATTTGTATTGGTGTTTTGGCAGAAAATAAACACTAAAATACGGTTTGATATTATTAAGTAGGATTAACTACGAAATTATTACTGTAGATTTTGTAGATACAATTAAGATACTTAGCTTTTGGTTATGAAATCGTGTATTTTTTTAATTAAACTTAATTAAAAGCTAAGTATCTTAATTATGAGTCGTAATCGTGAAATTTCAGATTTTTAGTCATATCTCGAAAAGAAAAAAAGGGCATCAATACACAATTTTCATCATTACCTAAAATTGTTTAAGAAAATTTAGAAAAACCCGATAACGCTGTCTAGTAAATGTTATTAAACATTAGTCATAAATCATTAATTTGAGTCAAAAGTTGTTTTTGTTTTACATGATTCATCAGCGTCCCCAGTTTGCTATTCAAGGAAACCTCTGTAACCAAAATAGTATGTAGTTTAAATGACGATTTAAAGCCTTAGTGGTACACCCTGTACTGTAAATACGTAAAAACTGTAATACCTATGGAATGTGAACAAGAAGTGTGAAAGGGTTTTAATTGGTTACAATCTTGGAATGAAATCAATTTTTTTTAATGGATTACTAAATACACATTTACAGAATGCTAAAATAATTCAAATGTTACTCTCATGTAAGAGTTTCAAGTAATTATAACACCTATTTGTAACTTTTTTTACTTATTTTGCTAAATGTCTCATGTTTCCAATTATGAATACTTTGGAATGATTTGCTTGCGTACATAATGAATCATTATAATCATTATTTATTTATATATTTAACTTACGTTAAACTTTCGATAAACTTACACAATTTATCAAAAACTGACATTTTTAAGTTGTATCAAAATTTATCACCAAACAATAAGTCAAATGCATAATTATATATTACTATTTGAAATTTACTACTTCCCAATCAAATTATACAGTTTTCACAAATTTTCTTTCCAAGAAATTTTGTAACCTTATTATTTATAATGATATTAGAGAAGCTACCGTGTTAATTTTGTGTTTTAGTTTGCCTAGTGAAATAATATATTATTGAATAAGTACGTAATGGCGGCTATTACTCATTAGGATAATGCAATTCATCCGAGTGAGTAACGGCCATTACCGGCGAATAGAATACTATACGTTTTCTAGGACTATGAATTATTTATTAATCATTCCTAATATTTAATAAATTCAAAGAAATTCCATTAATTCAATAATTTATTTTTAAATCGCTCGACCGGTTTCAATATAACATATCATTAATAAGAGCTTTCAAAGAAATTATGACATTGTGACATATACATTAGTAAAATTTTTTACTGTGTAACCTGCTTTCAAAAGTATATGATAACACAAACTTGTGGCACTAACGGGATTTTGAAAGTTGATGACCTTGAATTTATTATTTAGCAATTCGAGTAAAAAGTGTAGTACTCTTCCATCTTTTTTTTAAGATTATAGCTTAATTATTTATTGTACAACGTAGAATAGGCATTTTTTAACATTGTTGCCGGACTTATTTATTACTGTGATTATTTCTAACCATCTTACAATTATTACAATCAATAAACTAAAGATTCTATGAATCCGTTGGACACAGGACGCCATGGAATAGTCATTCTGTATATTTCTGTTGCATAACCATTACACTATAAACACATTTAAGTGTTGAAGGCATCTGAAAACCTTCCCTGACTAAAAAATTGAGATTTTCCTTTTATTCTGAGTTAATCCTCAATGTAAGACTCCGTTAGTCTGGCAAGCCATCATCCGTTTAAATATTAACTAATCTTCACTTTCCGAAAGTGTGCCGATAAAGCCTAAGCCGTGACTATTTAGATATTTGTCTCTGGTAGCTTAAATAGTACTCGTCCTAGGGTATTTTCCCCATTCCCCCACTGGCTGCGAAGAACATTTATGAAAAACACGAAAAGCTGTCAATGTTCTTAAATTCAAAAATGTGCGAAACAACAATTATAATTGTTTTGTCGATTTTTGTTCTGGTTTATTAATTTTTACAGTTAGTACAATTCCCACATACTCAATTATATCCAAGGTTACTTAAGTTAATTATTCCTACGGGATGCCTTTAGTGATACCAGCTACACTCATAACACAATAATAACATTAGTTTCTCCTTACAAATTTTAGGCTTCTCCCTTACTTTTATCATTAATAGTATATTGAGTTATTAGAAGTAAAAATGACATTGTGTAGGAAATCTGGACATTTATTTCCCTAACGCAGTCCAGTATGAGCCAAACAAAATCATGTTTACTCCGAATACCATACGTTTTATTGTTAAACGTTATAATACCATAAAGCAATTTATAAAATGCTACTATATATATTTATGTATTCAATATTAACGTTAATAAATAAATGCTTGACAGTTGTACGTCAAAATTAACTTTTTTGGCCGTCGTTAAGAAAGTTTTCTGTGAGTCATGACGTTGTATGTTCTTGCGGCGTGTAAAGTTGTCACTTTTACGACGTTTGAAGATAAATAGTATATTTTATATAGGCAACAAGACTGCATTCTTTTTTAATTGTAAATCTATGTAAAATATAGTTAAATGGTTATTTTAATTTTGCATAATATATAAAGCTTAGTTTATTAAAACTAAAATTGACGTTTCCCCAGATGTGGGCTATTCATACTATATTTAAAAACGAATGTTAATTTATCATACATTTTGAGTAAATGTGTTAAACACATAACAATTTTTTATTTTTGATAAACCTAAAACTATGATTAGTTCGAACTAGAGGTGGTTTAGGGATAAGACAAGGCTGGCTGAACTGATCATTTGCCTATATGTTACGAAAAATATCTCATTCACAGGTCTCTCTACTGATGACACAATTCTAGTGGGTTAAATCCACTTCCCACAGAAATGACAGTAACTGGGAATGTGAGTGTGTGTTTAACCGATATGTGCATGAAGTTAAAAAATTATTTTAGAATTTTTTTCGTTGCAGATGGTTTTAACACCTTAGCTGCGAATCCAGTTATTTAAAAACTTCCTATTTAGCAGAACGAGGTCAAAAGACCCCGTCATAATACTTCTTATTTGGCGAATTCTAAATTCATCAAACTTCCCAACATGCTAAGCTCATAACTTCGTTATTTTTCTCAGTTTTAATGTTATTGGTAGCGTTCAAACCTTTATAGACTAATCTAACAGAATTTTAACAAAAATGTATGAGGCGTATTTGAGCCCGTACCGCCGTACAGTACGATTTTGATCAATTTTGCAAAGACGAGGTCATATAAGCCTCGTGTTTACAACTACAATGCACAGGCAATTTGCTTTGTCTATTAAGAGTAACCCTAGTCGGTCTGTTCACGTGATTTCCGCCTGATATTGTTTACGTGCACCGATGGACACCACATAGTTACTCGTATATTCAAAGGTAACGGACGTATTTTTTAAAAGCAGGTACAATGTGTTCAAACAGAACAAAAATGTTACTGCTCTACAAAATGGCTCAGAATCGGAATCGAGTGATTTTGATTCGGATGATTCGATTCGTGATAAAGATTTTGTGCCGTCATACTCGGATGATAGCGACAATGTAAGTGCTGAAACTGTTTCGGAGGAAATGACTATTGTGGAAAATGAAAAATATTAATATCGAGCAGTTAAATGGTCGCAATGAGGTAAATATTTGGAGACAAATTACATTCTCAAGAAATGAATTATTATTTGAAAAATATGATGAATTGGAAAAATATAAAATATACGTTCTTAATTTGCAGATTTACACAGGAAAGGGAACTGATATAACTTCTGGAAAGGTCATGCCGAAGCTGTAATTAATACGCTTATGCAATTATTTAAATTCTGGAAGAACCCTATATTGTGATAATTACTACACGAGTATACCGGGAGCAGAACAGTTACTACGCAAAAAAACTAGAATTTGTGGTACCCTCAGATCCAACAGAAAATTTTTACCAAAAAAGGTTAAAGACAAAAAACTAAAGAAAGGTGAAGTTTTTGGACAAGAAAAGGAAAATGTAAAAGTGATTAAATGGTACGATAAGAGAGCTGTTTTAATGTTATCAACCAAAGAAAATCATGATGATACACTAAAGGAGACTGGAAAAATTCGTCATAACCATAATGCTGCCAAGAAAGGAGTAGACTACAGGTAATGAAATTTTAATTAATTAAATGTCTATAAAACAATAAAAATGATTTTTAGTGATCAAATGGGGTCATATTACACTGTATTGAGAAAAACAAAAAGTGATATAGAAGAGCTGCATTTTCCTTATTTTTTGATTCATGCGTTGTTAATGCATGGATACTATACAACAGAAAACACGGCAATGATAAAAATCCATGTTGGATTTTCGAGATGCGTTTGTAAAATTTATTACAACAGTCAGATGCTGAACTACCACCAAGACCAAGAACACCAAAGCGGATACACACGCTTGTAAAAATGGTCCCGACAGCAAAAGAGGCGTAAATGCAAAGAGTGTTATCAACTACTTAGGCAAACGTTTAGCAGATAAGAAAGTAAAAAAGTTATTACTTTTTGCGAAGAATGTTTTAGGTTCATTTTGGAAGTGATTTATTTTCATTTTAGTCTGACCATGTAGGTGCATGTTGTTTGATTGGAGATCCTTTCCAAATAAAAAGACCATAACATTTTTTATAGTACTTTTATTATGAATATCTCTTAATGGATTCAGTCAATATAGCAACTGTCAAAGGGAATATTGGCCGATTGTTTTACTGTGACTGTGTATAAGAATTAATTGGTTTTCAATAATTATAACACTAACTTTTTAAAATATAGTGCAATGTTTTCTGGGTCATACATGCCCTAACCGCCAAATAGGAAAGTATCTGACGGGGCCTATTAGACCTCTTGTCGTTATATATGAAGACATAAAATTGTTTTCCAAATACCAATTACTGTGACGGGGCCTAATAGACCTCGTCCCGCATTTAAGGTGGTAATTTAAAAATTAAGTAACATTTTATATAAAATTGTTTCCTAACTCTAACAGATAATTCGATAGCACCCGTCCCTTTAAGGGGACACTATGCATAAAATACCAATGCTGTACATTATTAAAAAATATTCAGGCTTTGTTTTTGTACATATCAGTACAGATCTTTGAAGTAAAACTCGTGAAAAATAAGGTGTTTTGTACCACACAATAACTTTTGTATGAAATTGTTCAAAACATACTTTTGGATGCAGTCCACAATCGCACTTTTACAAATAAAATTACTCTTTTTTACACACTTGACATCTTCTATCAGATTCATTATATTTAATAATATGTCCCACATTGTCAAATTGAGAAGGATTCACAGAAGGTAAAGTTGTCTTTCCTCTTGACGGCATTTTTCCATGTGTGTTCAAAGACTCACAGCAATATAAGGACAAAATACCAACAAGGATGCACACGTTGAATCGTCCGGGTTGAGCCGTTTCATAAGTAACCATGTGTTGAAATTGTGGCATCCAGCAAATAGACGAAAATTGGCCAATACCATTTTCTTTGCCGGATTCTGCTTCTATAAAGTGCTATAGGGCCATCCATTTTGTCAACACCTCCCATTCCTTTGTTATAATTGGCAATCAATTTTGGTTGAGGAATGCGCTTCTTGGATTTAGAAGTCCTACACCATCTTGTAGTATTAACAATTTCGTCGTTATCAAAATTTGATGCAACAGTCACTACTTTATTGTCCTTCCATTGAACGACCAACTTATCATGTTTAGCTATAAATTTGCAGGTATCCCTGTCTTGCGATTTCCAATAATTCTTTTCAGGAGCGGACATTTTCCTGTTCGATTTTCTCGTAGAGTTCCTGTAGCACAGATTTTATTTTCCAACAAATGCCCAAGTAAGTATAGGCTAGTAAAGTAATTATCGAAATAAACTTTGTAGCCGTTATTTGGTAAAATAATTATTGGTACATCAGATGTAGTGTTCCAGAACATTCTCTTATTCGGGTATTTTGCGTAGCCAGAAAGTAACAAAGCTCTAAGAATTACATACAACTCGTCTCTGGTGAGACCAAGATCAATGTTTTTGTTGTGAATACACATTAGTCTGATAAACTATATTATCCAAAAGTTCTTCGTCGAAAAAAGGTTGAAAAATCTATCGGAGTTTTAGCCAATTGTGCTTCTGCGGATGCCAGGCGAGGCACACAAATATTATTTATGGAAAAGTTTAGAATTTCTTGTAACCAAGTGTGATCGGTTTTGCGCGAGTAACTTTCGTTCTTTATTATTGCTTGGTCCAGGTTGTGGGAATATTTGTGCAAGTGGAATCAAATCGTCTGCATCAGATTCATCGTCGACTACATGCCTTATTTCGCCTCCTTGTCGTAAAATTCCTCGTGGCAGATGGTTTATGTCACCTATATGTTCGTCATCTGAGTTGTCGCTATCCTCATCCGTGTCCCTTTATTCACTTCTGGGGCTCTATGTAAATATCTAACGGCTCATCAACAACGGAATCGTTTCTAGGAGCTGATGAAGCGATAATCTGTAAAAATATGATATTTTACTGAAAACCCGCGATTAGTAATGCTATGCATGGAGTCCCCTATAAAGGACGCCCAACAAAACCATGTGTACAATGAAAATAAGGCATCAAAATAAATAAAGCAAATGTCAATAGTTAGATCTGTCATTTACAATCAAAACCTATGAATATTGTAGATAAGATATGTTTTATACTCCCAAAAAACGAATTACTACTTACCCACCAAGCTTAGTAGAATAAAGGTTTTCATCCATATTCAAATAAACTGAAATATTAGCACCAACAAAGATAATATCACTGGCGACTGATTACTTGAACAATCTCGAGACGACTGAAAACTACTATCCAACCTGCATATTATCGGTAACGGTAGGAACCAATAATAATAGATGACCGTCCCTTAAAGGGGACTATATGCACTAATGGGTTAAGGTATGCACATCACCAGTGACTATTCTTCGTCTTCGATGCTCATACCGCACAATCGTTCGCCGTGCATGCGCCAGAGACATCTAAAATTGTAGCCAGCTACATTATAACACATAACTTTAGCTCGAACGGTACAAATGCGAATCAACGTTATAAAATACTACCTTGATCATTCGATAAGTTTCATTAGGACTATCCTTTATACATTTGTTTATATCATCCGTGCTGAGAATCCTGGATTTTGTGAAATAATTTTCGAAAACTTTCCATTTTCAGCATATTTAACTTCAGCATTGAGAACTGTGCCATAATGACGATGGCTCAAACACAAATTTACCATAAGATTTATTTCAAGGCACTACAATAAAAGTTACTTACCTACAAGCCAAATATATATGTCAAAACTAAACTTTCTTTGCCGTCTTTAATTCCTTTCAATTGTCCTCATTTGCTGAGTACTGTGTACGTCCTTGTCACACCGACCTTTATATTTCTGTGGTAACGATGAGAACTAACGCCAGCGGTTCGTCGAAAATTTCTTTACAAATGTTGTTAAAGTCATCCAAACGCCACATCCCTTGACAAATCTATATTTTACAATATTTCTAATAGAAACACTGAATGCAGGTGGACCATTCTTTAAAATTTTATGAATAATCTAGTAATTCAATTGTTTTCAATGCTTCAATTAATACAAAGCTTGTTTCTAAAATTAAATATCTGGTGTGGAACAATACGACCTTCAAACCTACAAAGTGGAAATTGAAATAAATGAAATAATTTTAATAATAGTAAGTTTTGACATAATTATGCAACCTCTACTCTTTTTGTAACGAAAATAGGCAACATTGCAAGAACAAAAATAATAATCTATGTTAGATGAACGTTTAAAATTTCATGTCCAATAGAGGTTAATAGACATCTTAACTTGAAAAATTCCAAAGCCGCCCGCTTTTATAAAAACATCGATAACACAGTTGATACATTTCAAATCTTACTAGTAGCTGTTTTGATTTTTATCAAATATTTCTGAAACAGCTGTATATTTCAAAATATAAAAATCCCAATGTATAGACCTTAATCATATAGATTAATTATGTTCTATCCAATTTTTGATACAACGCGTAATTTAGCGGCAAAAATCCTATAAGGTAGAATTTAAGTGTTAGTTCAAATTTTTCAATATCTGAATAATGCTTAATTTTATAAGAAAATATACAGACATATGTTTTAAAGAAAATTAAATTTTAGATAACTTTTCGTTATCAAGTTTTAATGTAAAGCGAAATAAATGTAAATATTAAATAAATATGAATGAAAATGCTTAAGCTGTATTATCGATATTTTTATAGAAGTGACCCGTTGTTTAAGTTAGCATCTAGATGTCTATTAAACTCTATCTGACATGAAGTTTTAAACGTCTTTTGGCATAGATTATTGTTTTGTTTTTACAATATTGCCTATTTTCGTAATGAACTTATTATAAGAGAGGCTGCATAATTACCTAAATAAATTGTTATTAAAGTTATTTCATTTCTTTTAATTTCCATTTTGGCAACATTTTAAAAACAAAAACAATTATCTGATATTTAAAACTTCATGTCAGTTAGAAGTTAATAGATATATAACGAGTGATCAATCTCAAGTGTATACCACGTGATCAAAATATTTAAGTTGGTACCACGATTGGTAAGAAGCTGTATTGCTCTAGCTACTCTAGAGCATGGTTCGAGTAAAACTACGATCAGTTTCAAATCTGTATGAAGGTCATTAACTTATACATATTATAAAATATTATCTTAATTTAAATAATGACTATTTTGTATTTGATTAGACTGCATCCCTATAAAATACAACAAAATAAATAAAATATTATTTAATGATTGGATTACATCATTACAAAATAATGAATCTTAAGTATTTAAATGTTATAATTTCATTATAATTAAATAAAATTTACAGTACATGTTTATGGAATGACAATGTCTTTTACAAATTTTTTTAACTCCTTAGGTACATTAGTTATCACACTTTGCTTTACAGCATATGTTCAAAATGACCGCCATTAAATTGTAAACATAAGTTCACCCTACGTTCTATATTCGCAAGTACATTTTGTAACATTTCGGCACCAAGAAAATACAAAAGTGAAAAACGAAGGTATAATATGACATAAACTGACATAAACTAAAACGACTAAAACCACACTAAAAATCCAAAGCAGCCAACTGCAAAACACAACAATATTAACAACTAGGGATTTTTGTCATACCACTACAGAACACTTGCGATTGATCACGTTGTAGATGCTAACGCTTGTATAAAATACCCATTATACAATTTTCAATCCTATTTAACTAATTTTAAACTTAGTTTGTTTTATATTAAGAAAAGTGATGTAAAATAGAATTTTGTTTAAAACATTTTCTTATGAAGTTAATCGTTATTCGAATATTGAAAAAATCGAGCCAATACTTAAATTCAATCTTAGAAATTTTTTACCGCTAATTATGCGTCATATCAAAGAATTGTATAGAACATAATTAATTGATATTTTTAAGGTGCATATGTTGGTTTTTCTTTCAGAAATAATTGATAAAACCAAACACTGCTCCTAATAAACTCTCTTCCCGCTGAATTTCTCCCAAAATCTAATCAGCTCCAAAAGAAATGAAAACCGGCTCAAATACAACATTTAAGTATTCCAGTGTTGTCGTTCTGGAGTTGTTATCGTGCATACTAACATACATCCACACACGCGCGCGCACACGCACATCCACACCCACACCCACCCTCACTTCCACATACACACCAGCGCGCGCCACGTACACACACGCAGGCACGCACGCGGACGCACGCACGCACGCACGGACGCGCACGCACGCACCACCCACGCACGCACGCATCCACCCACGCAGCCGCGCACGCTGCACGCGACTACCGTACGCGCATGCCCGTACGCGCACGCCTCCGTACGCGCACGCCCCGTACGCGCACGAACACGGACACGAATACGCACACGCACACCCACACCCACAAGCACACACGCACACGCACACACACACACACACACACACACACACAACCACATACGCACACGTCATGACCTATATTGGCGAAACTTCGTCAAACGTTGTAAAACGAGTTAATAAGTTGATTTAGCATTAGCGAAAAAGTTGATTGTATAACTTTTCTACCTACATATGTATATGTACGTTAGAACGTAAAATGCGTGTATAGCGTGGTCAATAACAAAATTACACCTTTAAAGTGCAAAGATTTGCAAGAAATAATAATAATTTGTAGTATTTAAAACATAATACTAGATCATAATCTACTTCAAAGGAGGAGGTTAATATGTTTCTGACTCTTTTAACCTTAAAAGTGACCTGTGTGGCGCCATTAAAATTGTTAAGAGAGGAAGATTGGAAGACGGACTAGAATTATAATTGGAATTTTGACACAAACTAACCTCTACTGCCAGAATAAAAGGAATCGTCGTGACAGTAGTTGGTTTCTTTTCAGATCCTTTGCTTTAAAGGACTTAGAGTTTAAAGGACATAGTTTAGGTCGATACAGTTTGCTCGTATTTCGGATAAGAAGACGTCATGAGAACGACAGAATTGATAGTAGTGGTGCATAGAGTCCATACATGATAACAGAAATATTGAATTTCTAATGTTGCACCTTTTCAGTATCCCTTATAAGTAGAGAATACACCTCGCTTTACGTACCATACCTCTATTCTAATAACGTTCACATATTCTACTGTGCCGGTACCACATAAAGATAATCACAAAGACACAAACCAATTTGGTTAGCTTCTATATTAATGGGTGCATCTAAGTTTGTTTTATCAAGGAAAAAATGGAAATACTAAGCATTTATGTGAACTTTACTTAAGTTAGAATAGGTGAGGAGTGCACATATCAAGGAAAGAAAGGGTATCCGTAGTCATCATTATGATAGTGGCCTCAAACAAAGAATTATGACCTAACAATAATTGTGGGGTGGGTGGGTGGGTGGGTGCGTGGGTGCGTGCGTGCGCGTGTCGCGTGTGTGTGTGTGTGTTATATATATATATATATATATATATATATATATATATAATATACAAAACCAAAATTCATATTTATATTAACCATTAACAACAATTCAATTTCTGAAACAATATCTTACTATGTTTTAATCCAATACGAGATAATCCTTCCGACAAACTAACATCAATGAACTGTAATCCACAATGGTAGTGGTGAGTGTATTTGGTGTTCTAATATCCTTTGAAAAGTTAGAGTGTTTCTCCAATACTAAAGTACTTATGTTAGCAATTAAAGTGCGATCGACTACACTTTAATCACAAATACTGTCCCACATTTATATTTATTTCAAGTGTGAGGTTAAGAATAATATCTGATTTTGTTTATTAGCTAATAAACGTCTTAATGTAGTCTTCACTTACATAAGTTGTATGTTGATTCACGATTCACGATTTATATTTTATATTGAGATCTGTATCGATATGATATTTTCATTGAAATTCAACCACGTGGTTTTATTAATTAAGTAAAACATTTCATTAATTATCTAAAAAATTTTAAAATGCTGCTTTAGTTATCAAGCACTTCCAGAGTGCATTTGACAAAATTGTAGGTGATTCACTTATTTAAATTGAATGTATAACAAAACATTTATTATTTTCGTCAAATATCTTTATATGACCTTTTTCGAAAATATACATAATCACCAGTAAATTTCAAATAACCGCCATACCCTCCAAATGGTAACGCGAAAATTTTTATTTTTAAAAATTTAAAAATTATAACATTGTTATTATTGCTAGTTTTTGTTATGAACGAATAAGTTCAAAAGTAAACATGTAATTAAAATTTTTTAATTCTAACATTGTATGTTGATTCTTTTCAAATTGACTAAGCGAATTCGTGTATCGACAGTCTCGCGTCGGTGTCAATTTAAAATTAACTCATCGGTCACGAAAAATTTCTTCTATATCTGTATATTCCCCTTGCGCACTATTTTACAAATAATGCAGTAAGAAAATTCAAATTGGGCGACATTGCTTTTTCTTAACTAACCTCATGTTCATCTCCCCTGATTGTATCTCTACACCGTAATTTATTATAAATCTATGAATAATTTTTTTAATGTGACAAGAAACTTTAATCTGATAATCTGTATGAGTTTTACACCCCGTAATACATATGGACCATCCTTTTAATCGATTATAAAATCAATCTCTAAACCAACTTTCTATTAAACTTTCAAATCCACTCTAACAAGTATCCCTCTAACATATTTTTATAAAAATTAATAGAAAGCAAGAGTTTCATGAAAAACTAATATGTCATTTTTACTAAGCAAAATGTAGGCTATCAAACATAGGTTAACTCCATGATAAATTTTTATGTATAGTGCCTTTATATTAAACATTTCAACTAATATATCAAGGTTTTAGCATTGTAGCTTTGTTACCTTTTACAAGTTCTAAACTGAATTTTAAAATTTTGATGTAAATTTTAATTTATAACTCCTTTTAAATTCATAGTCTAGACGTTATATCGACTTATATTGAAGTTTATATTCCAGTGATGTGGTTTGATTCTTCGTTTATTTATGTATATAAATAATTTTTACTAATTGATTGCATATTACACTTTCGTTTAAGTAAACTTAATACCCAATAAAACAAAATAGTTCTCAGTCCAAAAATAAAATAAAAAAGTGCAATTCGGAGAAATTATATCGCTACTGACCATGCGTTAAATAATTTAAATTATAACAATTAACTTGATAATATGGAAATTACTATGTTCATCTACAGCGAGAAGCTATTGAAATATATAAACATTCAAATCACTTAAACAGGTTAGAACAAACCTCCGAATAAATAAGTTTTTGGCATTTTGTAATTAAAAGATGACAAAATGGTCTTTTAACTGTTTAGGTTTTTGACTGTGTTTTTTCCTAGACCTCGAACTAAATGCATTAGAAATTAAGTATGTTAAGTTATCACAGCATTGCATTGACTTAACCTATGTAGTTAAGTTATATAAGATTAAACATACGTATTATGTTTTCTTTGCATAATAATGATCACAATTCTTAAATATTAACGATAATTATTTGTTTGTTGGATTGATTTAACTAAATATTTGTTTGACACGTTAAGTTTGTAGCTGTGAACACTTTTATCGCTTTGAAATAAATTTTTTTCACAACTTTAGATTTACACTATAATGTGAGTAAATTTTGTTAAATTTGTTTTTGATTGTTTTGGATTTTTCATACACGTTCCCTAACTATTATAACACACTTATATTTGCGTTTTCAGATTGCATATATTTATATTTATTGTTAAAACTATTGTCATTTTCTGAAAACGATAACTGAAACTCTTATCGAATGACATACCTAACAGATAAGTTTTTTAATTATACAGGGTGGTCCAGTTTATAACGGCAGGATTTTACCATAGGATAGTTAACGTAAAAATAATGTCCGTTTTTCATATAAACATATATGCTGGAGAGCTTCGTTTTCGAGATAGAGTGTTAAAATTTTGTAAAGTAAATAGAATATTTTGAATATTTCTAAAACGGCAGATTTGAATAATTTTAAATTTAGTACACAGTATGAACTAATTGTCCCTCATTATTAGGACTTATGATGATAAAATACGAAAATTAGTGGCGGAGATATGGGTGTACCATCGCCCCTTTTCAAAAACATCTCTGACGCCACTGACTTTATTGTAAATCCAATAACGTCTTCCGATTCATTATGATTTTTGGAACAAAAAGATATGGTTCCATGGTACACGTCAGATTTTATCAATTAGTGTCAGGCCAGTGATGCAAAATTTAATTTCGAATTTAAATTTCACGAAGTCAACTATGACTAAGTTTTGACATTAATACGAACAATTTTAATTCAGAAATAATTTCGTAAATTATTTTTAATTTGGTTACTAGTTCCAAACGTTAAATAAAATGCCTTTTAAATTTTCTAATCAAGAATATACTGACATGCATCTTGTTGATGGTCTTTGTGATGGGAATACAGCAGAAGCAGCTCGAGAATACCGTAGACGATTTCCCAACAGACGACAGCCGCACTATAATGTTTTTTCAAACGTGCATCTTCAATTCGACAATCAAGGACTGAAGGCTATACCTAGGAATTCTAATCGTCTGAATTTTAATACGGCAAGGAGAAACAATAACGTACTTCGTGCATTTAATAGGGATTCGAGGACTAGTCAAAGAAGAGTCAGTCGAACCACTGGAACTTGTAAAAGCACTATTGTAAGAATATTCAAACAGGACCACAAATGTCCTTTTCATCTACAACCTGTCCATGGTTTACACCCAAGAAACGAAGAACGCAGGGTTGCATCTTGTAGGTGGCTTCTGAACTCCGTTCAAAACAATGGGATTTTATGCAATATTCTATGGACCAATGAGTGTTTTACCCGACCAGGTATTGTGAATTTTGATAATCAACATTAATGGGCGCTTGAAAATCCTCATGAAATCAGACCGCGAAAATTTCAACATGAATTTAGTGTGAATATTTGGATACAATGAAATCTGTTTGGCCTCATATACTTCCACAGTTTGAAAGTTTCTGCAATATCTGGAGACGATCTCCAGACCTAATCCCCATGGATTTCTACCTATGGGCTCATCTGAAAGAAATTGTGTATTCAACGCCAGTGCCAACTAGAGAATAACTTTTGCACAGAATTCAAAATGCTTGTGCAGAAATTAATCATGATGTGCTAGTTAGCCTAAACCATTCCATTAGAAAACTCTACCAGTGCATTCAACAAAATGGTTTTTATTTTATTATTACATTAGTCATTAATTTTTTATTCATTGAAACGCTTTGTTTAATACTTATTTGAATCGATTTTTGGTTCGTAAACATGAATTAAAAAACCATTTTTTCCAGTGCCTAATTTGAAGCAAAGTGGTTATTTCATTAATTTTTACGAACCGATAATCCAAGAACATAATAAATAAATAGTTACAATTAGTTATTTATCGGTTTATGAGTTGTATTTACTAGTTTTATTAAAAGTTATTTAGTTAGAATTTGTATGCACTCCTAAATGTTATTCATATTAGTTAATGACATTACCTGACAAAACCTGAAATATCTCGAAAACGGTGCGCCGTACATACACTATGGAACCACACTTTTTTGTTTCAAAAAGCATAGGCAATCGGGAGACGTTATTGGATTTGCAATAAAGTCAGTGGCGTAGCAGATTTTTTTGAAAAGGGACGATTATACACCCATATCTCCGCCACTGATTTTCGTATTCTATCATCATATGTTCTAAATAATGAGGGACAATCAGTTCACACTCTGTACCAAATTTAAAATTATTCAAATCTGCCGTTTTAGAAATATTCAAAATATTCTATTTATTTTACAAAATTTCAACACTCTGTATCTCGATAACGAAGCTCTCCAGCATATATGTTTATATGAAACACTAACATTATTTTTACGTTAACTATCCTTTGGTAAAGTCCTGCCGTTATAAACTGGACCACCGTGTATACGTGTTTGAATTGAAATGTATGTAACTATTTATCTAAATGCCTATATATATATATATATATATATATATATATATATATATATATATATATATATATATATATATATACTTATTCACATTGCTTTCATGATTCTTTGTATATTTAATGAACAAAGAGATATACGTACTCTGTATCTTGAAAAAATGTATATACCAGAATCAGTTATTCATTTCAATTTCCAAGTAGAAACCTGGAAAAGCGGCCATTTGTGTATGACAATAAGCCCCGTTTAGTATAACCCTTGTTCCTTGCATAATTTATATCTACTGTGTTCTCTTCTCGTACACTAACTAGCTCAATGCTTAACTGTTACTCGTATAATCATTTAACGAGTCTTCCAAGGCCTACCTTGAAAATTCGCCGTAAATGGGTATATGGTTTGATTAAAACAAATTATGTTCCAAATAGTTTAATAATAGATGGTGTTTTATTATTAGGGATACGTAATGGTTAATTAAATAAAATACTTTACTCCAATCGATTCCTTTCAAAAACATTTGGTATTGTGTTCAGAATTATTAAAGTATAAAATAATAATTCAATTTAAACCCATATTAACAGTGTTATAAATGCGGATGTGCGTTAGTACAAGATACATTCAGTTATATCCGCTTAATAAATTAGAGGTAGGCTATGTATTTATTTGATATATTCTGTTTTATCGAATATTTAATCAGAGAAAGTAAATCACTGTTAATTAAGAACGTTTTAAGTTAATTGCATAACATTCTCGGTGATTACCTAATACTTTAACAATACTTATATTTCGGTTATTATGATCATTGAGCTGCTACTAATAAGATGAAATGCACATTCTATCTATCGTATAGTTAGTTAAAGACAAACTTTTATATGGTAGAATACAATTAAGCACATAATAAAATGATTTCCGTTTACCATTACCCATTTTATGAGCTGATTGACTTTCGTCATAATTTATTATTAAAAAAAACGTATACATTTCTTTAAATTTCTATTAGTTTGTAAATTTCTAGCACTACCACTAAAATAATCATGAAGGAAAACATTAAACGGAATCAAGAACATAATAAGCGTTTAATTTATTTATACGCCTTTAAAACTAATAATGCACAATATGTTGCACACAGAAATAAGAGGAAAAGTTCACACTGTGTCCACATTTCGATGCTCACCATTGGTTCCTCGGTTATTAGAAGAGATAGGACAACCACTAAATGGGGAATGTTTTGCAGAATTCAGTGCACACAACAAATCTCATTTCAAAAAGAGTTTTTCAGCGATGTATAAATTAAATTAATCTCTAATATGAAATTAGTAGGCTTTGAAATTAAACACCAATGAGAAATGAGGGCGAAACAGATATGTAATACTGTAAAATAAAAAAAAAGATAAGAAAAGTCATCAAAGTAAAAAGCAATGAAACAGTACTAAAAGTTCAGTCACTTAAAAAACTGTTCAATATGACGACCATTCTATTCCACACACTTTTGACACCTTACAAACTCTACGAAGTGTGTTTTCCTTGAATGATCTAGCACTCTTTGTTCTAAAATTTCCCTAGTTTCTGACGGTTCATAATTAAATACTTCATTTTTAGTGGTACCCCATAAATAAAAGTCGAGGTGGGTAAGGTCGGACGTCGCAGGCCATTGCACTGGTCCATTATTTCAAATCAATATTTCATCAAAGTTTTCTCTCAAAAAAATGTTGCACGTCACGAGTGTTATGGACCCGACATCCATCCTGCTGGAATCAGATGTTTTGCATGTCGTCAGGATTAATAATTTGTCTCAAAGAAGGCATTATCTCGTTTGTTAGTAGCTCCAAATATCTGTCACCAGTTAAATTGTAATCAAAGACGAAACGACCTATAAATGGCTATCTAAAACGAAAAGAAGCTCAAAAACAAAATAAAGATGTAAACAAAATTTCATACCAATTAAACCAAAGCGAACTTGAAGTCTTGTTTGCTTTAGCAAATGCGGATTTTCAGTAGACCAATGATGATAGTTGTGCCTCTTGAACACTCCACAATTGGTAAATCGTGTTTCATCTGGCTACAGTATTTTCCTAGGAAAATTGCCATCATCTTCACATGTTTGTAGGTACCACCTGCTAAATTGTTCTCTTCGGTAATCGTTTAAACATTGTACAATTGTTGGTTTGTAAGGGTGGTATTTGTTTTCTTCAAGATTCTGAACAGAGAGGAAGGAAGAGGAGAGGAGAAGAAAATTTATTCCAAAAAATTATCTTACGGTATTTGCTCCTGGACGGTTGGGGACAGCGGTCGTTCGTTCAGGGGTTAGAAAACGCATCCTGGCGCCACCCAAAGATAAACTATCGTTCAGGCGAACTTTGGATCTACTTCTGAACGTCTACGGCTTCCCAGCTGCGTCGGGTCTCCCAGTGGACGATAAAATTCTGGATCTGGTCTTATGATAGAAGATGTACCTAAAACTCAATTAATACGGACGGACGGCGGATACGGTAGACAAAGGTCACAGGTCCCATTGACAAACAAAATGAATGATTCTTAATAAATATGAATTTCACTGATTACGGTTTAACCAAAACGGTGCTCGGTAGCAAAGTAACTTTATACTACTTGTCAAAATAAATTAGCCTGTATTAATTACTATTTACCTCATAATATCAATTCACAAATTCAATTTTCTCTACGTATTTTCTTAGAACGAAGGGAAGATAAAATTTTTGTGAAAGCACCAACTATATGAGTACGACATTTAAAAGTGGGGAACGGCTGGAAATTCCATAATTTTAACGATAAGGCGACATTGTAACAATTTGTTCTAATTGATATTAAATCAACTATGGAATTAATATTTTTTCGTCGTGCTAAAATGATTCTTTATCAAGGAACATTGATATAAAGTTCGGCCAGTTTCCATTAACAAACAATACTTTTTCTATCTAATGGTTTAATTAGTGATTAATAACACTTATATCAACTAAAAATCATGCAATTCCACAAGCTAGTTACTGTTTGACTCATCTATCGTTTATTTATAGTAAATAGTAAAAAGATTAGATATTCTTTTGTAGTTGGAATTCGTAGAAAGTATTTCAGATTTAACTTTACTTATTTATATCGAAACTTTTATTTAACAATGCAATTTTCACTAAATAAATTAACTAATTTATAAGGACGGTGTTAATTATTACTTGTATGTATTAATTTAAAATCTTTTAATTACATTGATTGGATTTTAAAGCCTATTTGAATGCTTTGGTTTCTTATCATTCTCTAATATAGTATAAAAGGTTTTGACTGTAATTTCCATTTAACGTGTGCGTTTTAATATAAACTGAATTACTACTTATCAATTCAATTTCGGACTAACAAAAAGAAAACTTGCATTTATATTAACGGTTGTTTATAGTGCTTGATAAGTTTTAATTTTGAAACAAAGAAAAATTTCTATTTACAATTAACGGCTACGTTCTAATTTTATTCTTATCAATATTCAACGGTGCATAATTAATTGATTTACGGACTTAATTATTGTTTGTAATTAGTGAAGTAGAAGGAAAAAACTAATCTTCAACACACACACACACACACACACACACACACACACACACACACACACACACACACAACACACACACAAACACACACACACACACACACACACACACACACACTCACACACACACACACAATCACCACACACACGCACACCCCCACGCGCACGCCACGTCACGCCCCATACACGCACACGCACGCGCCCACATGTCCTCATGCCCACCCGCACCCGCAACCGCACCCGCACCAGCACACACACGCGCGCGCGCACGTAAACCATCCAATCACCCACCCACGCACGCACGCGGTAACAAACAAACTTGTTTTTTTACATTTTTTTTTATTTTACAATAATTATTTCATTGCGGAATAATACAATAATTTAAATTAACATCATTATTCATTACAAATAAGTTTAAGTAATTTTACTAATTTATCATCGTGGGGATCAGTGTAGGATATCTTTAGAAAATAACATTTTCGCAATTGTCATTGAATGAAAAACTTGAAATAGAAAATAAAGTCCGATCAACACCAGATGGCATTATATCAATCAAACAGGCATCAGTAATAACAAAAAATATATTAGATCTTTTAATAACGATTGGTATCAAAAACTAGAATGGTTGTGTGGATGTGACATTACAAATAGTTTATTTTGTTTTCCTTGTTTATTTTTTGACGGCGAAACTACCTGGAGAAAAACTGGATTTTCAAATATAAGCCGAATAAAAAAAAAGGCGAAAAATATGAAAATTCACGAAAACATATGGAAAATGTTGTTTCACTGTCGTTCCTAGGAAAAGTTTATATTGCTGCAATTGAGCGAGGCATATATAACAGCAACAATTAAACACAATGAACAAGTAAAAAAAAACAGAAATTTTGTCCCAAATAATAAATTGTATAAAATGTTGTGTCAAGTTTGAATTACCATTACGTGGCCTCGATGAAAGTGGTTTGTCAGAAAATCCAGGCTAATTAATTTTGCTGCTACCTTCAATCCTAGTTTGCAAAAACATTTAGAAAATCGTACGGTCTTTAGTGGAACATCAAAAACGGTTCAAAACGAATTGTTACAAAATATGTTAGATGTTTGTCGGGAACAAATAACTTTAGGAATTGAAAAAACCTCTTTTATAGCTGTTGTGAGCCACGATACTACGGACATTTCCGAAATAACATAAACAGTTATTGTATTTCGCTATGAGTTAGACGGTGTAATAAATAATATATGACGATTTTGGGGATTTTTTAATCCCGAGAATGTCAATGTACAAGGCATCTCGTCATGTATATTAAACGAAATTAATAGTGTTGAAAAATTATCCAAGTAAGTTAATAGCCTAAACCCACGACGGGCGAACATTATGAAAGGGGAACAGAGAGGTGTGCAGTACAAAACTCAACAAGTTTATCCAAATGCACATCACGTTCATTGTAATACACATCACATCAACTCAATCTTGTAATGAAACATGTTACTTCATCAATCAAGTCGGCCCGCTATTTTTTGCGAATCTCTCCGGAATAGCAGCTTTTTTTTTAAAATCACCTTAGATATGCAACTTTACACAAATTTGTAAACCGGTGTATTCCAAGATCGTCAAGTACCCGTTGGAATTTAATATAAGCACTGTTAATACAGTTTTGAAAATAAAGATGACTTAGTAAAGTGTTTTGAAGAATTATAATCCTGAAGCACTACGGATAAATACAATCTTCAACTGGCTTGTTAAGCCTAATGAAAAATGAAACATTTTTATTTTGGTTGGAGTTGTTTCACAAAATTATGCCAAATGTAGAAATATTATACAACCAATTTCAAGCAATAAATATCGACGCATATAAAGTACAAAAAGTTTTAAATGAATTTTACAATGCAATTGCTTCAGTCCACAATTCACCTTTATGCGAATCTACTAGTTCTTTAAAACGTATGGAAAGCAAAGATGCATGCGATCATATTTGCGAAGAAGCCAAACAAAGATTTGCGTTTACAAATCATTTGATAGCTGCTAAATTATTTTATAAGGAGCATTTTTATTGTTATAAAAAAGTTACTAATTTTCGAAATTAAGCAAGTATGCGAAAAATACCCCACTATTGTGCGAGAAACACTAAATACTGAACTACAAGTATTTTATTTCAGAACCGAATTTCACAATTTTAAAGGATTACTGTGCCTCCTAAATTTGCTAAGGGATGAAAATTTAATTGGCATTTTCAGGGAAACGATCAAACTTATACAAATTTTAATTACTGTCCTTATGACAACAGCAGAACCAGAGAGGTGCTTTTCCACAAAAAGAATAAAATCATTCTTGAGGAATAATATGGGTCAAGAACGATTAAGTGCTTTATCAATGATTTCCATAGAAAAAAATATGATTTCGCAAATTAAATATTACAATGTAAAGTTATTGAAAAATTTTGTAAAGCTAAAAATCGTAGAGTGGATTTTATTTATAAATAAAAATAAATTAATAAACTGAGTTTCAATTGTTAAATGTTTTTTTTTTCTACAGCACCCCTATTAGAAAATGTCACGAGCCGCCACTGAAAGATACTAAATTAATTTCTACGTTGCGTAATAGGGAACTGCAAATTTATTATCTGAGCCTTGAATTAAAAAAAATGTACCATTACTTGACCATGACATCGCACAGTAAAAATATAACTTACATATCGAACTTGTTTTTTTTATGTGAATTTTTATTATTAAATTTTGATACATAATATGTATAAGAATAAGGCACAAACAAGAAATGCCGCTTCTAAAGGATTATGATAAATGAACTAAGAGGATTCCACGTGGATTCCTTGCATTGTATTCAGAAGCTTTAGGTCCATTCGGTGTATACTTTTGATACTATAATTTATTGCTTTCAGTATTTTTAATTCACTCTCGTAAATTTTATGAAATAAAACTTTAAACGCTTTATTCGTTTTTAATAACTGATCTCTTTGTACCCAGAAATCTTTTAGTAAATGTATTTATTCTCATAATTAGAGTAATTTATAGAGTATTTGGTGTCTATATAAAAATAAGCAATAAACATATTAATATAATGGATACGTTTTGCAATTTGTTGCTAAATTGTTAAAGATACTATAATTTGTGTGCAATTTATTACAAATTGAAGCATAAATAGTTAATTAGGATATTAATGATTTATAATCATCATTTAAGTATATGCATGGTGCTGCAGTTCTACATCAGGTTTCCTATATCTCATATAACAATCAATACAAAAAATCAATACAAGTGCAGCGCAAATTTTGAAAATGATTCCAATTATATTATAATGGGCGCTAATCGAACACCCTGTATTTTATAAATACAGGGTTTGCGTTTTAAATCACATATTTTAATATAATTATGCCAACTTTATAATTTACATTAAAATACAAAATTTAAAAACGTATTTATAATTATAACTTTAAATCGTGAAAATTTGTATATTCATACCTGTAATTTGGATTACTTTGTGTGACTTGAAACTGAATTTACAAATTTATCGATTTAATTTTTTTCTAAATATTTTTATTTTCAAATCTGGACCATTGGAACCGTGGTCGGAATCTGTACCACGCGAACTAAACCCAAATTTGTTATAAACCGCCAGTGTGGTAAAATTAAGTTGCAATTTTAGTTCTTGTGAAGATTGATAAGGTCAGACGCCATCTTAACTGCGTAGGATTTTAACACAATTGGAAAAAAAACTATGCGTTCCTCTCGATCAGTGTTTCTGAATCTGTGATGCACGTACTCCTCGGGGGTAGCATACATTTTTAGAGGGTACGGGAGTTTAGTTAATAATTCGAGAGTTTCGGACACCAACCTCGTATTTACAAATTTGCTACATTTGTATTTTTTAAGCACACAACGCCGTACTGATGTGTGCACGTTTCGTCAGTCACACAATGTTAAACTTATATACCCAATTTTCGTATGAAAACTTGATTAAAGATGCATTAACCACTAATTTTACAAATTTGACTAAATAATTGAAATTTGTACATAACAACTTGCACAATACCATTTCAGTAGTTACGATATCTACCTAGTATAAACATTCGACATTATGTTTATTTACAAAATATATTACAGGGTGGCGCATTAGTGTGACAAAGTCCCATATCTCCTTTATTTAAAGAGATACAAAAAAAAAATTAAATACAAAAGTTGTAAGATATGTTCTGGTGCATATTCCAAAAATATTTTTAATTATACAGGGTAGATCATAAAAGCTTAGAAGTAATTTTAATTTTTTTTAAAATAGAAAACCCTATATATTATTACATATTTAGATTCTACATACAATTTTAGACACATTTATGTATAATGTCCTATACCTAAGTCTAACCGTTTTGACAAATTTCAAATTTTTGTCAAAATGACGTTTGCAGGCCAAAACATAGGTGGAAATCTTTTCTAAACGAAGCCTTTATCAATTAGTTATGGTTGGTTTCCTTGGAAATGGGGACCTACTCTAATGGGCTGTATTGATATTTTTGTAATACATTCATACAGGGTGATCAAAAATGGACAATAAAAAGTAGATTCAAAAAAACCTATAAAGTCATTTTTTTAATGGAAACCCCTATTTTTTAATTCTATCTTATTTAGCATTAAAAATAAGGGTGACTTTGTATAAGAGTGTATATTCCAAAAATTGTAGTTTTGAAATAATGACAATTTAACATTTTTATTGTAAAAGGCTATACGGCTTTCAAGTTTTGTTGTTAGTTGGCCGTGACGGCGAGGCGTGGCATATAAAATAATAGAGATCATCAGAAACGTCATTATTTATTGTCAGTTGATAATTTGTGTGATGCATTAGTGTATTTTATAGCAAATTGATTTAAAACTTGAATTAAAATTGTAAATAATGAATTTTTCGCAAGCCGAGATGGTTGATATGATTTTGTTTTGGGAGCTAGTGATAAGAATACCTCTTAGCAAAAGAGTATCAACAACGGTTTCCAGAGAGACGGCAACCTGAAGAAGGGCATTTGAAAAGCTTTTGGAGCGTTTTGAAAGAACTGGCAATGTGTTATATGAAAAAAATAGGAAAAACGTGCACAGACTGAGGAAAATCAATTAAATGTACTATTAACAGTTACCGAAAATCCATAATTGGACAACGACCCATTTCTCAGCAGGTTGGTGTTGAACGACGTACGGTACAGCGGATATTGAAGTCTCAAAATGCAATCAATTCAACTACTTCAAGAGTTGGTTCCTGAAGATTATCAAAGACGACTGGAATTTTGTCAATTAAAACAAAATAAACCAACAAAGAAATTTTGTTCATTTGATTTTATTTCGAAACGGAAGTGTAAACAGACACAATTTTCATTACTATTCTACCGAAAATCCAATTTTGTAAGATATACTTCTCAAACTAGATGGTCTTTAAATGTTTGGGAGGTGTTTGAATCATGTAATTGGACCATATTTTTTTTTATCAACGAGTAACAGGGAAGTATACTTGACTTTCTGCAAAACCATCTACCTAATTTGTTGCGTCAAGTGCCAAATACGCAAAAGAAATTTGGTTTCTTCATGACCCCAGTACATCATACAGGTCCGATAATAACTTTTTAAATGCTAGATATCCAGAATGTTGGATTGGGAGGGGGGCTGTTGCTTGGCCTGCTAGATCCCCAGATCTGCAGATCTTACTAAAATGGACTTTTTAAAAGAGGATAAAATACCGTTACAACAAAGGAAGACATGAAGATTAGGATTAGAAACTGTTTTCAAAACATTAGTGTTGAAATGTAGAAAACTTATTAGGTAGTACATTTGACGTGTTTCTAGTACTTTTATCTGTATAATTAGTTACAGGTTTAGTTACATTAAGGTGTTAAGTTTATGATTAGGATTAGGACATAATTTGTTGAATCAAAAATATTGTCTTTTTTAAGTTCGTTTAATAAAATAATTATTTATATGGGTTCAATAAATTGTAATATTTCGATCTGAAGTGCTCATTTTTTTTGTTTCGCCGCGCCGTCACGGCCAACTAAAACAAAACTTGAAAGCCGTATAGCCTTTTACAATAAAAATGTTAAATTGTCATTATTTCAAAAACTACAATTTTTGGAATATACACTCTTATACAAAGTCACCCTTATTTTTAATGCTAAATAAGATAGAATTAAAAAATAGGGGTTTCCATTAAAAAAATGACTTTATAGGTTTTTTGAATCTACTTTTTATTGTCCATTTTGATCACCCTGTATGAATGTATTACAAAATATCAATACAGCCCATTAGAGTAGGTCCCCATTTCCAAGGAAACCAACCATAACTAATTGATAAAGGCTTCGTTTAGAAAAGATTTCCACCTATGTTTTGGCCTGCAAACGTCATTTTGACAAAAATTTGAAATTTGTCAAAAACGGTTAGACTTAGGTATAGGACATTATACATAAAATGTGTCTAAAAATGTAGAATCTAAATATGTAATAATATATAGGGTTTTCTATTTAAAAAAATTAAAAATTCTAAGCTTTTATGATCTACCCTGTATAATTAAAATATTT
Source organism: Vesta saturnalis (assembly GCA_036346205.1). Classification (NCBI taxonomy): domain Eukaryota; kingdom Metazoa; phylum Arthropoda; class Insecta; order Coleoptera; family Lampyridae; genus Vesta; species Vesta saturnalis. The sequence goes on along the minus strand of JARFJB010002231.1, from coordinate 1,225,395 downwards.
TTGGAATCTGGACCATTGGAACCGTGGTCGGAATCTGTACCACGCGAACTAAACCCAAATTTGTTATAAACCGCCAGTGTGGTAAAATTAAGTTGCAATTTTAGTTCTTGTGAAGATTGATAAGGTCAGACGCCATCTTAACTGCGTAGGATTTTAACACAATTGGAAAAAAAACTATGCGTTCCTCTCGATCAGTGTTTCTGAATCTGTGATGCACGTACTCCTCGGGGGTAGCATACATTTTTAGAGGTACGAGTTTAGTTAATAATTCGAGAGTTTCGGACACCAACCTCGTATTTACAAATTTGCTACATTTGCATTTTTAAGCACACAACGCCGTACTGATGTGTGCACGTTTCGTCAGTCACACAATGTTAAACTTATATACCCAATTTTCGTATGAAAACGTTATTTATTACACACTAAAAAAACTTGATTAAAGATGCATTAACCACTAATTTTACAAATTTGACTAAATAATTGAAATTTGTACATAACAACTTGCACAATACCATTTCAGTAGTTACAATATCTACCTAGTATAAACATTCGACATTATGTTTATTTACAAAATATACAGGGTGGCGCATTAGTGTGACAAAGTCCATATCTCCTTTATTTAAAGAGATACAAAAAAAATTAAATACAAAAGTTGTAAGATATTTCTGGTGCATATTCCAAAAATATTTTTAATTATACAGGGTAGATCATAAAAGCTTAGAAGTAATTTTAATTTTTTTAAATAGAAAACCCTATATATTATTACATATTTAGATTCTACATACAATTTTAGACACATTTTATGTATAATGTCCTATACCTAAGTCTAACCGTTTTGACAAATTTCAAATTTTTGTCAAAAATGACGTTTACAGGCCAAAACATAGGTGGAAATCTTTTCTAAACGAAGCCTTTATCAATTAGTTATGGTTGGTTTCCTTGGAAATGGGGACCTACTCTAATGGGCTGTATTGATATTTTTGTAATACATTCATACAGGGTGATCAAAAATGGACAATAAAAAGTAGATTCAAAAAACCTATAAAGTCATTTTTTTAATGGAAACCCCCTATTTTTTAATTCTATCTTATTTAGCATTAAAAATAAGGGTGACTTTGTATAAGAGTGTATATTCCAAAAAATTGTAGTTTTTGAAATAATGACAATTTAACATTTTTTTATTGTAAAAAGGCTATACGGCTTTCAAGTTTTGTTGTTAGTTGCCGTGACGGCGAGGCGTGGCATATAAAAATAATAGAGATCATCAGAAACGTCATTATTTATTGTCAGTTGATAATTTGTGTGATGCATTAGTGTATTTTATAGCAAATTGATTTAAAACTTGAATTAAAATTGTAAATAATGAATTTTTCGCAAGCCGAGATGGTTGATATGATTTTTGTTTTGAGAGCTAGTGATAAGAATACGCTCTTAGCAAGAAGACTGTATCAACAACGGTTTCCAGAGAGACGGAAACCTGAAAGAAGGGCATTTGAAAAGCTTTTGGAGCGTTTTGAAAGAACTGGCAATGTGTTATATGAAAAAAATACTAGGGAAAAACGTGCACAGACTGAGGAAAATCAATTAAATGTACTATTAACAGTTACCGAAAATCCATATATTGGACAACGACCCATTTCTCAGCAGGTTGGTGTTGAACGACGTACGGTATAGCGGATATTGAAGTCTCAAAAAAAAAAAGAGTTGGTTCCTGAAGATTATCAAAGACGGCTGGAATTTTGTCAATGGGCTCAAAACAAAATAAACCAACAAAGAAATTTTGTTTATTTGATTTTATTTACACAGATGAGGCCACATTTCACAGAAACGGAAGTGTAAACAGACACAATTTTCATTGCTATTCTACCGAAAATCCACATTTTGTAAGATATACCTCTCAAACTAGATGGTCTTTAAATGTTTGGGGAGGTGTTGTCGCTAATCATGTAATTGGACCATATTTTTTGATCAACGAGTAACAGGGAAGTATACTTAGACTTTCTGCAAAACCATCTACCTAATTTGTTGCGTAAGTGCCACAGGATACGCAACAAGAAATTTGGTTTCTTCATGATGGGGCCCAGTACATCATACAGGTCCGATAATAACTTTTTAAATGCTAGATATCCAGAATGTTGGATTGGGAGGGAGGGCCTGTTGCTTGGCCTGCTAGATCCACAGATCTTACTAAAATGGACTTTAGCATATGGGGTACGTCAAAGAGCAGGTTTATAAAATACCGCCTACAACAAAGGAAGACATGAAGATTAGATTAGAAACTGTTTTCAAAACATTAGTGTTGAAATTGTAGAAATTTCGAACAGCTTATTGGGTAGTTCGTATTTGACGTGTTTCTAGTACTTTTATCTGTATAATTAGTTACAGGTTTAGTTACATTAGAGGTGTTAAGTTTATGATTAGGATTAGGACATAATTTGTTAAATCAAAAAATATTGTCTTTACTTTAAGTTCGTTTAATAAAATAATTATTTATATGGGGTTCAATAAATTGTAATATTTCGATCTGAAGTGATCGATTTTTTTGTTTCGCCGCGCCCCGCCGTCAGGCCAACTAACAACAAAACTTGAAAGCCGTATAGCCTTTTACAATAAAAAATGTTAAATTGTCATTATTTCAAAAACTACAATTTTTGGAATATACACTCTTATTCTTATACAAAGTCACCCTAATTTTTAATGCTAAATAAGATAGAATTAAAAAATAGGGGTTTCATTAAAAAAATGACTTTATAGGTTTTTTGAATCTACTTTTATTGTCCATTTTGATCACCCTGTATGAATGTATTACAAAATATCAATACAGCCCATTAGAGTAGGTCCCCATTTCCAAGGAAACCAACCATAACTAATTGATAAAGGCTTCGTTTAGAAAAGATTTCCACCTATGTTTTGGCCTGCAAACGTCATTTTTGACAAAAAATTTGAAATTTGTCAAAAACGGTTAGACTTAGGAATAGGACATTATACATAAAATGTGTTAAAATTGTATGTAGAATCTAAATATGCAATAATATATAGGGTTTTCTATTTAAAAAAATTAAAATTACTTCTAAATAAAGATATTTTTGGAATATGCACCAGAACATATCTTACAACTTTTGTATTTAATTTTTTTGTATCTCTTTAAATAAAGGAGATATGGGACTTTGTCACACTAATGCGCCACCCTGTATATAGGTGAGGCCCAGATCAAATGTGTTCAAACAATCCGCTTTTTAGGCATTATTTTTGACTCTGCTTTACGATGGCACAAACAGATAGATGATCTGACGATGAAATGTCGCCGTACTTTGAACATTATACGGTGTTTGGCTGGTATAAAATGGGGAGCAGATAAAGAAGCTTTATTAAAAGTATACAAATCCATGATTTTGTCTCGGGTTGATTATGGTTGCATTGTATACAGCTCTGCCCGAAAAACTACATTAGATCGACTTAACAACATACATCACTCGGGACTTAGGTATTGTACTGGAGCTTTTTATACTAGCCCCATTTCAAGCATTTTGGTAGAAGTAGGGGTTCCGTCCCTTGCCAAAAGACGAGACCGAATGCTTCTTTCCTACGTAGCCAGAATAAAAGCTCAACCGTCACATCCTAATCACAAGATTATTTTTCGTAAAAGGCATTCATACGCAGAACGCCCTTCTATTACTAGACCGGTCAGAGTACGGGCACATGAGGAGCTTAATAGATATTAAATCAGAATACCGACACTTTTAAAGTCTGGTAATTTGGAAGTACCATCATGGAAGATACGACTACCTATTGTGCAAAATACTGGTAATTTGCAAAATAGTTTCATTGTAAACGAACCTCCTAATGGAAAAGTGCTGCATGCACTAGGAATTAAAACTGAAAATGGGGTTGGTTGTGCATTTGTGGTAGGAAATGACGCCACTTTTGGTCGTTACCTCATAAAGCTCAAAATCATGGCCGAGATGTACTCCATCTATCAGGCGTTACTGTATTACCATTCTTCTAGTCAATATACGAGGTATATCATCATAAGCAGTGAAGTTTGTGATGCAACGCATTGTTAATAGGTTTACTAACATCCGATGGCTCAACTAATACTTTCATTTGCAAGCTCTATATACGTCAGTACAACTAATTACGTTTATACTGTGTCTGATTATGAAAAGATACACCTATGCGCTTCTTCAGGAAGCTGCTTTAAACGCAGCAAATGATGAAGGACCCGTTGCTGTAATGCTATGTACATATGAAGATACAGCTAAACAGTTCATCCAGACAGTATTAAGCTCTTGGCAGCGAATGGAATAGATCAGATACTGCCCTTCGACGTATTAAACAAAGTGCAATGCCGTGGAGAAGCCTTAGTAATATTCTGTGAAGAACAGATCAGTTGACTAGACTGCGTATAGGTCATACTAAAATAACCTCGAACATTACCTCACGGAAGTGATCCACAAAATGTAATTGTAACGTGCCTATAACAGTCACTCATTTGCTAAGAGATTGTCCACTGTTTTTCATTGAACGGCAACGTAGTGCTCTCGAGAGAAATTTAGAAAGTATACTCTGAATAACCAAGTAGCAATTAAAGGTGATGAATTATGTCAGAAATACAAATTTATTGCACAAAATATAATGGTATCTGTAAAAGCGCTAATGACCCAAGATGTTGAAGCGCACAAAAAAAAATATTTGGTGCAGAAATAAATTAGTAGCCCGATCCACCAAGCAATAGTTCAATCAGACATAAATATGTCTCCATTAAAACTATCTAACAAAGAATATGACCCTAAATCCAAGATTTTAGTCTCTCTAAATTAAAACAACGATAGAAAGACAAACCAGTTCATGGTCGTTATCTAACAATGCTAGATAATAATGAAATTGACAATTTGGCTTCTCAAGCATGGATTTAAAATGGAAATATGTTAACGACCTCTGGATAAATAGTGCCTATCGAGCACAATGGAAAAAGGCTATCATCGTTCCTATCCTAAAACCAGACAAAGACCCTTCTCTCCCTGATAGTTATGGACCTGTTTGGGCAAACTTTTAGAGAGAATGGTGAACAATAGACTGATGTGGTGACTCGAGAAACACAACCTCCATGTGCAACATCAGGCAGGATTGCGCCGATCATCTCGCTTACTTCGGTTTTCAAGTTCAAGAAGCTTTCAAGAAGAGAGAGCATTTTGTCGCAATATTTTTTGACATGGCCCGGGGATACGGAATACTGGAAAAAATGCATAAATATGGTTTACGTGGCAACTTACCTAAGTTTGTGGTGTCCTTTTTATCTAATCGTTTATTTCATGTTCGTGTCGGTAATGTCCTGTCATCGTCCATATTTTTAGAAAATGGAGTACCCCAAGGCTCAACACTGAGTTGTGCTCTGTTTGCATTGGCAGTTAAGGAGATTGCCCAACAGCTGCAGCATGATGTTGAATGCTTATTATATGCCGACGATCTTACCTTATTCTGTCGTGGTAAAACCGTTAGTGAAATCCAGCGCAGACTACAACCCCTGGGTAAACGCAGTGCACGAGCAAGCGCAGTCAGTGGGTTTTGTTTTTTCATCTTAAAAAACAAAATCTGTACACTTTTGTAGATTACGTAAGCCCCATTACGATCCAGTACTCTAACTAAGTGAAGTGCCAATACGGTGTCATAATACTGTACGGTATTTGAGCTTGACTTTTGACTCCAAGTTAACTTGGAAGAACCATATCCAGGAGCTCAGACAGAGATGTATAAAAACTCTCGGGTATTGGCACATACCAAATAGGGTGCTGAACCTAAAACGATGATAAATTTGTATAGGTCCCTAATTTTATCCCGAATGGATTATAGCTGCATCGCCTACGGCTCAGCGTGTAAAAGTACACTTCTTTTGCTTAATTCCATACACAATATGGGCATACAGTATTGTCTGGGTGCATTTCCAACAAGCCCTGTCGACACTCTAGATTGTGAATCAGGCATCTGCTCATTAGAAAATAGACGGATACTTTTACTTACTAAATACGTAGCTAAAATAATGAGCAATAAAGGTCATCCTCATAATCAACTTACCCTTGAAGAATCTACGTCGGAGCAATCCGCGTTCGGAAGATTTAGGAACTTTTTGATCTCCGAACCACTTCTTTCACCTGAAACACTGAGTGTATGCCTCTCTAAATTGTCGCCTTGGAAGTTGAGCGAAATCGAAATAGATTTTGACCTGGCTGAAAATCTAAAAATGAAACATCTAACCATTTATGGCGACAAAAATTCTTACAGGCGATAAACAAAAAAAGCTATGACAAAATTATTTATACTGATGGATCTAAAACAAGTGGTAGATGATGAGGTGAATTCCTGGTCTCTTAAGAAAAACACATCGATATACTTTGCAGAGCAATACGCTCTGACGCAGCTCTTCTGTACCTTTCCTACACTATGCAGACCTGTACATCTTGCCTGATAGCATGTAACTCCCGTAGTGTCCTGGAACGTTTGTTAGACTTGTTCTCTTCTGACCCATTTGTTCAGAGAATTCAATACCTTGTACACAACTTAGCCACACGTTATAGCCGGGTAACCTTCTTGTGGATGCCAAGCCACGTTGGTGTCGCTGGCAATGAAAAGGCCGATGCGGCCGCCCGTAGCGCCACCCGTGAGTATAGACACGACGTGCCTTTCATGAGATATCAAGATTTTATGAATTATCTAAAGGACCATATTTTTAATAAATGGCAGAGAAAATGAGAGAATTGAAACAAAACTACGTCAAAAAATCCACAATAATGCAATACCTACCGTTTAAAGCAGATCGAGAAAGTGTAACAAAGCGCATCGGTTGCGCATAGGTCACACCTCTCTTACTCATAACCACCTCCTGTTGGGTCAAAGTGCACCATTGTGTACGGAGTGTAATATCCAGATCACTATCCAACACATCATTTGTGACTGTCCCATATATGATGCTCAGCGAATTCTTTTTAATTTAAGTAACGTTATAGAAGGAAACTTGAAACACAGTGTGGATATAAAGAACACTTTATATTTTTTAAAGACGGTTAATCTTTATGACAAAATCTAATATTATATGTGCGTGTGTTTGTGTATATTTATCAAAGACCACTTGAGTATCTACTTGTGTCAAAATAGGCGAAATGACCTCAGCAGTCGAAACCTTCCTTGAACAGAAAACCCACTGTATCCATTTCTGTCACCTCAGAACTCCACACTATGATCCTTTGCCGCACCTGAAAAATTACGGTATAAGATGCGTTGACTCTGTCAAATTTTTGGAAATTATACTTGACAGGAAACTTACTTGGCGCGAGCACATCCTATCCCTACAAAGAGAATGCCGAAAGCGTTTGAATTTAATAAAGGTCTTTGCCCATACCACATGGGTAGCAGATACCATAAGTCTAATGCGTATCTATCGGTCACTTCTCTCTCGAATAGACTCTGGCTGTATAGTATACACATCTGCAGGCAAAAGTCTGCTGCGAACTATAGACCGAATAAATAATGCTGGTATCCGGTATTGTATTGGAGCATTTCCAACTAGTCCAATGCAAAGTCTACACGTGAGACTGGCTTGGAACCCCTAGATTTTCGTAGAAAAAGCTTGCTGCTACCTACATGATTGGACTTATGGCCACCCTGGGCACCCAAATAATGTAATTCTTTTTCGAAATGAAAACCAGTACCAGAATAGACCTACGATAACCAGACCCTCTGGAATAAAATTTTGTGAGCACTTGGAGATGATCAGATGCCAGAAATCATACCGGAAGGTCCAAATGAAATCCCGCCATGGATAACTCCAGAAATCAAAATAGTTCAGCAAAATGTATTAGGCAAGGAACGGACCCCACCTGAGCTGTATCGCCAAGTATTTGCTAAGATCCAAAGTGAATTCCCCCCTGGACAAATCATTTAGATGGGTCCAAAACGGAAAATGGTGTAGGTTGTGCCATTGTAGTAGGAGAATATTGCCATTCAGGGACACTTAGCAGTGCATTTATATACTATGCTGATCAGTACGCTTTATGGGGAGCGCTTCTGTACTGCGCGATAAATACAGGCGAAAAGACCCATCTTATTGCCTCCGATTCGTTGACCGTTCTAGAAAGCCTACGACAAATATATGCAACAGACCCTATTACACAGTGGATCCAATCACTAGTTAAACATCTGGCAGTTGAAGGATATGCACTTACCATGGTATGTGCCAAGCCACATTGGAATTATAAGCAATAAACGAGCTGATAAAGCTGCACGGACAGCTGCAAACTGTGATCAGCAGGATATACTACAACAACAAAAACTAACGTTATTAATATTGTCAAACACAAGGTGGTATGAGTCAAACAGTTCACTGAGAGAAATAAAGCCATCTGTGATGGTGCCCTATACACAACTAATCTCTCATGGGTTGACCATCTTCTGTCAGCTACCAAAACAGCTGCTCGTAAAATAGGCTTTTGTACAGATCTAAGCAATACTTTACCTCTCAACAACTCCTGCTGTATAAGGCTCAAATTGGCCTCATCTGAATATAATTTCACCTCTGGGTTAGTGCTCAATACGCTCTCGATATCGTTGATCGTATTCAAAAAGAGCGATTAGCTATAAATAACCGTCCTTAACTTCTCACATACAGTCCCAATTTTGATGAACCTATAATTTTCACTTTGTTTTAACAAACAGTTACTAATGAATAATTTCGGGATGTTCCTAAAGCAACCAATCTTAAAGGAACAATAGTGTAGTCCATATACAAGTTATAAATCTTTCATTATTTAACCTGATAGACTTTAGATGTGTGAATGTTTCCAATAACGTGGATGAAAACATTCCTTTTGCTGTGAATTAAGCATTTTTTATGTGAATGGTGAAGTTAAAAGACAATGTAATCTGCATTTTATGAATTACGCAAAGCACCAAGGAATGGAAATATGTGGTTTACGGAAATCTAGGAGATCGGTTAATTTGATAGTTTCGGTGTATTTTTCCCTGTGGTCAAATTTAAGGCAACCGCTTTGAGTAGATTTGGTTCGTTTAGTTCCAATCATCTTGTATAATAAAGGTTTAACAATAATATGGTTAGATATCATACTTTTTAAACAAGTGCTTGAAACAATTATTACGAGCTAATCAATCTGCTTAAAGAGGAATGCAAATCCGCTTACTGATATTTAACACTTAACATTTCACTCGATTCAAAAACAATTATCAGCTTTGTTTTTATATAAAAATTACGACAATTATTTTTAAAATCTGTGATTATATCTTTACTAGATTCTCAAATAAGTTGTAAAGTGAATAGGTAAACTCCCACAAAGTAAAATCTATGCGCAAAAGTTGGGTTTCACATTGAAAAACAAATAAAAGTTAAGAGAAGTGTATTAAAAATAATAGTACAAATGTAAATAGCATAAGACGTTTACGGACCCCCATTTGTTTCAACACAAACAAGTAACCTATCTTTAAGTTAAAATGTCCCTAATCAAGTGATTATTAATAAAGTCATCTTATTCTAGACAATTCAGTTTGTCGGTAAATATGCTAAGCTTTTCAATGCCAATAAAATCAATATAATAAATAACTAAAGAAAAGCAGTTGGCAAAAAAATTAAACCAAATTCAAAGCTTATTTCAAAACAGATGACCCAACTGATAGACCCACACAATTCACATAAACAAAAAAAAATACAATCTTAGCTAATTTGAATTTGTCCACAGTTTGCTCCTTGATTGTGAAATTAAAATATGTCTCATAACCATATAATTTACAGAGTTATACATACTATACACCGCGTTATCCTAATAATAACTGCAAATCCAAATGCTCAATTTAATTTAATTTCTAGGATTGTTTAGCCTAATTTTTTTTTCAATTAGTAATTTAATCGAGAGTTTCTTTAGTTTGCTGTTATTCAAAATTCTGAAAATGTAAATTTTCGCAATTTGAGCTCAGAATTACAAACACTTACCTTTTTTGTGTTTTAAATCGTATATTTTAAGTTAAATTATACAAAATGTACACCTATTTCAATAACAGGTACAGTTATCGTCGTGAATAATAATGACAGAATTAAAACATCTAATTAATGTTTCAAAAGTTGCTAAAATAGTTAATAAAATATGAAAACGCAATGAATAAGCCTGTTGTAACAGTTAGTTGAACGTGCTTTAAAGCCAACTATGGATTCTAAATTTTATTTTACTAAAGATTGGCTAGAGCTTTAATAAATTAAATGTGATTAAACTGCCTTGAAAATTGCAATACCCTCGAAATAAGGAAGGCAATTTTGTTAAATTTGTTTTTTGATTGTGGCATTATTTATTGTTAGCATATGTCCGTTAGAGGATTCGTTAGAGGATCTTGTGAATTTCCATTTTCAAGTCGGTTTAATAATATTTAATTTATTAAAGTTCTAGATGATCTTTAGCAAAATCAAATTTAGTCTCTATAGTTGGCTTTCAAATACGTTGAACTACCAAAGCAGATTAAGTAACGCTTATTTGGGAAAAACATGCTGTGAATATTTATTTTTTTATTTAATCGCAAGCTTTCAGACAAAAATACATGAAAATCAAAGAAAACTATGCAGATAAGTAAATTTGATTCTTTTAATAATAAACAGCATAACACTAGACGTACATCTTACACAGACCTTACAAACCGTGCATTGAGTAGTTAATGTTGAGTTCTTGTAATTTATCCGATACTGCTCGCCCTGTTTTGTCTAAAGGGTTGGATTTTGCTGCGACACCTTCCAAAGTTCCTGTTGAAGAAATCACCTCTAATGTTGAAACGAGGATTACACATCTTCCAGCTCCTGCAGCAGCCGAAATCAGTTGTTCTAAACTGCCAGAATACTACGTATTGCACAACTTCCAAAAAAGAAATACGTAACAACAAAGGCATAATTTTACTAGTAGATAAAGGACGAGCTACTGTTTTAATGGATAAAACCGATTACATAAGCAAGTTTACTAAACGATTCTGCTTACACTAAATACAATCCTAATAACAAATTCAAGTTATTAACTAGAAAACCGTTAAAGGAATCAAACTTACCAGCTCTCATAATTACGAAGCTAACACCACAGGGTCCTACAGTAGATTTTATGGATTGCCAAAAATACCAAAACCAAATGCTCTACTTCGACCAATTGTAAGCTCCATAATCTTATTGAATTGATTGCCAAATTAACGTTAACCCCAAATGCTTTGTTAAATAGTTTTGACATGGATTCCTTATTCACAAAAGTACCAATAAATGACACCTTACAAATATTAGAACATTTCCACCTCAATGAGTGCATTGCATTGTTTAAATACACCATTCTTCTTTTTTCATGTCGAGTGTTATCAACAGTTAGATGGAGTGGCATGATATCTCTAATTTCAATTGCACATTATTTTATGGAACATTTCGAAAAACAGGCTCTAATTAATGCACCTAAGAAACCAAAACATTCGCTTAAATATGTTTATGATATTTTGGTTATTTGGCCTTTTGGGGAAGAAGAATTAATGGTGTTCCTAAACGATTTAAACAATCAACATATAAACATTAAATTTACAATAGAAAAAGAATTGAAGAAAACTAGATGGAAGCTTAACACATTCCGTATACCGTTATCCAATCGCACAAGTCATTATACAAATGCATCATCACACCATCATCTATCACAGAAGTTTAGTATGATACGAACTTTTTACAACCGTGCCGCAAAGATCTGTTATCCAGATAAACTACAACATGAATTAAACCATCTTAAAGAGGTCTTCATAAATAATGGCTTTATCAAACAACAAATTAAAAAGTCAATTCAACCGAGACCAACGACGTCTCCAGATAATATATGTACAGCTTCAAATAAGTTTGCCATTTTACCTTTCCTTGGAAACATAAGGAATAAAATTGGTAAAATACTACGAAAACATAATATAAAAGTAGCTTACAAAAGCAGTATTAAAATTCGAAATCTTCTGAATTCTGATAAAGACCATTACTTACATGTGGTGTTTACTAAGTACTATGCTCTAGTCCAGTCTACATTGGTGAAACTGGAAGAAGCATTAACAGAACCAGGTTAACATAACGCAAAAGACACTTACGTTTACTTCATCTTACTAAATCAACATACCTTAAACACTCTGCACAATACAAAATTTGAAAACACAAGAATTCTTGCTAACGATAGAAAGATTCGAGAAGCTACTGAAATTCTAAAACAGCCTAACAACTTGAACAAGAATAATGGATATGTACTGTCCGATAATTGGGTGTCTATTTTCGGGAACTGAAAGTTATACAGTCTACAACAGTGATTTAAGTTTAATTCTCTAGTTACCTTATTAATATTTTGATATTACGCCTGACGACGGACAGAGTTTCTGTCTGAAAGCTTGCGATTAAATAAATATTCGGCATAACATTAATGTATCATCTAAAAGTAGGATGAAACAGAAAACAAGTATGTAAGAAATCATTTTTAAATACGTTTAGCATGGGTGAATGGTCTGTAAGAAACTGGTGAAACAAAGGACAACGCAGGTATCCATATAAGCAGAGGTAACCAAAATGCATCACGATCAGAAATTATACGAAAACCGAAAAAAGCGCTAGATTTGGAACGTTTAAAGACTTACCTGGAAAACATGCCGAAACTTCTATCACATTACTGTAGGAAGCAAACGGATAAAATGTACTTGGAACTATTATTCACTACAATGACACAAGTTTTCAACGAATATGTCAAATTTTGCTTGGAAAAAGGAAATCCATATTTAAATAGCCAAGTTTTTGATAAAACTGTTTCGGAAATGAATATTACAACCTAAAAAAGATTCCTGCGACACCTGCATTAAATAAAATATCGGAAATATCTCCGACGACGAAGAATATAAACGACACACAAACAAAAGATATAACCTCGAAGGAAAAAAGCGACGATAAAAATAGAGCCCTAGGAGGAAAGTGCTTCGTTATTACCGCAGATATACAAGCTGTTAAGTTAGCGCCTTTCCTTAATGCCACCGCGTTATACTATAAGACGAAATTGTGCGTTCATAACTACACTGTCTACGGTTTAGTAACCAACGACGTTAAGTGTTACTGGTGGAACGAATCGGAGGGTGAACTTGTAGCCTCCGTTTTCGCTAGTTGCCTTACGGACTATCTTCTCAAATACAAAAACTCTGGTAAGCTAATTATAATATGGACTGATAGTTGTACTTATCTAAATAGGAATAGTGTATTGTCAAGTGTCCTACTTCAGGTTTCAATTAATAACAACGTCGTTATTGAGCATATCTGGAACCGGGTCACACTCAAATGTAGTGTGATTCGGTTCATGTTGTCATCGTAAAAAAATTGAAAAATACATCTCCCGCCAGAATATATTTCCGCCACACTAGAAGCATGGAAGTACCCACGACCCTACGAAGTACAATACTTATCATACGATTTTTTTAAAGATTATACCCATAAACAGTTATGTAGCTCAGTTAGGCATGATTTGCATGTCCTTAAATACGTACCAGAGAGAAAAAATTGTACAAATGCAGTTTTTCTGAAGACTACAAAGATTTACCTCAAAGACTAAAGACGTTTAAAAGAAATCTGGATTACAAGCCTCCTGACTTATATAAAGGACAACTAAAAATCAAAGAGACAAATGGCAACATCTGCAGTAGCTTAAGATGCCACTTTTTTATGCTAATCTGTCGCATTAATAATTTTTTCTGTTTATGTTATCCAAAAAATGAATACCTCATATGTCCATGTAAAAAAATATGCAAACGAAAAAAAAATTGAAACATGTTATTATTTCACTAGTTTTCCAAACAATAATCCACTAATTTAAATATCTGAAGTGGGACACCCAACGACTTTCCAATCTACAAAATGGAAATTAAAAGAAATGAAACAATTTTTATTAACATTTGTTTTAGGATAATTATGCAACCTTTCTTATAAGAAGTTCATTGCGGAAATAGGCAACATTGTAAAGGCAAAAACAATAATCTATGTCAAACAGACGTTTAAAACTCCATGACAGACAGAGGTTAATAGACATCTAGATGCTAACTTATATTAAAGGAAGTGAAATACCTTTAATTTCAATATTTTGCTCCGCGGCGTTTTTGGATATAACACAAGCGTTTGACAAAGTATGGCATATTGGACTGTTATACAAGTTACGATTAACCCTTCCAATAAATTATTTCATTCTCCTCAACTCCTATTTACGTAACAGACACTTCCTAGTTAAAGTTGATAACGTCCTTACGGAACTCTATCAAATTGATTCTGGAGTACCTCAAGGCAGCATTCTGGGGCCATTACTATATCTAATATATACTGCTGACCTTCCGACGTCACCAGAAGTCATAACAGCAATGTTTGCTGATGACACGGCAGTTCTCGCCATTAATGAGGATCCAGCGGTTGCCACACAAAACTACAAACATCCTTAAATTCGATACAAGCGTGGTTACATAAGTGGCGAATAAAAGCAAACGATAGCAAATCGACACATAACATTTACTACAAGACGAGATACATGTCTGTTACTTTAAACAACAAACAAATACCGCAACAAACTGAGGTAAAATATCTTGGCTTACACTTGGACAGAAGACTCACCTGGCAACACCACATTTTACAAAACGCAAGCAACTGCCTACTTCTTACCAAAATGTACGTTACTTGGACGAAGCTCAAAACTCACCATTGATAATAAGCTCCTTATATACAAAGCCATTATTAAACCAATCTGGTCTTATGGTATTCAACTATGAACTGCTTCGACATCAAATGTTGAAATCCTAGAACGCTTTCAATCTAAGGTATTGCGTATGATTGTAGATGCGCCTTGGTACGTATCAAATGCAATTCTTCGTCATGACTTGCAAATCAAAACGGTTAAAGAAAAATACAACTTTAGCACAAAATACAGATCTCGGCTTGAGCACACCCAAACGATTTAGCTACAAATCTTATGGAACAGCCATTACAGACCAAGACACTACAAAGATTTACGCCCAACGAGTTACCAAACAGATTTTAAACTTTGTTTATGTAAATTAGTTTAGATGTAGATGTAAGTTTAGTTTTTAAGTCTTATCCTAATAGCCAAACCAAATTTAAATACAATAAATAAAAGAGTGCTGCTGAGCACTATTTGACATGTTAATTAATTATTCAAATGATTTGCTAAATGTTTATCTACAGTTGCAAATAAAGTGGGAAATTTAAATAAAAAAAAAAAAAAAAAAAAATATTTTTAGGATAACTATGTAACCTAGTAAAATAAAAAAAAATCTATGTCAAACAGACGTTTAAAACTTTATGTCAGATAGAGTTTAATAGACATCTAGATTCCAAAGCGGGCCACTTCTACAAAAATATCGATAATACGGCTTAAGCATTTTCATACATAATGCCACTAGAGAGTCCAAAATTATCAATAATTCGGGAAAAAGTGGTGTTGCCTAAAAACTGCATGAGTTGGTTTTTTCAGTTGGTCAAAAGTTAAAGCCCGACTCCGGAGGAGGAGGGCTCTTTTTTTGACCAACAGAGAAAACCAATGAATGCGGCTTCCTTAAGGAAACAACGCTTTTTTCAAGACTATATGATTAATTTTGATGCACGCGTGGTACTCGAGTAAGATATTTTCAATATATATATATATATATATATATATATATATATATATATATATATATATATATATATATATATATATATATATATATACACACACACACAGGGTGGCAATCTTTTACTAAGCTTCTATGGGTAACTTTGATATTATAACGGCTACAGAGTGCGTTTAATTAGCAATATTGGGCAGAATTTCAAGACCAATCAAATGACGTTTTGAGTTTTGACCAATGTTGCCAACTTGCGTAGTTTTTAGAAAAAACTAAAAATGAACCGAATTTTCAAACTCAAATATCTTTGAAACCGTTACAAATAAAGATAAAATACATGAGAAGTAATTGATAGATATTTTTACGAGCTTTAAGATAAGGTTATTTTTAATTTTATTTTGCATTTCATTTTTGAGATATAACAAAAAATTACTTTTTTTAAATGGAACGTATAGTCTATTTTAGTCCTATTAAATAGCATATTTTTTACTGATTTCAAAAATGTATAGTTTACCTTATTTATAATTTGTTATTTGTAATTTAATAAAAACTGTAAAGTTAATATCGAGTATCAGTTTTAAAAAATAGAGCGCCGTGGAATGAAATAAAACAAAACAAGTTTGACACTTGCATTTTTATTTATGTTTATTTTAATTAAATTAAAATTGAAATAGTATTTAAAAAAGGTGATTTTCTAAAAATTAAACATGAAGTATTCCTGTGAAGAAAAGAACGATATGTTATTTTGCTATTATATTTCTAATCGTGATGAAAATGTAGCGTCGGAAATGTATTTACAGAGGTACATAGAAAGAAGACAACCTGCTAAAAGATTATTTCGTAAACTGGAAACTAATTTAAAGCAACACGGGTCTTTCAAAAAACCAAAAGACGCAAAAAAAGATTTAATGAAGAAACCGAAGTAAATGTTCTGGCTTATAATAATGTCAAACCGACTGCATTTGTACGGGAAATTGGACTCGAATGTAATACATCAAGAGAAGAAGCACGCATAATCTTGAAACAAAATAACTTCAAAGCTTGCCGTCACCACGTTGGAAATACATTGTATCCTGCAGATTTTGAAAGACGATTAAATTACGCTACCTGGTTTATTGAAGAGCATCGAAGAAACAATGACCTTTATAAATCAATTTTGTTTACGGACGAAGTCAAATTGACCAACAATGGTTTATTTAATAGAAAAAAATCACATTTACTGGGCTCAACAAAATCCTCATTTAACTGTAGAGAGACGATATCAACATGTTTTCTTAATAAACGTATGTTGCGGTATTTTAGGTACTAAAATCATGGGTCCATATTTTTTTTTAACAACATTTAAATGCTGAACGCTAGTTTAATGTGTTTAAGAAATGTATTTGAAAATATGATGGATGAAGTTCCATTAAATTTAATACGCGCTTTTCGTTATTTTCAACAAGAAGGAGCTCCTGCTCATAATGCAAATGTTATTTTTAACATTTTTTAACAGAAAGATTTAATAACTGGATTGGTACTCGTGGTACTATTCCATGGCCTCCTATATCCCCAGATTTAACCCCTCTGGATTTCTTTTTGTGGGGAACAGTTAAAGACAGCGTTTATAAAACTAAACCACATAATGTCGAAGATCTAAAAGATAAAATAAGATCAGCTATTGCAGCAATTAGACCTAATACCTTGTTAAAATAATATATTACAAAGATGTCGTATATGTGTTGAAAACCATGGTGGCCATTTTGAAATCTTGTTGTAATTTAGTTGTAATGTAGTACTTAGGTATTTCTTTTGTTGAAATTTTATAAACTTCAGCATTAATAAAGTTCGTACTCATAAGTTTTTCACAACTGACGATTATTGTGTTATAGATTTCTTTGTTTTATTTCATTCCAGGGCGCTCCATTTCCTAAAACTGATACTCGATTTTAACTTTACAGTTTTTATTAAATTATAAGAAAACTACTTATTATAAATAAGGTAGCTATACATTTTTGAAATCAGTAAAAAATGTGCTATTTAATAGGACTAAAATAAACTATACGTTCTATTTAAAAAAAAAGTAACTTTGTGTTATATCTCAAAAATGAAATGCAAAATAAATTTAGAACTAGGCTTATCTTAAAGTTCGTAAAAATATCTATCAATTACTTCTCTTATATTTTAGCTTTATTTGCAACGGTTTCAAAGATATTTGAGTTTGAAAATTCGACTGATTTTTAGTTTTTTTTTAAATAACTACGAAAGTTGGCAACACTGGTCAAAACTCAAAACGTCATTTGATTGGTCTTGAAATTCTGCCCAATGTTGCGAATTTAACCGACTTAGTTAAATAAATTGTCTTAGTTAAATGTCACGTATATATATATATATATATATATATATATATATATATATATATATATATATATATATATAAGCAAACGAGCAAAACTTTAGTTAATTATGTAAAAAGATTACAAAATTTAGAAAACGGACAATACTTGCGACCAAATAAATGCCTGATTTTTCACTGTATCCTTCGGAACACTCTTTTCAGTACTGCTATCAATGATATTGAAAAAATTTGAACTGACATTTAAATTCTACCTTAGGAATTTTTGCCGCTAAATTACGCGTCATATCAAAAAATTCCATAGAACATAATTAATCGGTATGTTTAAGGTCTATATCTAGGTATTTTTATATCTTTGAAATATCCAGCTGTTTTAGAAATATTTGATAAAAACAAAAAAGCTGCACCTAATAACCCCCCTCTACGCCTCTGGATTTCTCCCAAAATCTAATCTAATCTAATCAGCCAAATGAAAACAGCATAAATAGAAAATTTTAAGTACGTTGGTATTTTTGTTTGGTAGTTATCGTGGATATTAACATACATTCACATGCAAACACAGCACATGCAAACGCACGTTCGCTCGCAGCAACGCACGTTCGCCTGCATGCACACAATCAGACAGACAGACACACGCGCACAGCACACAGTGCACTGCACAACAGACACACGACATCCAGACATGATGGCCGATCTTGGCAAAACTTGACCAAAAGTTGTAAAATGAGCTAATAAATCGATTTCGCGATAGTGAAAAAAAGTCGTTTGCATAACCTTCTATACCTACATACAGGGTGCGGCATTAGTGCGTACGGTATATCCGTTATTAAAGGAGATATCAAAAAAAGTTCTTTACACAAATTGTAGGCAAATTCAAACTTCACATTATAAAATTATTTTCGTATTTACAGGGTGTTACATGTTACCAGGGTGAACCAAACATACATTTTTTTAAATGGGACACCCTATATATTATTTCAAATTTAGATTAAGCTCATCTCCCCCCATACTTCCAATATAGGGTTTCATTACGTTATACAGGATATTTCAAAAGTTATGGTCAATTGTGCACGAAAATCATTGTCATTTCAACGTCCTGTATACCCTAGACAGAACAACATAACAATAATTTTTTCCAAACATAACTTTTTGACATTGGTACAGTGTTACGAAAAAGTGCTATTTCTTTATTATTGCACCAATTGAATATAGAGCGAGCCAAAACTCGAACACATCATTTTGTCAATTTTTTCAAATGAATCATCCTGTATTTTATTTTAAAAAGTGAAAATACACTTTATGTTTTTTCATTTTTATTAAGCACTCCCTATAGCTAAAAACGTTAATTTCTGAGATATTTTCAATTTAATAACAGAAAGAGGTTTTTTTAAAAATTTCTGTTATAACAAGTTAGCCGTGAACAAATAAAAGTGTGACAAATTATGATAAAAAATTCAAAAAACATCTGTTATTAAGATAAAATTCTTATAAAATTAATTAATTTCCTAATAAATGTTCAAAATGTCCACCCAAAGCGTCAATACAGCATTGCAGTCGATCTTCAAATTCTCGACTGACGTTTCTTAACATTTCTACATTAATACTCTGGAATGCTTCTCGTATTCTATTCTTCATATCATCTTGTGTGGTTGAAGGTATTTGATACACACGGTTTTTCACATAACCCAGCTTGAAGAAGTTAATTTTACTTAACTCTGGTGAATGAGCTGACCAAGCAATGGGTCCTTCTCTTCCCACCCATCTTCCAGGAAAATGGGTATTAAGATGATTATGAATTAATCCAGTGTGATGTACCGGAGCTCCATCGTGTAACAACCACATTCTTGGACGAATGTTAAGAGAAACGTTTGCCAACAGTAATGGTAAATGATTTTCTAAAAAGTCCAAATAAACCTGACCACCGAAAAAATGTAGTCCAATTACGTGATCTCCAACTATACCATCCCAAACATTCAAAGACCACCTAGTTTGACCATGAGTTGCTATAAGATGGGGCTTACTTGTCGAATAATAATGGAAATTGTGTCTATTCACAGTTCCATTTTTATGAAACGTGGCTTCGTCTCCAAAGAGGACAAAATCAAAGAAATCCGCCTGATTGTGGATTTGTTGTTGAGCCCATTCACAAAAAGCAACCGTTTTGGTATAGTCATCTTCGAGTAACTCTTGATGCAACTGGATATGGTATGGATGCATCTTATTTTTACGCAGTATGCTTCGGACGGATCTGTCTGATCACGTTAAAGTCATTTTCCTCGTTAAGTACAGGTTTTGTTCTTTCCTTTTTTTTCATAAACTACGGAACCCGTATGATTAAAACGATCTACTAACGTTTCCAAAGTTATTTTCTCGGGTTGTCTTCGTGCGGGATATCCCTCTTTGTAAATTCTTTGTGCTAATAAACAATTTTTCATACATTCTCCCAGTACCCATATCATGTCTGTTAATTCCTCAACAGGAAAGTACATGTTAAACAGTATGTAAGTGTTTACAAATTAATAAACACTACACAATCTCAAAGAAGTTTGTTAAATGACAAGTTACTAATTGTTACTGAATAATATCTATCTGTCATTTGTTCACGGCTAACTTGTTAAAATAGAAATTGTTAAAAAAATCTATTTCTGTTATTAAACTGAGAATATAATTCACATGTCACATGGTACATTTTGTATTACCTTCATTGGTTAAAATACGAAAACAAAATCGCAGAATAGGCTATCAAATCGGTGATAATTATATCACTGCATGTTGACTGTCACATGACTTTAATGAATAAAATAGTTTACTGTCAAAGTGACAAAAAGTTTCAAAGAAATACATAATTGTATTGATTATCTTGCAACTGTAATATTTACTATCAAAGTGACAGATCTTTAAAATTGTAAAGTTTAAAAAATATATTTTCTATTAACGTTCATTATATTCTCTTACCAAATATAACACGTGTTATGATTAATAATCAATGATATCACTCGTTAAAACGTGTAGAAAATTGAACTCGTTCAATTCAAGTTATCACCGATGATAATCATAACACTAGTTATATTATCCCCGAAAATATATCAGAAATTAACGATTTTAGCTATAGGGAGTGCTTAATAAAAATGAAAGAACATAAAGTGTATTTACACTTTTTAAAATAAAATACAGGGTGATTCATTTGATAAAATTGACAAAATTGTGTGTTCGAGTTTTGACTCGCTCTATATTCAATTGGTGCAATAATAAAGAAATACCACTTTCTCGTAACGCTGTACCAATGTCAAAAAGTTATGCCTGGAAAAAATTATTGTTAGGTTGTTCTGTCTAGGGTATACAGGACGTTGAAATGAGAATGATTTTCGTGTGCAATTGACCATAACTTTTGAAATACGCTGTATAACGTAATGAAACCCTATATTGGAAGTATGGGGGAGTTGTGCTTAATCTAAATTTGAAATAATATAATGGGCGTCCCATTTAAAAAAAGTATGTTTGGTTCACCCTGGTAATATGTAACACCCTATAAATACGAAAATAATTTTATATTATATTTTTTGATATCTTTTTTAATAGGGGATATATCGTACTTCGACGCACTAACGCCGCACCCTGTATGCATATGTAGGTTGGAAGATAAAAACACACCTGACACACATTAATTAAAAATATAGAAGTTTTTTTCATTTCCTCAACACTTGTCAATTTTGAGATGGGAGGCACTGTTTCTTAGGCATCGATATTTGTGTTATGTCTAAATTACTGCTAAACATAAAACATTGTCTGAACCTCATGTGTCATTATATTTCTTTTATCAGCGTCTTTGATTGCATCTCGGAAACTCATATGATAATGCTTTACTTTTAAATTTTGATGTAAAGGTTGTTTTATTTGTGCCCCTATATACCAGTTAAACTGATTTACAATGTGTGTAAGTTTGTTCATATTTTCCAATATTTCCAAACGAGGTTACTAAACCTTGTTGAATTTTGAGCGCCGTTAACTTATTACTAGAAAGAAAGAAAACTGCAATTATAAATAATCGAATAAGATTAAAAGTCGAAAATAAATAAAATATTTCTCAAAAAAATTGTAGATTAAGCAAACGGTATGGATATGATTTCCCTTATTATGAGAATACATCAAAAAATAATCAATAAACTAAAAATGCTTTAATTTGAATAGAAAAAGAAATTAGAATATATTAGCAATTTTAATTCAAAGGTTAATAGTTAAACCATTTGATCATCTATACTCCATAAACATATAATCAATGGTCAAAGTATGTTAATTAAATTCCTTCTTTTATAATTTTTAAATAAATTTATTCTTTTTGTATAAAAATTCATCTTAAGTGTTTGACTGTGACTTCTAAAAGGATAAAAAATAATATATCTCATATTTTAACATAAAGAAATTCTAATTTGCATTTTGAATAGTTTTTTTATTGAAAAGATGTTTTTGTTGACTTGTTACAATATCAAAAATTGAGCACGTATCATGATTATAAAATATATTTTTTCACTATCAATCAAGTAAGTAGCACAATATGGAAGTAGCTTAATTTACAGAACCTTTTCAAGTTGGCATGTGATATAATAAAATAAAAGTGGATGTCACCATAAGATTAACTTATTTATTAACATTAATTGTAAACGTATAATCTGTACAATTGTTTATACTTAAAAATCTATTAGTAGCCATATCTTCAGAGATTTGCACACTATTGGATATGTTATTTAAGTCAGAAATTTGTTTTTCATCAAAGGACAAATGGTTAATATAGTACCAATGCAAAGACTACTACTTAATTTTGCTACAAGGGCATAAGATTCTCCTAATGAATTTTTGTAATAAAATCATAGTATAAATTGTTAATAGACGATATATCGTGTTCATAGTAAAATAAATAATGTACTTTACACAGGAAGTAAAGATTTACTCTAGCTCGCCTTGTTAAAACCCTCGCGTACGTTCGGGATTCAAATAAAGCTCGGTAGAATAAATCCTACTTACTTCCCTTGTAAAGTAATATACTATTTTTGTAATTTTCCTCCATTTTGATACTCTAATAGACGTATTAAGAAAAGCGAACATTTTACGAAAATTTTTAGGTTTTCAAACCTGGATCCGGAATTCTCATGCATGTCATTTTCACAAAATGTGTCAAAAAGCGGATACGTTCAGTAGAAAACTGATACGAACAAATTTAAATATACAATTTAGATATTTGCACTTTTAGTCGTTTTTGAGTATTATTGCTTCTTCCAGCAGAGAAGCTTAAATAACATAAACAATAATGGATTCATAGAAATTGAATTTAGGTCGCTATGGAAAATCAAACAATTTTATAGATACCTAGTTTGTAATATGTTCGTAATAAATCGTAAACCAATTTTGGTTTTTCAATATTAAAATTTACTCAACACTAATGGCATAATAGCGCCATTGATGTATAATATACATAGATTACTACAAAGTAACCTATGAGGAATTCCAGGTTATTGTTGTAATTTCACAATACGGAATTGCATTCATATTCCTGATCAAAAAAACTCCCTGCAAATTCCTTAACAAGGCGTAAAAAATTACGTTATCCCACGCTTCTCTAATTACCTAAACATTATGGTAAACCATCTAAGTGAACTTTCGATACATTCTGAATTTACAGATTGAAAAACTAAATCCACTAGTAATAATAAAAACAAATAAAATTATCTACATTAAAATTCAAAGATAGACCTTAGTTGAGTATAGGAATTTCATCTTAAAAAGAATTACTAAACTAAAGCTAACCTAAACATTTTTTCCCGTACAGCCTCTATACAGGTGCACCAGTTTTATTTTCCTACAATCCGTTAATTAATAACAATAAAAATTTATTTTTGCAGGTGCAAATAGATTACACTTTTTTCATATAAAAGGCACGTGACAGGGGTATTTTTTTCACTGAGGAACAAAAAGTTCCGTTTCGTCGATTGAAATGGTCGATTTATATTCTCCTCACTTAAGGAGTTGATGATTTTCACTGAATTGATATATATAATATATATATATATATATATATATATATATATATATATAATACAGGGTGAGCATTAGTGCGCCGTCGGAAGATCCTGGCTTTATTATTAAAAATTAAAAAAATGTTATAACGCCGATCTATATCAGACTTAGATGTGGATCGAATAAAAATAGTTTCATCCCTATAGGGTGTTCCATAATTGCAGGACCGGACTCAGCTTTGTTTTGTTAAATGGAACCCTATATTTATTTTATTTTATTATTATTTGTCTTGTTGAATGCTAAAAACGGTACTTCGTTTTAAATTTATTTTATGGCGTTGCCAAGTTAGAGCATTTTTCTTTAAAAAGTGAAAATTTATACCTTTACTTAAATTGTTCTGAAGACTTTAATATTAACAGTAGAACTTAAGGTTTGGCAGACGGGTAAACAAGATCTTGTTCTATATTTTGACTTCATACTTCCAGATTATACTATACTGGTGTTTACAAAATATGGTCAATTTTTCAAACTTAAAATGACCATAACTTTTGTTTTTAAAGGAACACCCTGTATTTTATCATGTCATCGTGTTCTGTTTTAATTCTCTTACTTTTTATTAAGCATGTAATATACCTAACGTTACCAAATAATATTAAGTCTTGTTGCAAATGGTCCAATAAACACTAATGGGAAAGGTTTACTTCTTATTCGAGTTTTTAGAAATCATAAATTTTGAAATATGGCAATAAGTGTAATAATGGAGCATCCAGTTAATGGCATAGGTTTATAATTCTGACGTTTGGCTTCAGTCATTCACTAGTTCCTCAGTTTAGTGTGAAAAATGAAATTTTCACAAGATGAATGTATTGACATGGTCTTCGCTTTGGCGAAGGTGAAAGAAATTCATTTCTTGTTTCCAGAATTTATCAACAACGATTTCCTGAGCGCAGGAATCCTGATCCAAGGATATTTGAAAAATTAAAGAAAGATTTGAAAGAAACACTGTACAATACGAAAGAAAAGAAAGAAAATGGTTATAAACGAAGAAAACGTATTTGTGGTACTAACCAGTGTAGTGGAAAATCAAACGTTAGCACAAGAAACCTCAGTGCTGATTTAGGTATTAGTCAAACTAGTGTTTCAAGATTATTCGAAAAATAAATTTCATCCATACCATTTTCAACTAGTCCAAGAGCTGAATGCAAATGATTTTCAAAGACTTGAATTCTCCCAGTGGGCACTGGAAC
The DNA here is from genome assembly GCA_036346205.1 of Vesta saturnalis. Lineage (NCBI taxonomy): Eukaryota > Metazoa > Arthropoda > Insecta > Coleoptera > Lampyridae > Vesta > Vesta saturnalis. Next base: position 1,200,132 of record JARFJB010002231.1, on the reverse strand, counting down.
GATTAGGACAGGACAATGATTTCTTTAAACACATTTTGATGACCGAAGCAACCTTTCACAAAATGGTTTTGTGAATAGGCATAATTTCCATTATTATGACAATACAAATTCCACGCTATTAGAAGAATAGATCATCAGCATCGCTGGTCTTTGAATGTGTGGTATGAACCATATAATTGGACCTTACTTTTTGAAAGAAACATTAATGGTCAAACCTATCTTAAATTCTTCAAAATGATTACCTCCGCTCCTTTAAAATTGCCGTTACATACGTCAAAGGATGTGGTTTCAGCAGGATGGTGCGCCTCCCACTATAGTCGCAGTGTTAGGAACATCTAGACAGAACGTTTCCCAATAAATGGATTGGGAGAGTTCAATAATGGCCACTTAGACTCCTGATCTGACAAAATTAGATTTTTCCTGCGGGTTATATTAAAGCTTAGTATACCAAGAATCTCCTACCACCAAAAAAGATATGAAAACTAGAATACGGAATACATTTCAAATGGTTAACCAAAACATGCTGCGAAATGTTGAAGATTCTTTTTTGAGGAGAATTCACACCTGTTTGCAAGAAAATGGTGGACACATCGAGCATTTGATTTAGTTATAACTTATTATAATTTTCTCAATAATTTATGATTTTTCAAATACAAATTCTTTTGTTTGCTTTACCACTTGTGTATAGACCGTCCAGTTTGTCACAGTTGTCATTAATTTTGCAACAAATCTTAAATATTTCGAGAACGCGTAACGTTAGATATATTACAGGCTTAATAAAAAGTAAGAGAATTAAAAACAGAACACGATGACATGATAAAATACAGGGTTTTTCATTTAAAAAACAAAAGTTATGGTCATTTCAAATTTGCAAAAATTGACCATATTTTATAACACCCAGTATAGTATAATCAGGAAGTATGAAGGTCAAAAGATAGAGCAAGGTCTTGTTTATCCGTCTGCCAATCCTTACAGTTCTACTGTTAATGTTAAAGTCTTCAGAACAATTTAAGTAAAGGTGTAAATTCTCACTTTTTTAAAGAAAAAATGCTCTAACTTGGCAACGCCACAAAATAAATTTAAAAACGAAGTACCGTTTTTTAGCATTCAACAAGACAAATAATAATAAAATTAAATAAATATAGGGTTCCATTTAACAAAACAAATCTGAGTCCGGTCCTGCAATTATGGAACACCCTATAGGGATGAAACTATTTTTATTCAATGCACATCTAAGTCTGGTATAGATCGACGGTATAACATTTTTTTTATTTTTAATAATAAAGCCAGGATTTTCCAACGACGCACTAATGTCTCACCCAGTATATATATATATATATATATATATATATATATATATATATATATATATATATATATATATATATATATATATATATATATACGGAGTATCCTATGTATCAATATACTTATTTTGAGGGGTGATTCTTTAGCTAACTTCCAAGAACAAAATCGTATAAATATAGATCCGACTTTCAACCGATTTTGAGATATTAAATTTTTTTATATTTTTTCCAATTTTAGGGACATATTTCCATGTTGGAGTAAATAATTTCTTCAGGAATAAATAAACTGAAAAGAAAATAATTTAATTTAACGTTGTGGATGACAATATAATTTCTTTAATATTACCAATTATTGGGAAAGGACCCCGCAACATGTAAATGGCAAATGGCTTTTTGTGGATTTGGCTAAATTTTTGATATGTTGTGGATTGTAAGTTTCTAATCAAAGACTACCATAGGCAGAAAATCGAAAAATGGACAGCTTTTACGCTACAGCTCGCCAAAGTTGTGAATATGAAAATGCTATTTTTAAGTGTGATGAGCAAGAGTTTAACGAAATTATTTATTAACGCCAAACAACATAAGTAATTACAACAATATGAGTCATATGGCACTCTTTCAAACCTAACCAGTATCCATGTCCATCGCATTGTTATTATTTGCAATGTTTGGATCATGTTGTTGACCTCTATTATCTGCGTCCAATATTTATTCCAACAAAGTTGATTTTGGATAGTGAACATCATTTTCATAACACGCATACCCCAAAAACCACAAAACACTGGCAATGTGCGTACATGTACCAAGAGTTCTTGTACCTGATTTGCACGTACAGTAGTAACCAAGAATTAGACCTCCACATTCTTATCGGCTTCTTGATTTTCGGTGGGGTTGTAAGTAATCCACAATTGATGTTTTGTCGCATTGCGACAGTGCGAAAAATGTCTAACTCTTATAAAACCAAGTTCATTATTAAGAGAATCTATATGGAATTCTTCTTTATCGCGTTGCAACTTATCTTGAACATAAGATGGGGCCAGGTAAACTTAGTATACCCCTACATTGAGCTTTCGAAAATAATCCAAAGTGAGATGAGGGAAGTCACCTAAATGATGCTCATTTATTTGAACCCAACGTGCGTTCCGTCTACGAAGATTTTCTACTTCCACCCGGGCTTGTATAATATTAAGCTGGCTTGCCCAGTAATTGCTGAGCCAGCTCTTCGTTAGCGCCTAACATAAGAACGCAAGGGTGAAACTTGTTTATTATTGCCAAGGTTCTCGATATGTGGAATTGCAATTGTTTGACCAAGAAACTTAAATATGGATTTGAGGTGACCGTTTCTGGCTTCAACTATCCACCTTGTTTTAATCATTATGCGGCACTCATTTGCTTCTTCAGTCGACAATTGGGTTTGGCCCCGTCCAAGAAAAACTGGAATCTTGTTTGAAATACACACATGGTCAAGCAGAGGTATGGAATATCGATATTCATGATCCAGCACAAAAACAAAAAAACGTATAAAATTGTTCTTTCGTGACGGGGGCTATGGATTTGAAATCTTCTTCGCTAAAACCATCTTCGTCCTCGTATATCACTTTTTTGGCTCTAACTAGTCGGATTTCTTGAAAAAATGCCTATAATTGCTGACCTTTAATGACATATGGCCTATTACCAGACCGCAACCCTATGTGTGAAGGTATGTAAAGGTTTAAAAGAATAAAAATATTTACACTACTCGATACGGACATTCTACGCACATTATTATTACCATCACAAATCAAATAAGTATTGGTTGATGTTCGTTTCAAAACATTTAGTCTTGAACAAGCTGGGTCATTTTCAACAATTGCTATTTCGTTAAGGATCAACCGAGTAAAATTAGCGCGAGCTCTGGTCAAATTTGTGACTTCCATTCTCACTTCTTCTAAAAATGGCTATTTCCCTTTTAACCAAACTATCGCTATGGTAGTCTTTGATTAGAACCTTACAATCTACAACATATCAAAAATCCACAGAAAGCCATCTGCCATTTAAATAGTGCGGGGTCGTTTGATACCCTTTACAATTATGTATCATAATTTTCCATGAGCTTATTCCTGAAAAAGTGATTTACGCCAACATGCGGATAGAAGGATATAACTGGCGATTCTAAGGCGAGCCAGTTACCTTCTGGAGTCAGTAAAACTCGTTACCTTACGTATATTGTTATATTTATTTAATATATATATATATATATATATATATATATATATATATATATATATATATATATATATATATATATATATATATATATATATATATATATATACAGGGTGTAACGGATGCTGATGGCTAAACTTCAGCGGGTTATCATACAATTTGCAACAAAAATTCTTATAAGATTTTTTTGGAAAGTTGATAGATATTCTTCTATTTAACATTCCTTGATTTCAAAAAATGGTTTGCTTTGTTCCATAAAAATAAAAGTATCTGTTATTCTTACAGCCACTTCAAATTTAAACAAACCATCGGAAAGACCGTTAAATTTGTTGCAAGACAAGTATATTATTTAATAATTTTTTATACCAGGTGCTTTAGTAAGCTTTTCAACGATATATTAACTTTTGAGTTTGCTATTTTTTTGCGACAATATCGAGCAAAAATTATAAAACCGTAAAAATCGAAAATACTGAAACATTATATTACTAGTTTTAAGACTGATTTTTTAAATTAAAGTAACAAAATTATTGAAAATATTATTTCTAACTTAGTTAATATATTTACAATAACCTAATAATTTTTTATGTAACCTCCCCCTTGACAGGTATATAAAGCGCACCTTCTCCGCACGGAAGCAGCTACGCGACGCACTTCTCCATTTTGCTGTCGAAGCTGCTCCCAGCAATCAAAAATCCTTTGTTCGGGATGTTCTCGAGTTTCAATTGGTACTTCATATACCAAAGATTTGAATCTACCCCACTAATAGAAATATAACGGAGTTAAATCAGAATCATAATCTTCGAATGCCCGAATCTCCCTGCTGTTATGAGCAGGGCAACCATCCATTTGCAACCAGGAATTAATCCTAAAATTTGTGCAGTTTGTTCTGAAGAAGATCAAGAAATCTCTCTGCGTTTAATGTATTTTCTAGTATAATTGGACTGAGAACGTAATTTCCAATTGTACCCATCCATATGTTAACTTTGAATCTGTATTGATTATTGGAGTACCTAACGGCATGAGGATTCACAGGTGTTTACTTATGGTCATTATGATAATTAAATATGCCATCTCTGGTAAACGTTGACTCGTCAGTCAAAATTACATGCTTGTAAAATTGCGGATCTCTATAGTTGTTGGATATATCACTGACAAAACTGAACACTTTCTGACCTATCGCGATGCAGTAAACTTTGAACAAGGGTCAAATGATAAGGATGAATGTTGTTCCTTCTAAGACTTCCGTGAACTGACGTATGTGAAATTCTCCCAATTTGTATTACTGCCCTGCGCGTACTTAATACGGGAGTTTCTTCAAAAAGCTCTGTTATAATTTGATATTGAAGACGATTTACTTGATCGGCATTTTGACGACGATGTCTTGTAACACTCCCTGCCTCTCCCAAAATCCAAAATATAGTTACAAAAGTTTTTCTGTTTGGAATGTGTCTTTCAGGATAGCGGCGAGAATACCCTGCAACTGTTGCTCTAGAATTTCCATAACAATCACCATACACAAATAAAATATCTCGATACTCGTTATTTGTGAAAAAACGTGGCATCTTCAATTTAGATAATTAATCAACAAGAACACTAAATTAAAGTGTCTGTCTGGAATGAAGTTTTAAACCTCATTCTGACATAGATTCCTGTTTTGTGTTTACAATGTTGCCTGTTTTTCGTTATGAACGTACGAAAGAGGTTGCATAGTTATGCTAAAATAAATTATAATTAAAATTATTTCATTTCTTTAATTTTAAGTTAGCATCTAGATGTCTACCAATCTCTGTCTGTCAAGAAGTTTTAAACGCCTGTGTAACATAGATTATTGTTTTGCTTTTAAAATGTTGCATATTTACGTGATGATAAAAGTATATAAAGATATAATTATTCTAAAAAAATGTTATTAAAATGATTTCATTTCTTTTAATTTTTTCTATTTTGTAGGTAGGAAGGTCGTGTGGTGTTCCACACCAGGTATTTATACATCTATAAATTAGATTTTGGTACTCTTTGGGTGTTAAGATTTCTATCATTAAGATTGTGTGCACAATCAATAATTTAGTATAATTTGGCATTACACTATGAAAAATACGTAAGTACATCCCCTGGCCGTTTTAAATTGACACACATAATTGTAAAACTTTTAACTGAAATAAAGTAAACCTCGTTCATATTATTTTGTCAAGGTAACCAATGGAAAACTTTTTTTTATATTTGCAATACAGAATACGTCTTGATAAAGAAACATTAAGTTACGATTAATTTAATTCAAGAGAACCCAACACCAAAGATTAGGAAGTAAAAAAGATGGGAAACGTAACGACCAAGGCGAAGGTAGCGACATCTATCGCTTCAGGTGTATTCGCACAAAGTCGATAACAAACAATTATAGGAAACTAAAATTTCGTTTACATGTCTACCATATGTTTATGACGCTCATGTAAACATCGTGCTTGAATTGTTATATTTGTGTGTTCTTTCGTTATATTTAATATTTATTGTGTTTTTTATCTTGTTACGTGTAAACATCTTTGCGTATATAGTTTTTGTGCTTTTTAGTGTTAGTTAATTTATATTTTGAAACTTTTGATTTCACCTATGTGCATCAGGCTGCACATGTTTCGTTATTTATAAAAAAATTTAATTACGTTACGTTATTACTACAAACCTTTTTTTTTGTTTATTTCAACTTCATTTTCCTAAATCCTAAAAAAATACGACTGATAGCTGATTAGTGGAGAATTAAATTTCGCGGTTATTCTTTTGGAATTCTAGGGCGCTCTCTGGTGCTTCTGATGCAAACATACGTTCATTTTTTGGGTCAATATTCACTATACTCGTCTTACCTACGTTTCCCATCTTCTCTCTCTCTCATCTGTGCCTAACACCTAATGCGCTTTAATTACGTTGACTCGCGCATACAGTTTACACCCTGGTGAACGGTACAGAAACGCGTTTAAAAATTGTGTTAACGTTATGTGTATGTACCTATTTTTGTTCAAGTAGTATATTATTGTGTTCAGTAAAATTAAGTGATCTTTGGTGTAATCACGTCATTCAGTTAAAAAAAATTCACTACTCGTTATTATCAATAACATTTTTTCCTTCCAACCTACATATACATATCTAAGTATAGAAGATTATGCAATCAACTTTTTTTTCTATCGTTAAATCGACTTATTAACGCATTTTCCAAGTTTTGGCCAAGTTTCGCCAAGATCGGCCATCATGTCTGGATATCTGTGAGTGTGGATGTATGTTAGTATCCACGATAACTCCAGAACTAAAATACCTACGTACTTAAAATTTTGTATTTAAACTTGTTTTCAGTTGGCTTAGAGCTGATTAGATTTTAGGAGAAATTCAGCGGCGCAGGCGGGGGTTTATTAGTGCCAGTTTTTGGTTTTTATCAAATATTTCTAAAACAGCTGCATGTATCAAGGATATAAAGATACCTAGATATAGACCTATGCAATTTTTTGATATGACGCGTAATTTAGCGGCAAAAAAGTTCCCAAGGTAGAATTTAAGTGTTAGTTCAATTTTTTTCGTTATTTGCATAAAGATTAATTTTATAAGAAAAGGTGTAGCCGTATTTTTTAAATTTAGTTTTACATAAATTTTCCTTATAAAGTTTTTTAATGAAAGCGAAATAAATGTAAAAATTAAATAGATATGATTGAAAATACAGAAGCTGTATTATCGATATTTTTATAGAAACGGGTGGCTTTGGAATTTTTTTTACGTTAACATGTATTTATGTCTATTATCTGACATGAAGTTTTAAATGTCATTCTAACATAGAATATTGTTTATATTTTTACAATGTTGCCTGTTTTCGTTCTGAACGTATAAAAAGAGGTTGCATAGTTATCCTAAAAAAATTTAAATTAAAATTATTTCAATTTCTTTAATTCAAGTTAGCATCTAGAATTTAATTCAAATAAAGTTGGGTATGACTCATTCTTACATTTACACGAACAAAGATTTGGGCAACGTAAGTCTTTATTAAATCAGCAAAGTATCTTTTAGTTAATATTTGTATCGGAAGATGTCTCCACATAAATTTCAATAAAATGTCAAAGAAAGTTGAAAATTATTGAGGGAGGGCGAGAAAGAAGGGGGGGGGGTGGAGGGCGGGAGAGAGAGAGAGGAGGGCGAGGACTAGAGTGAAATCGAGAGCGAGAGAGAGAGAGAGAGAGATACAAATATGTAATTTTATTATAGTTTTACATCGATGAGTCATACCCAACTTTATTTGAATCAAACTTTAGATGTCTATTAATCTCTGTCTGTCATGAAGTTTTAAACGTCTGTTTGACATAGATTATTGTTTTTGCGTTTACAATGTTGTCTATTTTCATAATGAACTTCCTACAAAGGGGATTGCATAATTATCCTAAGAAAAATGTTATTAAAATTATTTCATTTCCTTTAATTTCCATTTTCTAGGTTGGAAAGTCATGTGGTGTTCCACATCAGATATTTTAAATAGAACATTTACATGCTCGTAATAACTAGACATTTGGGTGTAATTACGATGTAGTTATGACAAACAATATCATATTGATATATATATATATATATATATATATATATATATATATATATATATATATATATATGGATTATTTTCACGTTAATAAATTTTCATAAAGAATTAACTAGCATCTAAAAATTGGAACTTTTATTATTCCTTTAATCGAACTTTTCTTAATCTGAAATTTTCCAAGGCCTACCTTGAGGAAAAATCGTCATAAACGGAGTTATATATTAATTATTTGAGAATAAGTGCATATTTGTCTTACGTATTGTTCTTTAAACTTTTTTATTTCTTATAGCAATAGGTTGATATTGGAGACAGTATTAATTCTGACCGACAAAAAGCTTGATTTAATATAATCCGCATAAACGAGAACGGTGGTTATAAATTTCTCCGAAGATGGTACAAAGTTACTAATTCACCATAAGTAAAATGAGTGTTTCACTTATGCGGTGTTTTCATGCGGTTTTGCATTTGTTACAACTAAAGTTTAGAGAAATGAATTAACAATACATCCATACGAATAGAATGTGGTAAATCTTAATTTAAGTATTAAACTCCTATACCCTTTTTATTTTAAACAGATATTATAGGGTCGATGCGTTATAATATTAGGTTTAAGCAAGTCGAACTAACTTATGTAAAATCCCGCCCAAGGGCTCGCCCCTGCAGTTAACACACAAAGAACCCCCCTTGGTCAAATCCCTGCCAGAGGCGGCAGCTGACTGTTCACACTTTCCATATCCGTATATGTCACATTCTATTAGATTTATTATTATATGCCTCTTCTATGCTAATATCCAATACCAGCCAAACGTATTGTTGTTTAGATTTGTAAGCTGGTTGAGAATATCAATTATGATATGCTCATATCGAGTTCCTTTGTTATTCGTCTACATACTTTAAGTAAATAATGTAGCTTTCAAATATATGCCGAAAAAAAGTGTACTTAGAAATGTGCTTTGACAGGTATAATTTACGCTTTTATGATTCAACTTGCAAATGAGCGTAAGTTGGTTGTACGAGAATTACAGATTTATGATCTATACGAATTCCAAATAAAATCCCACAAGACAACAGTTTATTCGCAGTTTATGAAGAGTTGTGTTTTTGTGAATTTTGTTTTTGATTTGTGAAGTTATATTATAATAATATGCACATTAAGTAATTTTCGTTATAATGGAAACATCATTTAGATGATTTATGTAGCTCCATAGATATCTACTGCCGTTTGATACCTATTCCTGTTTGACTAGGCCTTTAATCATTACATTACAATTTATCTTTTGTCAAGATTTATTCGATTTTCTTCTGTGTATTGTTTTTATTTAATTAAGTTTTTCAAGTTGGTGGTAGTAATATGTCTTATGTATACCTTACTTTGCAATATTTACATCCATTAACAATTTTTAGTCTATATCATGCAATCGAACAAATTTCACATAAAAAATTAACTGAAAATAGCATTTATCATAAGATTTAACCTAGGACAAAGGTTGATGGAGAGTTTTGAAGGTAGAGTTCACTTTGGGGTATCTTGTCCATGACCTAATTGAAATTTTAATAAAAAAGCTTACAAACTATTCAGGTTTTAACGGTTAATTTTTTAAATCGTAAAAGTTGGCATTTCCAAATATTACTTTTTCGATGTGTATGAAAGCAAAACGGTGCTTTGTACTTTTTTTAATCTGCAAGCAGATTTCTCTTTTTGTTAACTTTGCGACTATAATATTTTATAGCGTTAAAAAAGCTACAAGCTACTTATTTTAAGAAACTACCTTTTGAACATTTTTCTAATGTACCATTTTAAAGAATGTATGTGCAATTGCAATGTTCGCGTGTTTTTCTTAAATCATATAATGTGTTCCAAAACCCTATTCAAAAACATTATAGTTTCGATGTTAAATATTAAAATTTGTTATAGGTAGGTAATAGTATAAATAAAATAAATCGTGTGTACAGGTCCAAAATTGTGGATATCTAATGCACGAGCTGTATAATTCATAAGCAAAGTAATATGAGTAGCTCTATGTATAGAATATCGTGTAAATCATACATGCATGCGTAGCGTGCAGTCTTAGACATCTAACATGAGGGCGGTACGAAAAGGTCTATTTCTATAATAATGACTAAATCATATACACTGTGTCCATTTTAAAACTTACCACTCCTGTATGAAAATGTAAACTTTCACCATTAACACTCATAATAAAATACTTATCTTTTTGGGATTTTTAATGGTGTACTTTAAATTATACAATCTAAACTTTCGATAACACTTACAGTTATCTTCGTCAGTACAATGTTTGTTAAAATTGTTAAAGATGTAGTAAACAATTTTGTCAAATTTGAAAAATTCAAACATGTTTTTCAAATTTGACAAAATTGTTTACTACATCTTTAACAATTTTAACAAACATTGTACTGACGAAGATAACTATGTGAAACGTTTAGATTGTATAATTTAAAAGTACACCATTAAAAATCCCAAAAGATAAGTATTTTATTACCACTCCTGTAATTCAAAAACAACAAAACATGCAATAATCGCCGGGCCACGTCATTTTTTGTTTTAAGAGGGAACACTTTTGACAGTCAAGGGATCTTGATATGTTCAACCCTGTAACCCCTAGCAACCCCAATTTTAAAATCTCAAATGGAACTACCCACTTGTTATACATCATTTAAAAGCTCCTTTCATTATCAACACACCAGTGTATTCCTTTTGAAAATTGGGTGAGAAACTTATTCTTACACTTATGTCCTTTTTATGGTACGTCAAAAAATATTTTTTGAATGTCAACTCAGTCAGAGATCACTCACTTGACAGAACCACAGAGTGTGCTGTGATTTACTTGCGTATTTGATAAACGACAAAACTGAAGTAACCTATTGTTTGTTGTAGTTTGAACGTTGTAAAACCCAATTTTACTATTGTGCTATTATTTAAGATAAATTGGTTTATTCTACAGAAGAAAGAGTTGTAATGATTTTTATTTATGGTGCAAAAAATGAATGTGCGCGAAAGGCAGCGCAAACATTTAACGGTAGGCATCCAGATAAAAATGTTTCGCATGTGCTACAGTAGGCAATGCCAAACGAAATACGTCTAGAGTATTAAATGAAGCAGCCCAGATTGAAGTGTTGGGTCATTTTGTGGCAGATCCAACTATGATGACCCGGATCGAAGAATTCAATTTTGCGAAATAATGTCAGAACGGATTAATAGATCATCCAATCTACTTAAAAATATTTGCTCCTCCGATGAGTGTACTTTTTTCCTAAATGGTCAAGTGAACAAGCAACATTGTCGTTACTGGTCAGATGAAAATCCCCATTTATTCCGGGAAGGTCATACGCAATGCCCTTAGAAAATAAATGTTTGGGCAGGGATTTTAGGCAACACAATAATAGGTCCCTTATTTATAAATGGTTCCCTTACCGGGGAGGTGTATCTAGATATGGTTCGGGACACAGTTGACATACCGATCACTGAATCTTCAGAAAATCAAATAGATCATTACAGAAATCCTTTACTCCAAGAAGATCTAATATACTTTCAAGATGGTGCACCTGCGCACTACACAAGACCTGTACGTGATTGGTTGAATATCACATTCCCTGATAGGTAGATCTTGTGATCTCAGTCCAAATCACTTTTTCCGTAGGGGTTATCTCAAATCAGTAGTTTACAAAAGAGAATCACTAGACATTCAAGATTTAAAAAATCGTATAACAGCTGCGTGTAGGGCTATCAGGCCAGAAACCTGCCAAAAAGGGCGCGAGGAATTTCATCAACATCTGTATTGTTTGGAAAGAAATGGCGAACATTTTGAACAATTCATAGACACGTTTGAGCTACTCCAACTAATTTGTATTGTTTTTCTTTGAATGCTTTTTTTGATTTTCTTATTTAAACCATACATTAACTATTAAAGAAAATAAATAAAGTTTTTGTCAGCCGAGTGGTTTTTGGCCCATAACTTTCTCAAACCTCACCCAATTTTCAAAAGGAACACACTGGTGTGTTGATAATGAAAAGGGCATTCAAATGATGTATAACAAGTGGGGTAGTTGCATTTGAGATTTTAAAATTGGGGTTGCTAGGGGTTACAGGGTTGAACATATCAAGACTGAAAAATGTTCCCCCCTTAAACAAAAATTGACGTGTCCCGACGATTATTGGATGTTTTGTTGTTTTTGAATTACAGGGGGTGGTAAGTTTTAAAATGTATGTGTATGTATTTGTATACACTTCACGTTCTCAGAGATAAAATTATTCATTCGAGTTCTTAACATCCCTCCTGACAGTGTGGTTAAAACTGTAGAAGAAATTTTTTACATGTAAAAATCCCGTTATAATTTACAAGCATTGAAGGACCCATCGAACCGCTTATTCCTCATGTTCAGCGTATTGCACTAATAAAAATATCTGGTGTGGGACAACACATGACCTTCCAACCTACAAAATGGGAATTAGGTAAAAGAAATTATATAATTTTAATAACATTTTTTGTAGGATTATGCAACCTCTTTTATAATAAGTTCATTACGAAAATAGGCAACATTGTAAAAACAAAAACAATAATCTATGTCAAACAGACGTTTAAAATATGCTAACTAAAAAATTTCTATAAAAATATCGCTAATACAGTTTAAGCATTTTCAATCCTATTTATTTAACTTTTGCATTTCTTTCGCTATATATTAAGAAACTTTATAAAGAAAAGTTATGTAAAACTACATTATCTTTAAAAAATATGTTTATACATTTTCTTATAAAATTAATCATTATTCAGGTATTGAACAAAATTAAAATAACATTTAAATTCTACTCTAGGAATTTTTTACCGCTAAATTACGCGTTGTATCAAATAATTACATATAACATAATTAATCTATATGATTACGGTCGATAAATTGGTACTTTCATACCTTTGAAATATACAGCTGTTTGTCCGCTGCTCAATTTCTTCCAAAATCTAACCAGCTCAGGAGAAATGAAAACAAGCTTAAATATAAAATTGTAAGTACGTACGTGTTTTCGTTCTGGAGTTATCATGGGTATTAACATACATCTACACAAACACACACAACACGCACGCACGACACACACACACACACACACACACACACACAAGACACACACACACGCACACCTACATGCGTACGCCCGCATGTGCGTGGGAGGGACGCGTCCGCGCGCACGCTCACACGTGCACACGCGCATGCGTACACACGCACGCGTACACGCACACACGCGCACAAGTGCACACGTGGACACGCAACCACGCAGACACGCGTAGACGCAGATGCACGAACGGACGGACGCACGGACGCACGGACGCAAGGACGAACGGACGCGCGTACACACGGACACACGGACACACGACGCGCGGTCGCGCGGACACGCGGACACGCAGACCCAAACAACCGACCAGGACACGCGGACAAGCGGACACACGGACACGACGGACACGCCGGCACGCGACAGACGACACGGACACGCACGACACGACGGACACACGCGACACGCGGACACGCGGACACGCACACGGACACGCACACGCGACACACGGACGCATGGCACGCGACCCGCAACACGCACACGCACACACGCACACGCACAGCACACGCACCACACACGCACACACGCACACACGCACAACGCACACGCACACGCACACGCACACGCACACGACACACGACGACAGCACGACACACGACACACGCACACACGCACACGCACACACGACACACGCACACACGACACACACGCACAGCACACACACACGCACGACACGCACACGCACACACGCACACGCACACACGACACAGCACACGACACACGCACACACGACACACGACACACGCACACACACACGACACACACACACGACACGACACACGACACACACGCAACGCACACAGCACACACGACGACACACAGCACACACCACGCACGACACACGCACACACGACACACACACGCACACACGCACACGACACACACGACACGCACACGCACACACACACGACACAGCACGACACGACACACGACACGCACACAGCACACGACAACACACACGACACACACGACACGCACACGACACACACACGCACACGCACACACGACACACGCACACACGACACACGACACACGCACACGCACACACGCACACACACGCACACGCACACGCACACACGCACACACCACACACACGCACACGACACAGCACACGACACGCACACGACACGCACACGCACACACACACACACGCACACACACCCACACGACACACGTACAACGCACACGTACACGCACACACGCACACAGATATCATGGCGGATCTTGGCGAAACTTCGCTAAACGTTGTAAAATGAGTCAATAAGTCCATTTAGTGATAGCTAAAAAATTCGATTGCATAACCTTCTATACCAGAAATGAGATCATTTGCTCGTTCATTAAATTATGACTCTGCTAGTGCATATAATTTTGTACCAGAGCAATTTAAGAACTTGTTGCCAAACCGGGATAGATAAAAACACTGATATACGTTTGTGAATAAGACTGCACGTGTCATTAAACAGAGTTTTGAAGTTATTACGCTGATATACGAAGAAACAGGAAAATAAGTTATTCAAAATATCGGTGTAGATGAATTGGAAGGATTTAGGCCTTCCAACAGAATATGATGTAATATCGATAGTAACCAGGCCATCTCTTATTTATGGAAGTTTCCCTAAGCTCTAGTTGGAAAACTCCTCTAGCGTACTGTTTAATAAACAGTTTAAGTGGCTACTTTATTATTTGGTGTTTGGAGTTAATTGAGGATTCAGGAGCCCAATGTTATTCTGTAAGTTTTGATGGATGGGATCATGGTTAAATTAATTAGAAATTGCATGGGTCACCAAACAATATTGTGTGATGAAAACGGCAATCAAATAAAGAAGATTTGTGTAATGTGCAGGATTTAGAAATTTACGCTCAAGCACAAAGGCATCCATTATTGTAAAAGCAAAATAAATGACTCATGAGGAGTACCAACTTTAAGTGAGAGTGTTGCTTTGCTGTATTGCAATCAGTAAAGTATAACAATCCTAACTTTCAATATACCACCCCCAGTGATTTGCATCACTTCACATTAAACTGATGAAATCACATCAAAACGAATGCACTAAAATTACTGACAGTTACAAAATTAACATCCAGCTGGTAGGTCAGTGGTAACACAATCTACCCCGGTCATCGAAAGTACTAACTTACCGATCCATTATTGTAACATCCTTGGTATCAGGTCTAATCTTAATGCTGTTCAATACCTTGAATGATTACAACCTGACATTCTGTTTCTATCAAAAACATAAGCCTCCTTGGTAAACCCCAATTCACTCGACTTGCAATTTCTTCAATACAACTTTTACATCTCAAAATTAATTTAACAGTTGCCACATTTAATTGAAAGGAATAGTAACAATGGATCACTGTTTAAAAATAGAAGGAGCCTATTGAATTTTGAGTGAAGAAGTAGGCTTCCGCCGTATTATAACTTACCCATACATTTATTCTGGGGTGTCGATCAATTGAAAGAAAAGATTTTCATTAAATTTCACAAAATAATTTGATACAACTAAAAAACGTTTATTTTAATATTAATCAATTGCAAAACTTTCAAACTGCTCTGTACGTTGTTATGGAAACGGATATTTAAACATTTCTCATTTTTAATACTTAACAAAAGGCAATATATATATATATATATATATATATATATATATATATATCAATCATGTGAAAATAAATTAATCAAATTTGACGTTACCAACTTTGTAAAAGTAACTGCCAAATAAAAAAAATTAATTATACTAGGTAAAACTAGGTAAAATTTTTGCATTTTAATAACGGTAACGGAAAAAGTACTATTATTCATCTCGAAGAATGTGTATAAAGTATGTTCACATTTCGATGGGATCAAATGGGCAACTCTCTTAATATTAGAGCTAGCAACTTGTAGTTTCGCTTTCCTGTACTCGATTATTGAGACAAAATCGATAACGTAAACAAACCTTTGCTGCATTGCAGCCACGAACAAAATAAATGTGGAATGTTCAAGTTCAAAGTTCAAGTTCAAGCAGGCTTATTAAAATTTATAGTTACATTATGGAAGAGTTGTGCGGTTGTGTGGACTGTCCTGTTGTCTCTCTGATGGTGTGTGGTACTGATGCCTTGGATATCTGAAATAAAAGGAAAAAGTATAAGTTTAGTCGTCACATTTGTCTGCCTAACGATAGTTGTGCCCTGAAGAGGTAGAGAACAAGTTGGAGTAAGGGTTAGGAGGATTAGGATAGGAAAATCGATACTGTATACTTATCTGAGGCAACTCTTTTCGTCGCTGTTAATGGAGAGTGCTTACTCAAAAAGAGCACACACCTCCTGACCGTACGTGAGGATCACTCCTCCCAGGTCAGTCGCACTGTCTGATGCCGGATTTCCGCCTCAAGTCTTCGATGGAGATACGAAGCCGAAACATACTCCACTTGCCGGATCCTCTTTCCGTTGCGAGCGTCACCAGCAGAAGCAGGATCGGTCGTCCTTGTTTATTAATTCTGAAACAAGAAATGGAATTAACGTCGCGATCGTGCAGCTAGGACCAAAGGTCACTCTCCCCATAGAACCACCTTGAACGTACGTTCACCATACCTATGTATACACCACATCAGCCTGTCACGGTGCTTGGCTGTGACAGATTGTAACCTGTATCCATCACTGATTATCTTCGCTCTGATGAAGGCGACCCTTCGTCGTTCCAATTCTCGAGGTAAGGTGACCCAGTTCTTCTTTTGACGAAGCATTACCTGTGGCACCCTCCCCATGATAAATGTGTTTTCCATGGCTTCCGGTTGGTCCGTAATATCTTCAAGGGCCACGAAAGCGTTGGAGGTGGAGGTCTTCTTAGGCCTCTGCGTCACGATGTCGTCGGTCGTGGTGGATGATCCTCAGCTGGCGGGGTGATGTCTTACTACAGTGCTGGTCGTGTCTTCCTTTACCGCCTCCTCTTCTGAGCGGTGACGGCCAGTGGTGCGTTGCGGCTCGCTCAGTGAAATGGCAGGTTGTGCAGCGACGTTATCGCGTTCTGCTGGGTCGTCGTCGACAGCGGTTCTTCACGTTCCTTTAACCATCACTGGTAGCGGCACCAGTTGACCTCTGCGTCGCTTATCGTAAAAACGATGTCTCTTTTTGAAAATGACAAACTTGTGAATGTTGAATGCATTTCATCTGAACATGAAACTTAAGAATCTAACTATTGAATACCACAAGACCTGTTTTTCTTCATATTGAATAAAAGAAAAGCGCTATGAAAACAAACAACCGCAGGAGACAGAAATAAATGAAAATAAACAAAATTACATATACGCAGTTATTTTCAAGATATCGATCTCTATTATTAGAGTTCGGGTGGAATATAATAGACCCTGATGACAGCTGTATTAGTTTTGATATTGGTTGGACTTAAAGTCACTATGCGCCGACCCTATTTCGTAACACGACGCTGTTTCTCTTATTAGGGGCCTCACAGCATTCATAAATGTACAGCAAAAAATGCGTACGTGCGTGCGTGCGTGCGTGCATGTGTGTTTGTACGTATGTGTATTCACGATAACATATATAAAGTTTATATTTGGACTTATCTCTAAAGTATGTTGGTTAAAATATATTCACAAAAAAAGTAAAGTACATTTTGTGAATATGTCGGAAACCATTAGTTTTTTTAAAAAAATCGATAAACCTTTCCAAGGCAAATAGGTTTCAGTTTTCTTAACGAAAGTTTTCTAGAGAGTAGTTCGTTTAGATGATTAAATTTCAAGGGATTGGTACGTAAATGTAAAATGATTTGGAAACACATAAATACAAAATTTAGGTAAGAAAAGCTAATCCCTGGATCCATAGTTTAAGTGAACGATTAACCAACTGTAATTTTAAAATGTCCTGTTTTACATTTGTTATGAATGGGTATTATGAAGATATAAAATTTGATTACCGTTTTGGAGGTTCACTATCATCTGTTCTATTTTACGAAATAGCTTGGCTTTGGGATCCCAAGTATTTATGATTACCCGGATTACCAAACTTTTTCTAGAAGCTGAAATCACCGGTGAGTTTTGAATCACACGAAAAGTACGTTTCAATCAAACTTAATATTTTAAAAACATCAACGTTGTAACCTTTAATTTCTTTCAAAACATTGAAACATTATAATTAGTCATATTACGTGAATAAATTTAATACCTTTCAAAGCCTTCTTGACGTTAGATACAAGTCTCTCGCTATACCTTTGATGCAATGTAAACTAAATTAATAATAAACAAAACAATTCTTTGTTTTCGCTTTTGATAGGAAATTGTTTATGTAACGACTTGATTATAATATTTTAAATGTAATACATTTTGATGTTACCAAAATAAATATCCATTCGATAAATGAAAATGTGTCTAAAATAATTGAGTTTTTCGCAGCTTGTATTAAAATTGCCACAACTGAAGTATATATAACAAATCGGAAGGTACCCATTATAAATATCCGCAAACTCACACCCTTGTAAAGTCAATATGTTCAAAAGTGGTAAATAATAGACTGAACATTGACAATACAATGGGTGTCATGTCAAACTGGGGGCAACCTCGATATATGCTTTGTGGTTATGCTATGAGAAGCAACACGCATCATTACTCTTCTTAACGGATTTGAAAGAATTTTTTTATACTTACAATTTTTGGTTAAAACGTTTATTTAAAATAAAACATCTGCATGGTAGTGAATAGTTTAGATATATTCACGCCCTTCATTTTTTTTAAGTAAAAAAGTTTTAATTCCTTTCATATATTTAAATCGTGCATCAATATATAGCCAATACTTTATTCACCTTTAATCCAAACCTTTCTAATTTACATATGTCACGCTGAAGCTGATAGAATACTGATTGATCTATTTCTGTGTGTAAACCTATTAGCAGGGTGTGTCGTTTGAATTTAAACCTAACGCCTTTGGTACGTTGTTTGTTAAGTAATTTAATTCATTGAATATCAAATTAGATAGTATAGCGAGCAGTGTAAGAGTTACAAAATTTATTATTATTAACTAGACCTATAGCAACAGTACCAAATTTCGTAACATTCAAACCGTTATTACTTCTAAAGAATGATCTGACATATTGTAGGCATGAATATAGAAAAACAATTCTAAAAAGTAAATTTAATTTATATATATATATATATATATATATATATATATATATATATATATATATATATATATATATGCATATTTACATATACATATACACATACATAATCGTCTTAATTTTTATTGGGAACTGAACTTTCAATATTTTTTTATGTGCATAGGTTGAGTACGAATGTGTTCAGCAAGTTTACATTTGTTAAATATAATTTGGAAATACTTATTTTTGTTTCAGCATAATACACGTCATATTCCTTAACGTTTGTTCAGTTTTTATTTTTTGATATCAAGACAGACATGATTCCTTACAGAACATTTGCAATGCAAAATCAAATAGTAAGTTTAAGGGTACGGATGTATTACATAATTATTAGCTTAACTATTGCATGCCTCTTCAGAAACAATGTGGAATTAGATACCTTAAGTCAGAAATAATCGCTGTACTTAAAACATATCATTGTAATCCGATTACTTTAATCTGACACACTCCTTAAATTGTGGGGTTATATATTTTTTAAATACCGTTATTGATTTTGACATCGCCACTTTGAAAACAAGACAGAAGATTAATTATAGACAAATTTGATACTAAACACTTATATGGTAAGCTTACAGGAGTTTTAAGAATTGTGGTGTAAATGCAATGATTACTAAACTGAACATGGCAATTATTTGTAATTTTGACAAAAGAGTTATTCATATTCACCACACAAGAAGTTAAATATATGCTTGTAAGGGTATACTATCCCTATTAATGGAACTCGTATATTCTATTTATAATATTACAATATGATAATCCGTATATTTATATTATATCTGAATACAATTCAAGTCAATAAAGCACGTTTAATGCCAGTCCTCCTTGAATGTAGCCAGACCAATAACTTTGGTGGGATATTTTCTTAATATGAAAACATTTTAACATTACATCTGAATATTTAAATAAAAAAATCATAATTATATCAATTTCTCTTCTTTGTAACCAATTATTAAATAAAAAACTTCTTCTCTATTGTATTGTGCTAATTAAATTTTCTACTTGTAAATTATAAGTCGATATTTTTATGAAAAACTAAGTCATGTTAATGATTGAATTTGAAGTTGGTTGGATACTGCAATGGCAATTATACAAGGTGTGTCACGATCATGGCCTATTAGACGTATTTCAATAACTAATCAGAATAGAGTAATAAATCTTGGTACATAGAGTTTTAGGACATGATGGTTTTAACTAAAATATTATCGAACATTTCTAACTTCCGGGTACACCGGAAGTCGCCATCAAGTTCGTTATTTTAAATAGCCTATATTTTATGGCATTTTTAGAATCCTCTCTAAAATCTAGACGAAATTTAATAATATTGTCCTATGCCTAGTGTTAACCATTTTCGAGTTATGTACAAAAGTGATTGCAACTTCTCATAAAACTGCTTAAAATTTTATGTCATACAATTTTATTTTGAAATTTTGGCTACGTTACAAGCAAATGATCATCTCTGCATGCAAGCAATCTAAATTTTAAATTATTATATTGGGTGTTCATAACAGCCTTACCATCTCAATCTAAATATCAGTATATCTCATTTTTTTTTAATGAAGTACTCTATATATTTTTTTATTTTTGAATTCTACATAATCTTTAAGGGTAAGTTTATTAAGGATTCCCTATATCTAAGTCTAATAGGTTTTAAGTTATAAGACCTAACACTAAAAACATGGAAAGTAGCCTTTGGAAAAAATGATTAAAACGGAATAAATCCAAATGTCAAATTATTTTAAACAAAAAACAATGTAAAGCGTTAAATATTTATTATGAAACATAAAATAAATATGTATACTATTATAACACGTGCTCAAAAACACTGCCATTCGTTTGCAGACGTTTGTTGACTCGTTTAAATAAATTTTCATTAGTTTTAACTCTTTGAAGCACAAGACATAGGATTTTTTCTAGACCCATGAAGCACGGAATAAGTAATTGATAACATTTTGTTGATTCAATTTTTTTTATGGTCAAAATCATAAAAAAATAAGTGGTTAGCTCAGGTAACCACTGTGCATCTGCAGAAGGCAAAATAAAGATAAGGTGAAATATTAAAACTTATTTTTTGGGAAAATTTTGAAAACAGTCTTTTTCTTTTCGCAAGCACAAAGGAAGGTTGCATGTGGAACACATCCAAACGGTGCGAATGGGCACCTTTTTGGTACTGCATGCTGCACAGCGTTTTGATGTACTTCTCATTGGCTGGTGTCGGGACGATTCTAATCTTATGTTCTTGCTCACAGAAGGTTTATGACTTTTAACTTGAACTGAATTAAGTTTAGGACCAGGGATAGTATCTATTTGACAAACAATAGATTTTGCTAGCAGTCCTTTATATACAGCTCGACGAAACTCTTTATTAGTTAATTTTTCAGATCCAATTTCTTTGTGAATTATGAATGAGTTAGTAATAGTGGCATCCAAAAAATGAAAAAATAGTCGTAGGTACCATTTCTTACTCTTTCGATCAATTTGGTAGTCGTTTTTTGACCTATCAAAGTTGTCAACGAAGTTCATATTAGAGTTGTAATCTCTTAAAATTTGAGGACATGGAATATCAGAAATACTACCATCTTTTTCCTATCTTTGAACAGTAAGAGTCTGATTTGGATCATGGAAATTGGACAAAAAATGTACTGCCTTTTTATCTTTCCACTTGAACATCGTTATTACATCCTCGGAACGCTTCCAATCATATTCACCTCTTTTTAATTTTTTATCATCTAATAAATTTGGTAAATATTTTCGTTGTGGTTTTTCAGGGTCAATAAAAGCTCATATCCATTGAAAAAATTATCAATATATGGACTATGATTTTTTTGAGTGAAGTCTTGTACTAGGTTCAAAACAACCGGAGATGCTAGACCATTTCCAGATTGATCATCACCCCTGCCAGTGTAAATATGAAATTTTAAATTGTATCCAGATGAATCGCATAGCATCCCCTTTTTATCGGCTCGTCCCGCATAAATTGTTTTAAATTTTACCATCGATTCGTCACCTAAAAGCATTTGTCATGCGTGGTAATTCTACATAAAACACTTTGACATTTCTGTCAAAAATGGACGTAGCTTAAATAATTTGTCATAATTTGGTTCACCACGCTTGGGTTAAATGGAATTGTCATTGAAGTGAATGTGACTCAACAACCAACCAAATCGATTCAGCGTCATCAAGGAAGAAATATAATAATCATGAAAGTCAGGTTTTGTTGACCAGTAGTCCCGATAGCTAGGTAATCTCTTCATTCCCATATAAATATTTATTCCTTGGAATGTCTTTGACATCTGTAGGTTTAAAGGGCTTACCTTTCTGAGTAGCTAACAAATTGGTTTGGAAACAAACGTCTTCTAACAAACTAGGGCGAAAAAACATTGAGAATATCTCGAATGGAGTCTTTTCCTCTAACTCCAGCATATGGACAGCAGGACCATTCTGTTCCCTAAAATCAGGCACTGGTAAGGTATTTCCTGGTGACTTATCCCAATTAGGTTCTGAGGCTAAAGTAAAAATATCCAGTTGATTTTGATTGGCAGGAGTTCCTAATGATATGGAAGCAGTAGGCGAATTAGGCACTGAGGGGTCATTATCTTCAGAATTTCTCGATGTTACAAAATTTATTAGTGGAATATTATCATCGTCACTATCGCCAGAATCTTTAGCTTCCGATGCCACAATACACAGCTTGAATTCGCCTTGTCCTGGTAAAATCGATAATGGTGAATCGTCCGAATCATTATCAGACTCAACCTCGGATCCTAAAGGGATATCTTCATCGGAAATGGTGAGTAGATTTTCTAGTTCCTTATCTGTCCTTTAGGCATGTTTTGCACCAGAGTTTTTTTATTCAGTTATAAACTAAGCAAAACCGCAAATAAAGCCTAGTTCTGAGAGCTTTGTATTGTCGCTAGCCCAATCAAAATTAAGTATTTCAAATTTCCACATTTTGATTGGGTTAGGTTCGTGGCACTGGCGACAATACAAAGCTCTCAGAACTAGGCTTTAGAGTCAAATCACAAATTTTTACTACACTGAATCACAATTGTTACGATAAGGTTTTGTGATTCAATGATTCCTTGAAGAAGTTTATAGAAGAAGTAATTTGCGATGTTTTTTTGTATTTACCATAGTCCGGAAATGCCATGTAAAACTAATTACTTAGCATTGAAAAAGTAAAAAATGTACTAAAAGGTATTCAAGTACCTTTACACCAGTGTTTTTCTTTAGTTGTTTTCTCCTATTATAAAAATCCAATCATTCCAGACTATGGCCAAGGAAAGAAATATCACAATTTTCCATTATAAAATTACAGCTACATCCACTATTACTTCATAAAAAATAACAAAATTACTTCTACTATAAAACTTCTGTAAGATACCAGGAATGCGTCGAATCACTATTCGCACGGTGAACACTACCACTTCTTTTTTGTCATATAAATCGGTATCCGATTAAATATTCCCCTTATCAACTATGCCCACCTCTTTAATTCAATCAAACCACCAAACGTCCAAAAAATGTAGGTCCAAATTGCAATATACAATGAGGCGGTTTGCAAGATTAACCGCCGTGCATAAGTGCATAGCAATAGTCTGAATTTTGTGGTTGTTTACAGTAACCACCATGCTTGAATGGTCGAGAGATTGGTGGTTTTTTTCTGCTAACCATCGTGCTTTACAGAGTTAAATAAATTTTCATTGGTGCTACGTTGTATTTGGGCCTCTTCCAAGCTATTCAACGCTTGTAGTACTATTTCAATCATATTTTCTTTGGTAGTAGGAGGATCGGCATAAACAAGTCCCTTCACATAACAAAAAAGCTAACACGTTTATTTCTAAGATCACATTGTCCACCATTTGATTGGTGTCATTTTCGGACGAAAAGATACAAATTCCAAACAATTTTTAAATAAAGTGCGAATAATTTTAGGGCTAGGGCTTAGACTTCCTGGATATCGTTCTGCAAAAGTTCGGCACGTACGTTCAAAAATTTTGTTACACTCTCCATAAACAATAATTAAATTCAGGTAATCTTCATTGGAAAAAGCTAAACGAGGCAATTTCTTACAAAATAATTTGACATTTGAATTTATTTCGTTATAATCATTTTTTCCAAATGCTACTTTAAAAGTTAGTAGAATTTTACGTACTTAGTTTCCATGTTTTTAAATGTTGGGTCTTATAACTTAAAACCTATTAGACTTAGATATAGGGAATCCTTACCCTTAAAAATTATGTAGAATTCAAAAATTAAAAATATATAGGGTATTTCATCTAAAAAATGAGATATACTGATTTTAAATAGGTGGGTATGGTAAGGCTGTTATGAACACCCAGTATTAGAATTTAAAATTTAGATTGTTTGCATGCGGAGATGATCATTTGCTTGTAACTTGGCCAAAATTTGAAAATAAAATTATATAACATAACAAAATTTTAAGCAGTTTTATGAGAAGCCTGTACATAACACTAGGTATAGGACAATAGGTATTATTAAATTTTGTCTAGATTTTAGAGAGGATTCTAAAAATGCCATACAATATAGGGTGTTCTATTTAAAATAACGAAGTTGATGGCGACTTCCGGTATAACCGGAAGTTAGAAATGTTTGGAAGTATGTTAACTAAAAACATCATATTCTAAAATCCCTATGTACCAAGTTTCATTATTCTATTCTGATTAGTTATTGAGATACGTCTAATAGGCCATGATCGTGACACACCTTGTATACAAGCTTTCAAATTCTCAGGAACTGGTTCTATTTTTATATTGCTAAGAATAGACCAACACCAAGTCCAGGTCAATGAACCTTGGCCTAATTTAATAACAATGAAGAGATCAATAAACTTTGGTTCTATTTTTATATTTATAAGAATAACCACGTACATTTCTCTTATCCTTGACCCGCTTATAAAGGTCTAAGAATTATAATATGACACCCATAGAGGTCAATCAACTTTGGTCTTGAAAAGATCAACAAACTGTAGTGTTTCTAGGAACTGGTTCTATTTTAAGATTTATAAGACACCCTTCAGGTCAATGTACTTTGATCTTAAATTTTAAATTTCTCACCAAAAAGGCATGGTCTTGGTCTTGATAGATTCTCTCTTTCACATTTATTGCGGTCTTTCTCTTTCTTACACATGTAAATTTCCTTTGTGATCTAGGATCCCCATAGGTATACTACTTTTGCAAACCTAGATGATACAATGTCCCAAATTCGTATATGTTCGATAAACTGTAGTGATTTATTAATTTACTTAATGTATGACGCGAACTGTTGCTATCCGTGAGGATGTTTCTTGGGCTTGTCGCACCCTAAACCAACGATAATGTGAAACCGAAAGTTGCTTGGGAAACTAACTTCTAATTATACCAAAAGATTGTGTTGCAAACTATGTTAACTTCTAATTATATCACAATATGCCACTAGCTACTATAACGGGGATCTTGGCGAAACCCCAGCAGTTGAAATTGATCTCCGACTGTGAGAAAGGGTTCCAGAGCGGAGTCCCAATTTATGAAACAAGGGTACAATGGGAACCCCTGATGTTGGAAATGGGGCCCAAGGTGTTGTATTCTGGTCCGAAGTGCAGAAATAGGGGATAAAAATGTGAAGGGAAAGAGATGGATGGGGATGGATGGGTCATTAAAAGACAATTAAAAACCCAATGCCATTAAGAGGCAATTAATACGCAATTAAAAAGGCAATTAAGAAGTCCAATATGGCACCCAGGCACCACTGTTCTGCCTATATTGTTTCTGTACTTGCAAGAGTACATAGTAAAATACGGGTTCCGGAAAATTCACCGCCAACAATTCACCGAAAGTAAATTCACCGCCACAACAATTCACCGAAACAACAATTAACCGAAATCAACATTCATCGAAACAAAAATTCATCGCTCATAATAAGAATAATTATTAGATATTTTAATTATCTTCAATAGAATCTTAACAAAAATATATTACAGTACCACACTAATTTTGTTTTCTAATTAGCTAAAAATAACTGACCTCCTGTTATTCGATTTTGATTTACCTTTAATTAATTCTTTAATTAATATAGGGATTGTGCTCAGCGTGTCAAGTCTCTTGTTGATCAGTATAATCCTGGCAACATCCTTGACTACATTAGAGGGATAGCCCATAACATATCTTATTAATGTTTGCTTATATTATGTTTATTATTTTGTCGATGTTTTAATAATATTATGTCAAATATGTATATTTGCCTTGCTTTTGACGATGATTTTTATTAATAAATTAAATTTTTATACACTAATATTTTCTTTATTATTACACAATGAAAGTAATAATTTTTTTCCGGTGAATGTTGGTTTCGGTGAATTGTTGGTTCGGTAAATCGTTGTGGCGGTGAATTTACTTTCGGTGAATTGTTGTCGGCGAATTGCTGTCGGTGAATTGTTGGCGGTGAATTTTCCTAGATCCGTAAAATACTAGATTGTTTTGGTTATTTAACTCATATTTTATGTGTTATAGTTGCTTGTAATATTAAAAACATGCCTGTGGATCTTACGTTACGGCGAAAACTTCAGTTGAGGTAGTTCCGAGACATAGTTGTTCCCTAATCCCAATGTAACGAAATGTAAATTTTATGGCTAGGGATAAGTTTTGATGTAAAATTATTTTATTAAATGCACTGTTCTTATGCCTATATAATCATGAAAAGCTAAAAATGTTATGAAATACGTATACTGCAATAGACTATATTAAATTATTTCATTACAGTGTTTTATTAGAGGTGTCAAATTGGAGAAGCGTACTCCAATTTACTTCGAACTAATTTGGAATATAATAATACAATGGTACTACTATTTTTGAAACTGTAGGAGTATCTTCATTCAAGGATTTTATACGGTTATGTAATTATTGATTATGTATGAGCCTTGAACGTTAGTTTATTATATTATTACACCCAGATCTTTCACTAAATTTACTCGTGCTGTAAGGAACTGACTAGTATTGAAATTGAATGGTTAAGTGGTAACTTATTAAAGGTACTTTAAATATATAGAAAATTTGTCAGCTTGCATAAGATGACAATCCTGCACATCCTTTATATTCAAAAACATTTTCCTATCATCTGAACACGAAACATTGGAGGTGATCAGTGGTTCCAGTATACTATTTATGCACAAATAAAATAAAAGCAGACCTAAGTTGTAATCTTGAGGAATTCTTTTTGCACAATACGGGATTTTGAACAATCTCAGTAGGATTTTCCTTAAAACAAGTGAGCGACCGAACAGAAAGAGTTGCCCAGTCGGTCAAGTGAGTTGAGTCATTGGTACTAGTTATGCCGCTTTGGAAAGCCAATTATTGGCGTACCGTATATTTAGTAGGGAAATTTGCCAAAGTTTTGTGAAAATTAATTGGTAAGAGGCATATGAGAGCCCTGATTTGTTGCGAAAGCTATGTTTTTGTCTCTAATTCGCTGCTGCGTATCAATATTTTCTACCGAATAAATCTGCCTATGCAACGTAAAATTTCTTCTCGAAAATCGGCGTTTCCTAGGAGGCTTTTTGCAGTTACTTTGAATGGTAAATATTTTATTCCGTATTGTAATTGAGGTTTCATATTAGTTGAGTTGATCGGCCTGTAGCGGCCCGTTTTCGAAGCGGGCTCCGTTTCCATCATAAGGCTTATCCTTGATGACTGTTTTCGCACTTGAGTGTTATGATTTTTTCCCAAGCACTGTCTGTCACCTTTACCGCTGAGCCACTGAATAATTATATATATATATATATATATATATATATATATATATATATATATATATATATATATATATATATTTAGAAGCTTTTTGCACATCATTGGGGTCCATATGGGTTTCATTTCTACACTAGCTTGGCTTATTGGATTTTCTGCTAGTGCGATGTATGTGACCTATTTGAGTTTGCGGCGAGTTTTCTCGTCTTTGCCATATCTGTATGTCATCCCATTGGATGCGGTGGTCTTCGTTCCAGAGATGTTCGGCGATCTTGATCTTTCTGTTTCACCTTTGCGGATGTTGTTCTTGTCTTCCTGAGTTTTCAGTTTGAGTAGTCTACTGCTCTCTCCTATATATGCTCTGCCGCCTTCGCATAGTAGGCTGTATACACAATTCTTGGAATTCTGGTTTTCAGTGAAGACCAAAACCTCGTTGACACATCTGTTCTCAATCACCCATCTTTTACATAAATACGGAACCCTTACCATTGAATTAGTCAAAATATTCATTAATATTTATCCTGAGTGCTATTTCGATTTACCTGTGTTTAACTGCTGCAACCTGAACATTAGGAATCTCATCCAGTTACCAGTTAAACTTTTCCCCTGTGTTACCCGATCTAAACAAGAAAATCTGTTCCAGATAACCCCGTGTTTTTTCCGGTTTATGAGTAAGCTACTTTAGCGTATTAAAGTCCATACCCAGGTCGGATAATTTAGAAAACCATAAGTGACCGGCAAACAAATTCACTTTACACATTATTGATTTCATACTGCAACATAACCGCTAATTACAATATTGTTCTTTCGGCAGCTTTTATTAGTAAAATTTTGATGGCGATAACCAGACTTTGGCAAACTGCAAATTGAAAATTAAAAGTTAGGCTTTTCCACGATCAACTTGGTAACTAAGCCTGGATTAAATTTTGTTTTTAAACAAAGAGTTTTACGCCCTAGCTGACTACGAAGCTTCTCGCAATACAGTTTTGTATCAAATACATTACATTACTTTAACTAATATTCGATTTCGTAATACTTACGTGTTCTCGTCAGGTTAAGAAAAATTGAAATTGTTCCAAATTTAAAACTGTTCCTTTCGTCTAACCTTTGGTTTATATTTCGATTCGGGATTCTATTCATTACAAACAACGTAACTTTTTTTTTGAAACGGTATGTCTACCAGGACGCATTACGATCTTACTTCTCATATTATCTTTTTTTTTTCTCAGAAGTTTATTTTAAACTAATCAATGTAGGGTAATGATTATTCCCTTAAAGATATTACTAATGTAATTAAACCTGCTAGACGCATACGAAAAGATAAAGTAGCACTCAATGTTGATACTGTTTTTCTTCATTTTATAGCTAACGTTACGGATAGAATTGAAAGAGCCTCAATTAACCATGTTTTTAAAACCTTTTATCGGCCTCCGGAGTGTATAGGTTGTGTTACCCTTGTGAAAAGTATGCAATGGAAGCACAAAATGTAATTTTGATACTAGACGTAAAGAATATATCAGATTCTGTAGATTTAGTGAACTATAAGTCTGTAGTGTCTGAATGCTTTTTAAAAATTTCGTGTGGAGTTTTTTACAACTTTGCATAGATATTATAATGTAATTAAATTTTGTTAAATTTGTTTTTTGATTGTGACATTTTCCATCGTTAGGTTTCGTTCGAAGAGAGTGTTCTGGAATGTCATTTTTAAAACGGTTTATAGCAGGCTTGTTTTGTTGACAATAATATTTCAAATGTTTGTGAACATTTTTTTCTTGCACTGTGGAAGATAACTGCAATTGCTATTGAAACGTTTAAAGCTTGTAAAATTTGCTTTTAAATACACAACTTCTGCCTAAAATCGTTAAGAAAGGTTTGAACGCCGTTTGCAAATCTGTATTCCATGTAAAAAAGGACAATATTGATATATCCATACGAAAACAAAATTTGAAAATACCTTTTTTAGGTACTAAGCATCACTTTAACCTGTTTTGATGAAGTAGATGTTTAATACTCGGGTAACGGTTTGGTAATAAATAATTTAAGAATTCAAAAATTTGTGTGTTATCTCACGAAGCTTTCCAAGGTTTGTAAGACCCAAATAGTTTGGAGTGGGATTCAGACATCGTGTGCAGATCTGAATTTCAGGTAAAAGCATAATTATTGGAAAGTGCCTTTTTAAGTACTACAGTCCTTGAGTTTTGAGTTTTGAAACACCATTTGCAGGTGTCTACTAGAGTTGAGTTTACCTGATTTGACGAAAATAGGAGGTGCAAAGGTTTGGTATACTTAAAATACTTACGTTAACCGATTTTAAAAGCTCAAAAATGTGTTTGAGTTATCGAACTAAGTTTAAAAAATCTATCGTGATTGCATAAGAGGCTAATAAGTAACTTCCAGAAAAAAACAGAAAATGTTTCAGAAGATATAAATTGTTCCAGTTTCAAATTGTTTTTATCTTTTAACACTAAATCGATCGTAAAGGCATTGATTTTTGAGCATTCCCATTTCCTAACGGTAGTTAAAACTACCACGTCCTTTTATGTCTTATAATTCTGCTTCTGAATAATTTAGTTACAGTTTTACCGTCAGTCCATTGAAGCACTACTACATTTTACAATGTACAATGTTGGCAGCTATAGAAATATTCACTCAAAATCAATCAATTGTGAAGTATAATTTTTGTTTGTGCTGTTTGTACGTGATTTTAGCAGAATTGGATTACTTTTTCGTTTGTTATCACAGCAAAAGGTGTTTGATTACTTCTGTAGAAATTAGTTGTTATTATTTATAAGAATTCAAACATTTTAGGCATATTTTGTGTAGGGAGTACCAATCGTAAAACAAGAACTCGCAGTAGTCATGAAAAGACCAGGCCCATTACGAAAGAAGAATTACTGCAAATGATTGATTTCGATGACTTGAATTGCTTTGATCTGCCCCTGAAGAAGAATGTGGATACAGATTGAGAATCAGAATCGGGTGGAGAGGACAATGATGGCCCACCTAAATTACCTGCAAAACCTTATTGCTCGTTTAGATAATTAAGAAAAAGTAGTGCAAAACGATGTGGAAGATGATGAAGGAGGGAGTAAATGGCAACATATTATGTACAGTTCAAACTCCATTAGAAATTATAACACTACTTTCCCTAGATAGAATTGCTTTCCAAACCAAGGTACAAAATGCAGAAAAATAAGAACCACAGAGTTACAAAGGCAGAACTAATGAATTTTATAGGAATAAGTTTTTATTATATTCTATCACACAAAGTGACTTGTAATTGGTCAACTAATCCAGACGTTCATGTTCCACTAGTTACTTAAGCAATGTCACCAATCCATTCCAAGACATATAGTCTATACATTTTTATTAATAGCAATAGTCTGTTAGATAAAAATAATAAGGGCAGTCTATGTAAATAATGACCCTTAATTTACACACTTAGCCACTTTAAACTTATACATTACGGCTCTAGAAAGTTAAGCGGTGACGAACAGTTGTTAAATTTAAAGGACGCTGCAGTTGTAAACAATATAAGCATATGAATCCTATAAAAAATGGACTTCAAGATGTGGTGCCTTGCAGACCAAGGTGGTTTCGTTAGAGCATTTGATATTTACCCAGACAATTGCGGAAAAATTTAAGGCTTATAAATTAGGTGAACGTGCTGTTCTTTTTATTGCAGAAGCCAAACGGGGAAGAGAATGAAGTAATCTATTTTGACAACTTTTTCAGCTTTGTTCCATTATTAAGAAGACTAAAGAGAAATTTAGAAAATGAGGACAGTTGAACAAGAGACTTCGATTGTAAAATATCTCTAAAATAACTTTGGCTTCGAATTATATGGAAGCGAGAGCACAACAGATCCTAGAAGAGCAAGATATAGTAAAATAATAAGTATCTCAGCACCTACATTAATAAAAGATTATAACGCTCACATGGATGGATTCGACCGCTATGATCAGCTGCGCTCTTGCTACAATGTTGGCTGTCGTTGCTAAAACTGGTGGTACAGACTGTTTTTGTCTTTCTTGGAAATTACATTTGCGAATGCGTGTGTAATTACAAAATGTTATTACAAACTGGCAAGACCCTCTCATAATTAGGAGGGAAATAACTCTTGGGTTAATCGCAAGGAGGCTGGATTCCGCCACGAAGCGGCCAAATTTTGCGCTCCATGAGCGTTTGTTAAAATTTGGGCTAATCTGTATTTATATACCAGTTTTGTGGGATACCGGCAAAATTGATTTGTTCGATAGCCAAGAGTCCAATTCTGTGGTTCGTGAGTATTGCTAAGCAATTGGGCCGAATTTTGACTAAAATTTATATTTATACACCAATTTTGTTGGTGTTACGAGAAAATTGACTCCCTCACTGGCCAAGAGCTAAATTTGTGTTCATATTGGTCATCATGTGGGCCGAATGTTGCCCAAAATATATATTTATATATCAAAAACGGCAAAATGGACGTACTCGATGACACCAAGCTCAATTTTGTGTTCCATGATTATTTCCCAAAGTTTTGGACTGAATTTTGCCCAAAATTTATATTTATACACCAATTCCGATGGGGTCGTAGCAAAATGTATTTGCTTAATGGCCAAGAGCCAAATTCTGTGGTACATGAGCGTTGAGTTGAGTTATATTTATGCCAACCTGTTATCGCTAATCGGTAGTATACTAACTAAAGATGTTAAGGTCAACAACGTTTTCATTTGATAACCTAAGACAATACGGGTGTCACGTGAAAGTATTTTTTGTGGAGGTTTCAAGTGTATGCTTAATTGATCTCTACACATGATCCAGTTCTCTCACAAATTGAGGTCAAAGGTCAATGTGCGTGTCCCGCGATTGCAGGAAAATCCGATCCACTTTTTTTTCAAATTTGCGATCGATAATTGACAGAATACCAATTAACCTCCTATTTTGACCTAATCGTGTGACATATTAGGTCAAACGTTGAGGTCAACGTTTATATTTGATATTCCTTTTATTTATGAATATGTAGATGTGTCATCTGTTCGATACCTAATAATTCCAAAAATGATGTTGTTTGTATATTTAATAATTACAACTGACACTTACTATTGAAGAAGAAATTAATAATTCAATTCTTTTCTTAGATAGTAAAGTATGTCGCAATTAAGAAAATAAAGTACAACTGGATTGGTTTTAAAATCAGACAAATTCTTGTGGTTACTTTAAGTGCAATTTAAATCATGCTTTCCGTCACAAAATTAATCTTATATTAGCAATGAAGAATAGATTTATCATCCACAAAATGTACATAAAAATCTTATTCTACTTCAAGGACAACTTATGAATAACAATTACCCAAGACCACTTTTAAACAAACTTCTGTTTATCAATAATGGAAGAAATACTACCTAAAATTTTATAAGTTCAACTATACATACATAGAGTAATACAACACATAAAAAACTTCCTTACATCAATGGATTTTCCTATAAAATTAAAAAGGAAATTCAGCACCTGCTTGTTAAAGTTACTGAATTTCATTTTTGGACAACACAACACTTTTCTTCAAATTTAAAAACCAAGGTTCCTACTATAAATAAATTCGACTTTGTATATTACATACCTTGCCAGAATTGTCATCTTCAATATATCGGCTAAACATCGCAAAAATTGCGAAGTAGGCTAACCACATAAGAATGACTGTAGAATTAAATCAAATTCTTCAGCCCTGACTGTAATACCAATGGCCATAGTATGGACTATGACAATGTAAAAATTATTACTACAGAAAGAAGCCATGAAAGAAGAAATTTTCTCGAAATGCGCTCAATAAGACCAATGAACAAGCAATGAACTTAAAAAACGACTTGTAACATTTACATTCACCTTCTAAATTTTCTTTAATAGTTTTTCTTGTTAATTATTTGTCTTTAATTCATAAAATTATAACTTTCATTTTAACTAAAATAACTATTTCTTAATTTTGTAAATTCTATCACTTAGGCCGGGTGGTACAATTCGAGTTTAAGTGTAGCTCAGGGTTGAACTACTCTTAAATTTGGAAATTACCGTCAACCGCGTTGTACAAAAAGGGTTCAGTAGTTAAACTAAGCTCAGCTCGTGGTTCACAAAAGTGACCGAAAATCCTAGCTCAAGCAGTTGAACACATGTTTATAAGCTCACTTTTCTGTTGTGAAATAATTTGAATTACGTAAATACATAATAAGACTTTTAAGATTTGAATATGAATTTAATTTTGTTTAAAGAATGAATGACTTGAATCAACTAACCGATGGTGAAGACTTTGTGGAATTGATTAATGTGGTTATGGAGCGACCGGTAAATTAATATTTTATTTACTTTATTTGAGAATCCTCACTAAGTACTGTCTTTTTAGAAATTGGGCTGTAAGCACACACTAACAGATGATGAAGACTTTGTAGAATTGATTGATGTGGTTATGGAGCGACCGGTAAATTAATATTTTATTTATTTTATTTGAGAATCCTCACTAAGTACTGTCTTTTTAGGAATTGTGCTGTAAGCACACCGGACATGGTTTTTGTTACACTGCGGTACTTTGCTAGAGGAAGCTTTTTTGCAAGTTGGAGGTATCGATAAATCAACTGCGAGCCGAATAATCGATTAGTTTCCCGTACTATTGTAGCATTGCGCAATGTCTGCTACCGAAGAAGAAATGACTGCAATAGCTGAAGAGTTCTATGCAATTAGTAGATTTCCAAGGTGCATCGGGACGTTTAGTTGTACGCACGTAAAAATTTCTTCTCCAGGAGGTGATAAACCAGAGATTTACAGAAATCGGAAAGATTTCTTTTCTTATAATGCCCAGGCAGTATGTCACGCAAAATGTCGAATTCCAAATATTATTTGTCGTTGGCCAGGGCCAAGTCACGACTCCACTATTTTTAATAATTCATCAATTAGAATGAGATTTGAGAATGGGAAGGTTCTCTATACTGGCTTTTGGAATACGAAAGTCGAAGCAGTAGTTATTGCCACAGCAGAGATACATAATATTGCTATCATTAATAATGATCCTATACCACTAATAAACCTAGCAGAAAATGCCGCAATAGAGATTGTTCAAAATGTACAACCTGTTGGTGAAGGACTCAAGCGAACAACAACGCCGTTAGACATCATTCAGTTAATGATTATCTTGCTACAATTCAATAATAAATATGTATATAAGTAAAAGTCAGTAAATTCAACTTTATTTTTAATTTAATTTTAACAATCTTTCTTTCTTTAAGTTTAAAGTTTCAAGTTTTACGTTATGCTCAGCTCTCTGCATTAAAATTCTCGCTTCGCTTTCCTCTTTTAATATTTTCAACTCCTCTTCGTGCTTTGTTTTCGTTAAGTCCAGTTTTAATTGATGTTCTTTTTGTAGTAGTTCAAATTTTTGTTCTTCCAGTGATTGCTTCACGAAAACCCACTGCGTTACAGTGCTGACCTCGAATGCTTTATTTGTTATAAAATAAAAAATGTTAAAGTGATTTTTTGTTTTTACGTACTTTACTGCACTTACGAGAGCTGCGGATTTCAGCCTTCTTAACATTTTTGGGGTGTATTTACCCCAGTTAGGTTGACTAATATTATCTGTAAAATTTATTAAATATAAAATGAATTAACCCCAAACTTATGCATATTTACCCGAAGACACAGGTTCAAAAGTCTCGCTGTAGGTCGTCGACGATTGAATGGGAACACACATTACAATATCGGATGATGTGTCTGGAAATAATACGTGATAAATTTCTTGGTAATTTTTATAAAATGACACTTACCAGACGTTTCTTTAGGAGCAATAACTGTTGGCAAAATTTCTGGTATGACCCCTTGGCTAACTATTAACCACAAGTAATTATTATTGCATAGATATATGTACTTACGGTGGACATCATCAAGTTCAGAAAGAAATCCTTCGACTCAACTTCCTAAAATTTATTTTATTTCCAAATCGACGTCGTCGAGCGTGGTCACTATTGCCGGACCTCCACTTGTCCATCTTTCCATCTTTTGTAGCACTTCTCGTCTACAATTTTTTGCTTTGTTCTTTTTTTAAATTTTCATATTTTTTCCCTTTCTAAAAGGTTCCCCACTCAGAGCGTTAAAATCCTTTTCGATGAGCGTCCATGTTGCAAATTTTTCATTGTTGCTCGAATTATCGATTTTTTTTTTGTTTTCGATAATATGTTTGTATTTTTTAATAATTGTTAATAGAAGCTCTTCTTCTTTATTGTTGAAGTTAGCCGTTCTCCCTTTTTCCATGCTTTACAAAAACTTTAGCAAAAAACTACAAAAGTTAAATATTCATAACTATAACTACATCTTTTTACCAAATATAACAGGAAAAAATGGGAAAATGTTCAATATGTTTTACATTATATCAACAACAAAAATAAATAATTAATAAAAAAGCGCTAAAACCAAGAATAATCACAATCAACGATTTACGAATTCGAATGTAGAATTGAAATGATAGGTTAAGTCGAGCGTTACTATTGCCAACTTAAATTTTATTCCTATAACTGTGGTTCAAACAAGGTTCTACTAAACTAACCTCAAAATGACATTGCACAGCAGGTTTGGCGGTGGTGTTCACGTTCAAATTAAGCTTAGTTTAATTGAACTCAAGTTGAGCTTGCTATTGTACAACTGCTCCTAAGTTTTTGAGAGTAATTTTCTAATCTAGTTACTTATTGTTGTAATCTGATGTTTTAGTTTGTCAAATTTAGAAAAGTTTATAATGCTAATATGGTTTTAAACCCCATACCAATATTGTAAGCACTTCTCGTCTACAATTTTTGCTTTGTTCTTTTAATTCATACTTGATGTACAGGTTCTCTCAAAAGTTAACCGCTCAGAGCGTTAAAATCCTTTTCGATGAGCGTCCATGTAAATTTTTCATTGTTGCTCGAATTATCGAATTTTTTTTTCGATAATATGTTTGTATTTTAATAATTGTTAATAGAAGCTTTTGCTTCTTTGTCTGTTGAAGTTAGCCGTTCTATTGCAATGCTTTACAAGAACTTTAGCAAAATTCTACAAAAGTGTAAAATATTCATAACGATAGTCAGCTTTTACCAAATATAACTGGAAAGGTTGAAAATGGTGAATATGATTTTACATTATATCAACAACAAAATAAATAATTAATAAACAGTGCTAAAACCGAGAATAATCACAATCAACGAATGATGACGAATTCGAATTGCCCTAGCTTGGTCGAAACGATAGGTCAGTGTTACTATTGCCAACTTAAATTTTATTCCTATAATCTAGTGGTTCAAACAAGGTTCTAGCTAAACTAATCCGTCAAAATAACATTGCACAGCAGGTTTTGGCGGTTCAGCTCAAGTTCAAAGTTAAGCTTAGAAAATTTAAAATGAACTCAAGTTGAGCTTATGCTAATTTTCAGAACTGATCGACCTAAGTTTGATAATGAAGATATATTTTCTAATCTAGATTACATGATAAATCTGTATGAATACTGAGTGATTATAAATTTGTCAAATTTAGAAATCTAATGTTTATTGGTTTATAAACCATAAAATATTGTAAGTTATATTACTCTGTTTGGCTTAATCCAATCGATGTACAGGTTTTTCTATCCTAACTCTAAAATCGTCGTATACTTTCCCTATGGTCATTGGGTTAATATTTCATCTACAGCATCCCCAATTTTTTGTTTTAATAAGTCGATGTTATCATGAAGATCATATGAATAAACTTTTTGTTTCAACCCCATATGTATAAATCCATAGGGGTCAAATCCGGCGATCTTGCTGACCAATGTATTGGACCATGTCATCCAATCCACCTTTCAGGAAAGTGCTGATTCAAAAAATTTGTAATCAAACGAGTTGAATGAGCTGGAAATCCGTCTTGTTGAAAATGAAAATCTTCTAAATTCACGTCTTCCATGGCAAGTAAAAAAAGTTTTTGAGCACATCCAAATAGGAATATTGGTTTAAATTAGTGTCAAACATATATGGGCCAATAATTTTATTGTACCTTATTGCACACCATACATTTAGTGTCGTGTACCGTTGATTGTTAGTTACTATATGAAAATGTGGATTCTCATCAGACCAATACCTACAATTTTGTGAAGACACGATGCCATTAGTTGTAAAAGTTGTAGACCGCTTTATCAATGATAATTGATTATCAGTGTTCACGGATTCTATCACCAACAGTGTAGTAGCGTCTTCATGATCTAGCTTTTTTAATTCAAATTTTGCACACTTCCAGTTTCTGTAAACTTTTTCACAAGATTTTTTACTTCGTTGACAGAAACCGCTCGTGAGACTTATTCATAACATGAGCATAAGATGCTTACCTAAGTCCATAACATTGTACTAGCTAAATTCGCTGTTCGAGAGTTAACATTTTTAATACAAAATCTACATAACATTTAAAAACTAAAGAACAAGCAGTTGGCAAATTACTGAGATAAGTAATCAATTTAAAACAAATACTTCAAAGTTTTGAAGTTTATCTAAGATAATGACAGTAAATTGTTTGGTTTATTACGACGCGGTTGTTCGTTCAAATAATACAAAAAAAACGCGGGTTTAATGAATGTGAGCTGATCTTAGTGAAATTTTGTATAGAGCCATAGTTTTATTTTCTGAGCAACTTTCCTTAGTAACATTTTGGCGTACTATGAAGGACCTATTGTGAATTCATTCCGGGGACACACTGTATAATTTCATACGGTTATTTGTTTTAAAAATGGAACGATATTATCCTAATCGAGAATACGTTGATATGTTAAAAGCATTATGTGCGTGTAATGATAATGCCAGTGCTGCAGCTAGAGTATATGCGGAAAAATTCCCACGTCGACGACAAAAACTGTTGGCCGAGTTGACCAAGGATTACTGGAAACAGGTAAATTAAATCAAAAATTAAATAAGGGAGGACGCTATCCTACGCTGAACGTCGTCCAAGAAGAGCAAATTCTTGATTTTGTTGATGCGGATGCAAGTACAAGCCTACATCGAGACAATCTCATTTAAAAAAGATACAATTCATAGTGTATTAAGAAGGAATGGTTTATATCCATTTAGGCCCCAAAAAGTTCAAGATTTACATGAGGGAGATATGGAGCTTCGGATTAATTTTTGTAGATGGTTATTGGATAACATAAACAGTGATTCACATTTTGTAGAAAATATTATGTTTACTGATGAGTGTACATTTACCCAGACAGGGAGCACAAATACTCATAACTTGCATGAATAGAGAAATGAAAACCCTCATTTAACACCCAAAAGATGTCACCAAAGACGATGGTCAATAAACATTGGATTATTAAATAATAATGTAATCGGTCCAAACGTTCAACCGACTTAATTCAGCGTCGATTTTCAATTTTTAAATCACAATTTACCACTGCCATTGCTCGAAGACGTTCCAGTAGCAACTATTGTTCCAACATGATGGTGCTCCTGCACATTATGGTACACAAGTGAAAAATTATTAAATAAAACTTTCTCCGAATGTTAGATTAGAAGAGGTGGACCGTTCTATGGCTCCTAGATTTCCAGATCTACATCCTTTAGATTTTTTCTTCTGGGGCTTCTTGAAAGAAAAGGTTTATTCCACACATGTTGAGAGCCCGGAAGATGTAATAGGTCGTATTCACGCTGCTGAGACATTAATAGGCGAGAACATGCTACAGAGGGTTCGTGATTCAATGATAAATCGTGCAAATGTTTGCATTGAAGTAAGAGGCGATTTGTTTCAACACCTTTTGTAAATTAATTTCTTATTTTATAATAATTATTTGTTTTTGTAATAAAGTTTAAAGATAGAATTTTAGATTTTTGTTTGTTATCAATAACTCGGCAACCAAGGACAAAACGCAAAATTTTTACTCCTACGATTTAATTTGTTTTAGCCACCCTATTCATATTCGAAAAGAACAGGCGTCAATTTTGAGACACCCTGTATTGTAACATCTAATTCTAGTTGCTCTGATGAAGTATCAATTTAGATACGAAATATATAAGCCAAAAATACAAGAGCAGTTTTCTTTTAATTACCAGCCCTTATAGACCGAAATAACTGTAAGAACAAAATTATTTAGATTAAGATGTTTCGGTTCTAAATCTGTAATACTTCTTATAGTCATAATTATACTAAAAATAAATTTGTAAATTTTTATAAATCTATAACTATCGTAGTAGTACCGGGAAAACCACTTACAAACTTAAGTGTTCACTTCACTTTCTACACAGTGAAATAAACAAAAATAGAGTTTATATTACCTTTTTCATTGCTTATTAATGATAATAAAATTTTTATTTATGGATCAATTACAAGACATAGAAAAAAGAGAAAAGACTTGATCAGTCTTAAAAGTCAATTTCTCTTGAAAACTAATTTTTTGTATAACTTTCTGGATATTAAATTTTTTGCGCGTGTAGTAATTTGTTCCATACAACATAGTGAAAAGAATTTTGATTAAAAGTTAAACTTAGGTTATGTGATATTTTATATTTACAAGTACGTCATGCTGCGCTACAGCATGGTAACAAAATTTGCTCTAATCAGTTAAACAATTTGTATTGTAATTACGTACTTGTCAAACAGTAAAGCTTCAAAATAAATTATTGAAATAAATCTGCGTCAGATTGAAACGATCGCGACCGATCGGTAGGAATTTATGAAAGCGTTACGATCATTTATCAAAATATGGTTAGGTACAAACTATACATCGTATTATATGAATATACGTATACACCTGTCACTCAGGTAACGTGACTTATAGACTTTATTATTAAACGAATACATTCCTTAATTCTATAATTCGTCAATTTTTCACTGAATATTACATGAGAAAATTTGAATAAACACCAAAATATCCACTGTTCAATCACCTCAATAATTAAAGAGTTGTGAAGAGAAAAAAATATTTTTAAGGACTTAGAAATCACAAGCCAAATTTGAATGAAATGTTCCAAATAATATACCTGAAAGTAAGGTATACAAAACTATCATTACAAGGACTAACTGACTCTTCAAGGGGGGTAACAAGCTTGTAAACAAGAGGGGCAAGTACTTTATAGTTTAAAAGCCTTCTTTTGTGCTTTCTGAATTTCTCAAATAGTTGGGGTTCACAATAGGGGGCTTTCGTTCTTATTTATTACTCTGGTTTTATTTAATATAACATTTAAAAATAATACAAACATAAAAAACTCGGTGGCGAACTTACACTTTATTCTAGAACTCAATAACCAAACAAATGTAAAAATATTTATTTATGTAATGAAAAGGAAATATATCTTAACAATTAAAAATATACTAAATATGTCTTGAAATTTACTTCACTAAAACTCCAATAGCAATGAACTCATTTATATTACTAAAACTATTAGTGAATGTTTAAAAACATAGTTAAGAAACAATAAAGGAGGTTCCAAAGCTACTCGGTCGATGCATTTTCCAATCACTAATGATAAAGAGGAGGGCATTGTGATGCAAAATGTATTAGATAATACGCTTCAACCCTCTTTTATAAAACAAGCGATCATTGTAATACTGTCTTTTTCAAGACCAACTAAGATTGCTTGGGCACACCCCTATGTAATATGGTTTTCTCCAGCTTCAATGTAAATATGGTGTGATGACAACCAAATTTTAAGAGTATTATCAAATATGAAGACCAAAGGTGTGGACTGGAGTGATTAATTGCTAATCTCATCCGCATTAGAAAATTTCAATGTAGCAGTACCGAGTTGCTCAACAGAACAACGTTAGTTTAAATCTATCTGAACAAAATGGCAAATTTGGATACGGCGTAAAAGCATAGAAAGTCAGTGTATGAAGATTGCGGATGGTATGGCTTTTTTTGCAAACAATATAAAAAAATGAGGAATCTGGCGAAAACATTGAGTTGAAAATATAAATGAAAAAATAAAATATGTAATTAAATATATTAATTAAACTTCAAAATGCAAAAAATTCACACATAAGGCACGAGTGTTTTAGAAGAGAGTCTGGGACAAATGAGTATCTCATAATAAAAAAAGCAATCCTTTACGGAAACGTTAATCATCCTTATTTAGATTTTTCATAAACTGCAAGAACTTTCCGTTGAACTGAACTCCTCAGCAAATGCTTACTTGCTTCATGCCTTTCAACGCTACTATCTTATTAGGATGCGAAACAGTGCTCAAGTCAGTCCGATCCATTGCAGGAAAGATAGAAGAAAATATAGGGGGTAATGGGACAGAGTAGATAAGTTAAGGGATAGATAACTCCGGATTAGTCAGAATGAGAGCAGGGTCTACTACTGAAACATGTCCCATAATATAACAATGTTTAGTTTGTCGGGCCCCAGTATGATTGGGGCATATAAAAAATAAAATAAAAGGAAATAAAGTAAAAACTAGTAAAACAAACAAACACAGTTACATCTGGACAATGGCGGATTAATTATAAACATTTATTACAACCATATTCATTCAATTACACATGTATTAAATAATATTAAAAGAATAGTTAGTGCTATAAAAGCAAAACCTCTAGAGTACGTCCCAGAATATCAAAAAGTAATAAATCATGTTATTAGTGAAATAGTGTCGTTTTTGTGCATGGAAGCAGCAAACAGAAAGCAGTAGCAAACCGGAACAATTTAAACGACGATGCTGTTAATGTGCCGCTCGCAAAATATTATGTTAAATAAAGACGGTTCAGGTAAACAAAAGACGACCCTTTAAAATTCGACTTAACTCATAGACGTGCGGTTGGGTTTTCAGTGTAGTAAAAATTGTAGATTAATTATCAAACAATTGAAAGGCATGAAAGTATTGAACATTTATTTTACATGTGGGTGTTTCAAAATTCTGATGTTTTGATTAATATAAAATAATTATAAATATAGTTTACATTATTTTTTTTACATTTAATGTTGTCATAAAGGTAGGTTTTGGAAATAAATGCGATATGTAACTAACGATCAGTCTTTATCATCCTCATCCGATTCGGATGAGCTGTCATCTTGTTCTACGGATATTATAACGGGTTCTATAATTTCTTCCATTATTACATCAAGTTCCCACATGCACTGTTCCTCTTTAATTACATGATCAACACACTTTTCTGCATTGACAGTGTCATGATTTGCATTAAAAGCTGTCACACTTCGCTAATTTAAAAGTCGCATTGTTACGACCTACTTCACATTTTATTTGAGCACAAACTAACTCTACGGGGTTGAGTTCGCAATGATATGGAGGTGATCTATGTACGCTAATCCCGCGAGAAGGGCAGAGTTCATCAATAACTTCTTCTTCTTCCGGTGCCTATCCGTTTCGGATGTTGGCTATCTTAATGACAAAGCGTACTTTATCAATCACGGCTCGAAACAGTCCTACCGTTGTTGTATTGTACCATACTCGTAAGTTTTTCAGCCATGATATTCTTCTTCTCCCTGGGCCTCTTCTGCCTACTACCTTTCCTTGGAGGATTAGTTGCAATAGCTCGTACCGTTGGTCGTTTCGCATAATATGTCCAAGATATTCTAGTTTTCGGGTTTTTACTGTTAAAAGGATTTCCTTTTCTTTCCCCATTCTTTCTAGGATCATTTTATTAGTGATGTGGTCCATCCATGAAATTCTTAAGATTCGGCGGTATAACCACATTTCGAACGCTTCGAGCTTCTTGTACGAGGCTTCTGTTAGAGTCCACGTCTCGGCTCCATACAGTAACACTGGGAAGATGTAACATTTTAGTAATCGGGTTTTCAGTACTAACGGTAAATCATGACTTTTGAATATTTTCGACATCTTCATGAATGTACTTCTAGCTTTCTCTATTCTGCCCCTAATTTCAGCCAAGTGATCCCAAGTTTCGTTGATTGTTGTTCCTAAGTATGTATATGTCTGCACTCTTTGTATTTGTTGGTTGTTTATATGTAGTTGTCCAGCCTGATTATTTTTTTAACTATCATATACTTTGTTTTGTGAAATTCATGGAGAGTCCATATCTTTGTCACTTCGACTA
The DNA here is from genome assembly GCA_036346205.1 of Vesta saturnalis. NCBI lineage: Eukaryota > Metazoa > Arthropoda > Insecta > Coleoptera > Lampyridae > Vesta > Vesta saturnalis. Next base: position 1,156,037 of record JARFJB010002231.1, on the reverse strand, counting down.
CTCTTTCCAATGTTTCTTGCAGGCTTTCGAGGCTGTTTGTAAGTAACACTGTGTCGTCCGCGTACCTTATATTATTAATATATTCGCCATTAATTTTGATCCCGCTATTCATTCCTTCCATAGTTTCTTGAAAATTTTCTCCGAATACAGATTGAACAACAGAGGTGATAAGACGCATCCCTGTCTCACCCCCTTTTTAATATGAATATCTTCTCCTTGTATACGTATACTTGCTGTTTGGTACCAATATATGTTACTAATTATTTTAATATCTTGTGTATTCAGTCCAATCTCTTTTAGTATATCAACAAGCTTATCATGTAGTACATTATCAAACGCCTTATGATAATCAATGCAGCACGCAAAGACATCGCAATTAACATCTCTACAGCGTTGTATTAGAACTTGGACACTAAATAGAGCGTCTCGTGTTCCTACGGCATTTCGAAATCCAAACTGTGTACGGATGATGTGTTCTTCGCATTTTCGGTAAATCCTTTGATGTATAATTTTTAGGAAAAGCTTTAGGAAATGACTCATGAGGCTGATGGTGCGGTAATCGTTACAGTATTTAGCTCTCTGTTTTTTAGGTATTGGTATGAATGTCGACTTTAGCCATATCTTTGGTATCTTTCCTGAAAAGTTATTAAAGTTATTATTAAATAATTTTGTTATCTGCTGTATGATTTCTGTATCTACCAATTTTAGTCAGCATATATATATGATCAGGGCCAGTAGATTTCCCATCTTTTAAACTTAATGTCGCCTTTCTCACTTCTTTTGTTGTAATTGGTAGACTATCTAAATTGTTAATTATCGGAGGTTGTTCTGGTCTGTTGTCTTCAAAAAGGTCATTTATGTATTTTTCCCAGACGTTCATTCTTTCTCTGTCATCCTTAATGATTTTCCCATCTTTATTCTGTACTATCCCAGTTGTATTGGGTATATATATATATATATATATATATATATATATATATATATATATATATATATATATATATATATATATTCCAGCTACTTGTTTGACTTTTTTGTGCATGTTGAATAGATCATGCTTATGTTCCAGTGTTTCAATTTCCTGACACAGCTTCCTGTACCATTCCTCTTTTGCTATCCTTATTTCGTATTTTATCTGTCTTTAAATATCATTGTATCTATCTTTCTTATTTTTTACCTTCCTTCTTTCCTCTATAAGTTTTAGTACATTGTCTGTCATTCATCCCTTTCTTTTCTCATTTCCTCCATGTAGTTGTTCGTCACTAATATCAGTTATTATTTTTGTTATTTGGTTTAGAGTTTCCTCTGTATCGTTTGTTATTTCTATAGTCTTACATTTTTCTGATATTAGTTCTGTCACTGCTTTTCTCTTTTCTTCTTCCTTCAGTTTCTTCATATCACCTCGTCTCTTCATAGTTTTCTTTTTAACTTGTGGCCTGACGAGATGTCGGCGCCGGAGTACGTTTTGACTGACAAGCAACTGTTGCGGAATCTCTTATTGATCATCATGTAGTCGATTTGGTTCCTCACAATATTTCCATGTCGATCTTGTGGTGAGGTCCAGGTGTATAATCGTCGTGGCGGCAATTTGAAAAATGTGTTTAAGATTATCAGTTCCTCCTTCTCTGCAAATTCTTTGAGTCTATCGCCTCGTTCGTTCCTTACACCTAGCCCATGCTCACCAACTATTTCACCATACCTTCCTTTCCGGATCTTGGCGTTCAGATCCCCCATGACTATTGTTATATCATCATCAATAACATACTTAATAAATTGTTGCTTATGCTGATTTGCTATAACTGAAAGCTTTGTTTCAGCATAGTTTCTTCAAATTGTATCTGTTTTGATGTTAACCATTTGGCAATGTCTCCTTTTTTCCATGCAGTTGTTGGTAAGCGTTCGACTTGCCTAGAATGGTAACTCGCATTATCCAGAACAATTACAGCTGCCTGTGGAATGTTTGCTATCATTTGTTCAAAATATTCTTCAAAAACATCAGCGTTCATATCTTCGTGATAATCCCCTGTGTGCTTGGACTCAAACACAAGCAAACCATTTTTTAAGAATCCATTAACGCTACCTATATGTGTAATAATTAGTCGTCGACCTTTGTCCGATGATGGATTTATTTTAGTTGACCAACCCTCTTGGACTGGCGACTTGTAACATTTTTATCTTGCAAAATTTTTTTACAATATATCTTTCGTTCAACCAAGTCTCATCGAGATAAAAACATTGCATACAAATAAAATTTCTAGTAAATCATAATAAATCTAACAAAGAAATAATTTTGTGTTACAACCAAAAGACTGTAATTGTTATGGTATATTGAAAACAAAATGTATATATTTAATCTTATTTTAATTATAACTATATATGTTAATTCTTTGCAATGCTGTGCTAACTCACCATTGTTGAATCAGTGCATATGCGACACGCGTTTCAGTCATATGTATTACTGTCGTTAAATTAATTGTGGCATTATATGCAACCTTCTAAACAATACTGCATTGTAAGACGTGGATTTAAAAAAAAATTAAAAATGAAAACTCATTTATTAAAAAGGGTTTATGTAATCAAACACAGTAAAAATGTATGATACTTCTAATACAAAAATTTTTGGTTCAATGATATAATTTTTTACGGTATTTATTTATAAACTAAACTCTTGTTCAAAAACATAATGTATAACAATGTTGGCAAATGAGAAAATTAATCATTGATATTAGTTTTGATAGGTTTGTTATTGAATGAGCTGTAAGATCTACCAAACACATAAGTACATGAAAAATGTAGTAGGATATAATATATATATATATATATATATATATATATATATATATATATATATATATATATACATGATATGTATACTCAACTAACATACAGGGTGTATTTTAAAATCACCGACAAACGAAAACTGGAGATTTTATGATTCAAAATAAGACAAAAAAGATCATAAACGCTTTTCTAAAAATGCTTCCTAACCGAGATACAGGTTGATTAAAAAATACTTCTTTTAAGGTTTTTTTAAGATTCCTCAAAAACTACAAAAGATATTACGCTGAGATTTGGTACACCTAAATGTCTAATTAAATACAATTAATCAGGTGAGTTTGAGTCAACTGACTCCATCCAGTGGCGTAGAATATTTTAAGTTAATCAGTTTGAGTAAAAAAAACGCACGCCCCTGGTTTTTTGATAGATTCAACATTTAATTCTGCAAATAAAATCATACATAGTATTTTTTCGATTCGGCACCCCGTTTTTGAAACATTTTTCATTAACATAAACGACCACATTATTCAATAAAAATCAAAATTTGTTTTATTTTACAAAAAAATAACGCAGTTAACTATTAGGTACATTATTAAAGAGATATTGAAGGAATCAAAAACAAACTAATAATTATTTTTATACATATTGTTCAAAATGTCCTCCTTCCTTTTGAATGCAAGCTTGTATTCTTCTTAGCAAATGAAACCTGGCACGCTGAAAAATTTGTGGTATAGCCCTAATCTCATCGCATGCCATCTGTATGCGATTCCAAAGTTGCTCTCGATTATCAACTTGAACAGAATAGACACGAGTTTTCAGATACCCCACACAAAAAAATCCAATGGGTTTAAATCTGGCGATCGTGCCGCCCACGATACTTCACTTCCTCGTCCAATCCAGCGTCCAGGGAACCATGCATTTAAAAATTCTCTGACGTTCGTGTAGAATGTGGTGGTGCACCATCATACATGAAATACATGTTCATTCTAAAATCTAAGGGTACGTCGTCAAACAATTCTGGCAAATCTTCTCTCAAAAAATTTAAATAGAATTCGCCAGTAAGTCTTCGGGGAAAAACGGATAGGTCCGATTAGGTGATCGTCTAGTATACCTATCCAAATATTTTCGCTAAATCTATGTTGGTGAGCTGTAACTACAGTTGGGTGCTGATTTTCATCTAACCATTTGTAGGAATTACGCAAGTTTATTATTCCATTTCGGGATAAAATACACTCATCAGTGGTCAATAAGTTTCTAACAAATTGTACATCTTTAGCATTTTTATTTAAAAACCATTCGCAAAAATTCATTCGACGAGGTTGGTCAGCAGGCAACAATGCATGCACTTTTTGTAGGTGAAAGGGATGTAAATTCTGTTTTTGTAAAACTTTCCAAGACTTGCTATGCGACACCAAATTAGTAAGAGTATGCAATTATACATAGTAACGTAAAAAAAAACTGTTATATTCGTTTAAATGTACTATCTTGAATCATGTCATAAATTGAGTGCACTGGATCGAAACCATCCACATTAGTAAAAAGGTTACGTCAGTGTTTTGTTTTTTTGGGGCTGCACAGAAGTTTACGAGATTTACACATTTGGGAAATAACATGACGGTTCGTTACCTTGTATATATAAGCGTGAGCAACTATCTACAATCAATAGATTCGTTAATAAGATTGTTACCACTGTTTTCGAAACACTTACCTCTCTCACTGCAGTGACAGGTAAAAGCGGTCTACCATTGTCTGTTTCTCTTTCAAATTACTTAATAAGAGAAACAATAAGCGTCGTAAATTTCGTCCACAGGCCTTGCGCATGTTTGAAGTTATACATCGAAGGCTAACGTTTTTCGTAAAAAATGCAATACAAGTACAGGTTAGCGATTTCTTAAAAGAACGAATTTTTAAGACTAAGTGTAAAAAATAAAAGTAAAAAGCAAACAAACCCGTACAAAACAAGAAATTCAACAAGAATGAAATGTTAACTAGTGTGAACTCGAAAATCACTAATCATAAATTATCTTAGCTCTTTTTAATAAGAATTAGGTAGAATTTCAAGCATAAAAATTATTTTTGTAGCAAGCTGTCAGTTAGTTCTTACAAATACTCTGTCATGAAATCAAATTCGAAATCCGAATTTAAACTCCTTCAAAGCGCGCTAACGCTTATCCTCAGTAGCGGAGCGGGGGCTAGTTCACTAATCCGAACCCTAATTTTTGTATTTCCTATCCAACAGGCAAATCTTAAAATATTTGAAATGTGTAATATTGTTGTAGCTTCTTATATTACTAAACTAATTGAAGTAATACGACAATTAATTTTGAATAGATAGAATAGGAACATTAGCTTTGAATCGACATACAATTTAAATTTCGACGCCACTGATAAATAATTTTCATAGCTAATTAAAATACTTAGCTCTTCCCTTTTTAAATGGTGTATTTTTATATTTATATTTTACAGAAATCTATACGTTTCGATAACGATTATCGTTATCGTCCCAAGTAGTGGTAATATTCTTAAGAATTTTAAGATATTAGAACAAATATATTATTTCATAAATTTGTTATCGAAAAGTATAGATTTATGTAAAATATAAATATAAGAACACACCATTTAAAAACCCAAAAGCTAAGTATTTAATTATGTGTTATAAAGGTGAGAGTTTACACGTTCAAATTTTGATAGCTATTTGATATTCGCCAAAGCTGCTTTTTTTGGTTACAATGTATACGTTTTTACAAGAATAACATAAACTACACACTATTGAAACTCACAATGAATTTGTTGCATGTTTAGGTGGTCTTAACGTTATTTAATCTTTCTTGCAGGTTTGAAAACGGTTTTGTTACCATGGTTAATTAATATTTTTTCAATTTTAGCCCTAACGTTAACTATGAAAAGACGAAATGCCCTACGATCATTAAACAGTAATTGTTTTTAACCTAATAAGTCTAATTAAATTATTGTCTTTAAGGGAGTAACCATTAGCTTGTAGTGATTTTTTTAAGTGATTAAATTCATCTTCTAAATATTTTACTTTACAATTCTGTTTAACTCGGTTCACTATAGCTTTAATTACACCAATCTTTTGACGTGGATGATTGGGGCTTGAATCTCGATAGCGCAGTTGATTAGCGCGGTACTCTGCAAAGTACAGGTCGTAGGTTCAAATCCTACTCGAGATAAACTTTTTATTTATGTTTTTAATAAAATTAATAATAAGTTTTAATAAAACATAATTCACATTTTTTAATTAACAACATTTGTAATTAAATTATTATTATAAGTGCTAAAGTTTATTTAATATAAATTATTTAAGATAACTTACCATAAAAGAATATGTTTCATAGACATAATAAACATTAATTCTTAACATCAATAGCAGAAATGCCATTAGGGATAGAAAAATATTAATTTTAATTAAATTGTATACTGAGTGGCCAAACGAGGAAGGGGTGGAAGATTGTACAAAGACGAAATAAATTAGAGAAATTATTTTTGGACCAAGGGTAGATATCAATAGGTACTACATTTAAAGATATTTTTGATTATACAGGGTGTTTCATGCTGTTGGAGCAAACTAAACTTGTATATTTTTTATGAAACACCCTGTATATTATTACATTTTTAGAAAGCCCATAAAATACGCTTTCATTTGTTATTGTATGGGTCTATCTCTTTTGATTTTAGAGATATTCAATTGTTTTTCGATAAAATTATCTCACTTGCGGTCGTCGCCACTGATTTGTTAGGCGACTTTTGTTTATTTTAAAATGACAAAAAATTGTTGGTGTTCCTGTAGTATTTTGAAATATTTTAATTTTCAGATTTTTTGTTAATAATGTACACTATTTGTAAAAAGTTTTTTTAATGGCACCCCCCCAAGTGTTCGTGTCATTCGATGCTTTGTTTGATATTCTTTCTTTTTCATTAAGCATGTCTTATATACCTAAAATTAATCATTTTCAAAATATTTTCAGTTTATTTATGAAATTGCGATTATAATACAAAAAGACTAAAATAAGAGTTATTAAGTTGGCCATGGTATTGGTATTTTAAATTTTTTGAACAATATTAATGCATAAAAAGACTCTTGCATATAGCCAAACTTAATCAGTCCTTAGTAAAATTTCTGAAGTAGGTACTCAATTTGATTATGTTCACATCAACGATTTCATTTTTTACGTCTTTTTGTAAATGTAAACATATAAAGATGGTCATGGAATTGTACTTTCATGCCAAAGAATTTTTTAATCAAGTTGCATTAATTTATGAAAGAAACTTTGGTGTTCGTAAATATCTATCACTTACAAGGTTTTGAGATACTCTCAATTCTACAGCAAAAATTCGAATCTTCGATAGTATTTTTAATTTATTTTTTATCTATTGGCATTACCAAATATGTCTTAACATTGTAACTGTGCATTATTTGAAGGAAATTAGGCTGCTAAAAATTACTGTAAATATGTATTATTTTTATATGCAATACTGTGTAATAAAATTAACAAATACAAATTACAACAAAACAAGCACAATAAAATGAAAAAGAAAAAAAAAACAAAAATTAATTTCTCATTGAATGCTCGAATGTTCTTCCGTCAACTTCAATACATTTAACACGTCGCACCAAATTATTTTTTACTAACTCTAATGTCGGCCATGTGATATTTTGAAAAGCATTTCTGACTTTTTCCTTCATAGTTTCTGGTGTGGTTGGAATTTCTTTGTACACATAATCTGTTACGTAAGCCCACAAAAATCATCGAGTGGGGTCAGATCTGGTAACCTCGGTAGCCAAGAAATGGTTCCTCTTCGACCTATCCACTGATTTTATTTCCAGTGATTTAAACATGTTCGTACGTCTCAATGGTAGTGGGCTGGTGCACCATCATGCTGGAACCACATATTTTCATAAACTGCTTCAGTAATATTTTGAAGAAGGTTGGGTAGCACATCTCTTAAAACATTTAACTCGCCGGTTAGAGTATCTTCAAAAAAATAAGTACCTACAGCATGAGGCCCAATAATTCCCCTCCATACGTTTAGTGACCACATATTTTGTTGGTCAACATGCCTGATCCAGTGAGGATTTTCAGTGCTACAATAACGCATGTTGTCTGTTCACGAAACCATTACTTTTGAAGGTAACTTCGTCACTAAATAACATAGAATTGAGAAAATTAGGAACTTCTGCAATTTTTTGCAAAAACCAGTTGCACAAATTAATTCTTCGTTTAAAATCTTGACCATGTAGTTGTTCCTGAAGTTCTATATGATATCCATGGTATTTATGGGCATTTAATAATATTTTTCACGCTAGATTTTTTATAGCAGTCATATGTGATATTTGTGAAGTACTTACATGAGGATTTTCTTGGATTGCAAGTAAAACTGTAAGTTGGTTTTCATTATTTTCACTACATTATTAGCTACTTTCCGTTTTTAAAATTTAACACTACCCGTTTCTTCAAATCTTTGTAAAAGACTTTGGAACGCCTTAGGTCGCGGCTTTTTTTAGCATCGGTATATCTTGCTGCATAAACTGTACTTGCCAGTAAGCAATTTTTTTAACATTCTCCAAGAATAAAAATCATTAAAACCATTTTCTGAATATTTAGTCATTTTCAACACTTTGAATAAATTAAAACACAAATTAGGTTTAAACTGAATAAAACCAATTGTTACAAACAATTTTTCTTTTTTCAACGCAACATTGTCATAGCACTCTTGTTTTTTAATTGCGAGTTTAAACATTAATTCCAAATAATCGTTGTTATTTGTTCAGTAACCAATCTAAATGTACAAAAAGACGTAAAAAAAGTTGATTTGAACATAATCAAATTGAGTCCTTCAAAAATTTTACTCAGGACTGATCTAAATTTAGAAATTTCATTAAGGATTGATTTAAATTGGCCTTGAACGAAAGAATTAATCCTGTAAGAGTATGCACCAACTTTGTTCAAATAATTTTGTTAAAATTAGAATAATTGAATTCAGTCAATTTGTAGTTATTATATTAACTGTTGTTTTTACTTGGAAGAATTTTTTTGCGTGCTTGATGAAAAATAAAGAATATCAAACCAGGCATCAAACGACATGAATAGTATTGTGTGGATTGTGTGTGTATGGGGGGGAGTGGGGGGGGGGGGTGCTGTTTAAAAAAGTTAAAAAAAGTTTTATTTACAGTGACACGTCCTGTATATTATTAAAAAAAATCTTAAAATTAAGAAATTTCAAAATACTACAGGATCACAAACAATTTTCTGTCATTTTAAAACAAACAAAAGTCGCCTAAAAAATCAGGTGCGGCGACCGGAAGTGGGATACTTTTTTAAAAAACAATTGAATATCTCTTAAATTTGGTATTAAATTAAAACATCTCGGAGTACAATAGGTAGGTTAGGAGAGGCCGCTTCGAATCTGTCGTCCGGTTGAGAGAAAGACAGCGCGAGGCAGAATGACCATGGGGGGGGGGGCAATCTTTTAACGGAACAGTGGCGTTTAAAGCCGAGATTTTCGCAATAAAACTGCAAGTTTTACATTTTGGTTATTTTTTATTGTCAGTGTATGCAAAACTACAATTAACTGTTATATTAAATTTAAACCTAAGAGTAATTATTATTATTATTATTCAAAAATGTCATCATTTACATTGATACACGTCTGGGAATGAAGAACAAGTGAATTTGTAAACTTCTGCATTACTAAACTGCATTTTAACAAACACGCTTTATAATAAACAATAACAGAAAGTTATGCAACATAAAAAAAAATAATTGAACCCATCATACAATAAAATTTTAACTGATCTGCAACTTACACATTTTATTTTTGTCCTTAAAATTCGATTTAGACTTTAATTCCATGCCCTTGAAGTACTGTCTCATTCTCATTGACACAAAGTGATGCAAACTATGAAATTATGCGATTCGTATGGAAATTTAAAATCAATAGAATTATTACAATCATTAATAATTTCTTTACCCATGTATCTGGAGTTGACGTGTACTAAGAAGCAAATCTCAGCATTTTTTTTTAAAAATGTACATTTCCTCCGTCGAATGTGTTAAAAATCCTCTTGTTTTGAGATTTGTTAATTCGGCAATCAGCATATTCACAAAAGTACTGTAACTTTATAACCCTTTCAAGCAAGCTGCACAGATCAGTCTTTTTAATTTTCCGAATTAAAAATCCCCCTATATAACAAAGAATAGCATCGCCAATGTCAAAAAAAAGATACTCTTTCTGGGTAGGATGTATATCCCGAACGACAATTGGGAATGAAACATTTCTGTGGAAAACCGAAAATTAACCACGAATACAACAAATATCGTGCAGATACGTCTATACAAGTCGAGTAATACTACCTATATTACCGCAGAATATGGAACCTACGCTAACCAGAAGTTCGTCTTGGTAGCGGCACCTTTGATGTTAATTATCTCGGCATGAACTCGCGCAACGTACAGGCGCATAATAACTTTCACAATTGCAAGTACGCGGGCAATACAAGTAATATATCTAATGGATAAATTCATATAAGCGGAATATTCTTGCGCAAAATTTAAAACTTCAAAAAAAAGTTATTACGAGTTTGGTAATTATTTAATTTTTACAAATATTGCAACTTAACAATTTTTTTATTCTGTTTCGTTCCTTTTTGTGTACAAAAGTCCCTATTGGTATATTTTAAAGTGTAAAAGTGCATATAAAATAATTTTAAGGGAAATTATCACAAGGGTGGTCAAAACACTTTTCTAATCCCATAAAAATCGCCGCGACAAACTTCTGGTTAGCGTAGCTTCCATATTCTGTGATATTACTCCGTGATGCAATTCTATATGATGTGGGCTGGCCCCCCATGTAATATATCTTTGTCTCGACCGTCTCACTCCCACAAGCGTGCGTTATCTGGACACATTTCAGCGTCCGGGTTCCCTCTCCTAACCTACCTATTCTACTCCGTGAAGCGTATTTTATGGGCTTTCCAAAAATGTAATAATATATAGGGTGTTCCATTTAAAAAAGTATGTTTAGTTTGCTCCAATAACATGAAACACCGTGTATGATCAAAAATAATTTCTCTAACTTATTTCGTCTTTATACAATCTTCCACCTCTTCCTCGTTTGCCCACCCTGTATATATATATATATATATATATATATATATATATATATATAATATTAATTAGTAACAGGTACAAAATGTAAGTGTTTATTGCACGCGTCGTCCGTTTGTCCAAAGAGTTGTATACAATACTTTTTCTACGTTCATTCAAAAAAAAGGTTTTACTAAGTGGCCATAGGTATCAGAAAATAAAAAAAAATTGTAATAATGCAATATTTAATATTTAATTATGATTGATTATCGTTGTTAGCGTGATTTTCAGCAAATTAAATTTAAAGATTCTGGGGTTCCCAGTACATGATATCCGACGCGGTATCAAAAAAAGTCTACAACATTACTGTCATTCACATTTTCAATAATATTTCTCACTTTAATCTATAACATTTTTTTATACTTGCACTTTTCTTTCATTTACTTACACTGACAGACCAGAATAACTTCTGGGTAGTTAAGAAACATATTTGTTATCCTTATCCGATTTCCGGCACAAAAAAAAAACCAAAACGTAGCACTCTAGACCGTAATTTCTTTTGTAAAAAATTTTAAATAAAATGAAAAATTTGATTGCTTGAAATTTAATTTAATAGTTATATATTGACCTAATTACGTTCATATATTTAAACGATATTACCTCAAAACATAAAATCTTTATCATCTTTAATCTTTAACATCTATACAATTGAATTTTAGGTCTGTTGACAATCTATATTTTATTGACACTTCATCATTTGCAGTTGTACGGTTTAAATCAATTTAGGACACTTGTGTAGAGTGCAATAAAATTTTTATTTCACTGATGCACTAAACGATAATTTTTTACACTAAAAATGAGTTTTTTGTATGAACGTAGAAAAAGATATTTATACTAATTAAATTTAGTATTTTAATTATAATTGGCATGTATATCAGAAAAAAAATTGCTGCAGCACATAAATCGAGCTCGAGCTCGACTAATAATGCTTAAAACAGAACAGAAGTTTGACGTTGTTAAGTAAGGTTGATTCAAAGTAGACATTCCATTGAAAACTAGTATTTATTCTAGCGCTAAAGATGAGCTTATTATAAAATATATCAATTTACCAAAAGTCATATTGTCGACTTTTATTCAGTCATGTTCAGAAAATAACAAAAAAACCATTTAAAAATAATTTAAGTAGCAACTACATTTTAAAATCGAAAACAAGTATAAAAGGTAGAAATTTCTTGCCATCTCGAAATATATCACTTTAGGTAAAAGAAATACAATAAAATTTCACACAAAGAACGAGCCTCTTGAAAATACAAATGTCGGTTATTTTTTTCAAATTCACAGAGTTTTTGGGACACACTTCATAGTTACTGTCAAAGGAGTTCAAGAAGCGTGAAAGCCGATTTCAGCTTTGTGTGCTCGTGCCCTCCTGGATTGTTATAATCAGATTATAAATACTTCTTGACCACATTTTAACTTTAGGATAAAAACCCTGTTGTTAGTAGTCGTAACTTCCTTGTAGTAGTACGTCCTAATCCGTTTTAATATTTATCTACCTCGTATCTGTATGTATAATCTTGTTGTATAATAAGTTGATGGGACAGATAAATCTAAATATTTATTTGATACAGACAGGATTCGATTTTGATGATTTATTTTGCATAGATCTTCAGGTGAAAGGTTACGTAATGGGTGGCAATTGTTCAATCTCTCTTTTTATTTTTTATGAGATTTTTTAAGCGTGACGATCTATCATGTTTGTAATTAATTTTTCAGTAAGTACTTTAGCTTTATTTTAAATGAGAAAAATTATTATCGAACCTTTTAAGTCTTGTTAATTTAAAAACCATAAATTAGATAACGTTTTTCGATAATTACCTAAATCTCATTAGACTTGAAATTGAATAAATTTTTCTCACACTTCTCACCTTTTGAATCTTGCTAATTAAAGTGTTGTTGAAGTATCGTTCTTTTCACTATACAAGGTATAGTAAATAATTTTAGATTTTGTATAAGAACGATAAGACAGTTAAAATTTAGAAAAAAGTTAGCCGTACATATCAAAGCATAATACCAGATTAGTGTAACGGAACTTTTAGATTATTATTTATTTATTATAATTTTTAACCCATTTACTACGTACCTAACCAAAATATGGGAAATACCGTATGCAAATTAATCCTTAATAAAAATATCCTTTATGGATTTAATTTAAACTTACATCGAAATTGACAGGTATTCTTCCATTCATACGGATTTTATGTAGAAGTGCATATTATGTGGTTATCTGCTTCCAATTTAACCCTGTAGTCAATTTAGTAATAAAAAAGGCAGTTTGCCGAAATTTTAGGTACAGTCCTCATCACATTTATTCTGTATATTTTATGGGTCGCTGAACACGAATCTGAGGTTTGCTGACAGAACATTGTTTTTTTTTTTTTACGAAAAACGTCCAATTTCAATTTTTTAGGTTTTTGGGCTAAATCTCGGTAATTATGCGTTTTTCAAAAAGACCATGCTTTGCAAAATTAAAGCAGACAAAATTTGCTACAAGTTTTATATATAATAATTTTTTCTACGACCAACCGTTATGCCGCTAGAGCGCACTAAAAATGGCACGAATTCCCAAAAATTACAAAAAAAAAAAACGCTAAATACTGCCGTGTTACGTCAGGTTTCCGTGTAAACGACCCATATTACGATAATTTTGACTATTTATGATGATAACTTAGTAGTATGTCCGCTGACCACAAGCCTCACCTGAAGGAAATATCTATCTAAAAACAAATCGGGACAAAATTTGAAACAAAAAGGGTCAGCAAAGGTAGAATTACTAATAGTTATACTTAAATTAAAATTATTTGATACATACAGAAAGACAAAAATAATCATGAACGCTTTTCCGAAAATGCTTCCTAACCGAGATACAGATTGATTAAAAAATACTTTTTCTAAGGTTTTTTTAAGATTCCTCAAAAACTACAAAAGATATTAAACTGAGATTTGGTACACCTATAATGTCTAATTAAATGCAATTAATCAGGTGAGTTTGAGTAACTGACTCCATCCAGTGGCGTAGAATATTTTAAGTTAATCAGTTTAAAGAAAAAACGACGCCCTGGTTTTTTGAAGAAATACTTTTGATAGATTTAATTCTGCAAATAAAATCATACCTCTTAGTATTTGTTGGATTCGCGCACGCCGTTTGAAATATTTTGCATTAACATAAACGACCACATTATCAATAAAAATCAAAATTTGTTTTAATTAACAAATAACGCAGTTAACTATTAGGTACATTATTAAAGAGATATTGAAGGAATCAAAAACAAAATAATAATTATTTTTATACATATTGTTCAAAATGTCCTCCTTCCTTTTGAATGCAAGCTTGTATTCTTCTTAGCAAATGAAACCTGACACGCTGAAAAATTTGTGGCATAGCCCTAATCTCATCGCATACCATCTGTATGCGATTCTAAAGTTGCTCTCGATTATCAATTTGAACAGAATAGACACGAGTTTTCAGATACCCCCACACAAAATTTGTTCCTCAATTTCAGCTGGTACACGAGCATTTCATGCGGAATTTTTCTTTCCTTTTAAACTTCCACACTTGAACAAGTTACGATGAACGGTTCTAAACGTAGTATGATGTGGATTTCTTCTATTTGGAAAACTTTGTTGATAAAGTCGAGCAGCTGCACGAGCATTGCAATTAGTATCACCATAACATAAATGCATATCGACCAGTTCTCGTTTGGAATACTTCATTTTTCACAGTAATTAGACACAAACAATGAATTGCAAAACACGCGTAAATGCAACTATTCTAGCAAACGGTCAAATGCAAAGCAATCTCTGATTTATTTAATTTGGTTATTACTGAATAATGCAGTCGTTTATGTTAATGCAAAATATTTCAAAAACGGGTGCCGAATCGAAAAAATACTAAGTATGATTTTATTTGCAGAATTAAATGTTGAATTTAACAAAAAATATTTCTTCAAAAAAAGCAGGGACGTGCGTTTTTTTTTTACTTAAAATGATTAACTTAACATATTCTACGCCACTGGATGGAGCCAGTTGACTCAAACTCACCTGATTAATTGTACTTAATTAGACATTTAGGTGTACCAAATCTCAGTGTAATATCTTTTGTAGTTTTTGAACAATCTTAAAAAGATCTTAAAAAAATTATTTTTTAATCAACCTGCATCTCGGTTAGGAAGCATTTTCGGAAAAACGTTTATGATAATTTTTGTCTTATTTTGAATCATAGAATCTTCAGCTTTCGTTTGTCGGTGATTTTAAAATACACCCTGTATAAAAATTGCAGTAAATTTTGTCTACTTTGATTTTGCAGAAAACGTATAATTACCGAGATTTAACCCAAAACCCTAAAAAATGGACGGTTTTGCAAAAAAAAGCAATTTTCCGGGCATAATATCTTCAGATTCGTGTTCAGTGATCCAAAAAATACAAAGAATAAATGTAATTAGGACTGTACCTAAACTTTCCGCTAACTTTCCAAACATGCTTAGGCATTCAATTATTAAATGGATATTATTGATAATTAATAAATTGGAATGTATGAATACTTTAGTTGTACATATTTGTGCAATTTGTACAATTATAGGTGCAGTAAACAGTGCTTGACGCTTTTAAATCTGTTAAAAACTTAAATAAATTAAATAATTACCTTTTGGGTATTAAATAATGTATTCTTCGCTTATCTTTTGTGTAAGTTTAACAGTTGCGATAAGTAACTATATACAACAACTACAACCAACTATAGCATCGAAGAATCAATAAAATGTTTCAAATAACAATTATTATTAAAATACTCAATAGCTGTTTGTGCGTTTGTACGAGTGTACGTCTGTGCGTATGTGCATACGGGCGTTTGTACATGTGTACGTATATACGTCGTGTGCGTGTGCGTGTGCGTGTGCTTGTGTGTGTGTGCTTGTGTGTGCTTGTGTGTGCTTATGTGTGCTTGTGATGTGTGCGTTTGCGCGCGCGTGTATGCATGTGTGCGTGTGTACGTGTGTGTGCGCATGTGCGCGTGGACGCGTGGACGCGCGTGCGCGTGTGTGCGAGTGTGCGTGTGGTAGAATATACTACTTATTAATACGTTTTTATTAAGTACATTGGCGTAGAACGCAAGGTGTAGAGCAACATTATAATCACTAATTGCTATGTCAATGGAGTAAATTGGATTTTTTTATTAAAATACGAAGACTTGATGTTTTTCAGATAAAAAAGGTATACTTTGTCTAAATCGATAACTTTAACAGTTTCTGAGATATTTGCATTTTTAGGTATTTATTGCCAACTGCTTAAGCAGGTTATTATTATTCAGTAGTGTTCCGGAAACACTAAACCGTGAAATCATTGTTTCGGAAAGAACACAAGTAACTTCAGGAAATGATAGATTTAATAAGTTTAACACAACACTTTCATATAAACGTAAGTCCAATAGTGTTTCATTTTCGAGATACAGGGTGTCAAAGTTAATAACCTGCATAAGTAGTTGGTAATAAATACCTAGAAATGCAAATATCTTAGAAACTGTTAAAGTAAATGATTTAGACAAAGTATACCTTTTTTATCTGAAAAACATCAAGGTTTCGTACTTTAATATAAATTCCAATTTACTCTATTAGCATAGAAATTGAGGTTAAAAGGTTGCTCTACCCCTTGCGTTTTACGCCACTGTACATAATAAAAAAGTATTAATAAGCTAAAACCAATGTACGTTATATCTTTATTTCTTTTTTATTATCAATATTTTATTAAAGCAAGTTGCGTCAGATCGTAACATTTTGAAGCTGAGAATATTACATTTCACTTTGGACCATTACTTACGGACCACATGTACATGTACATGTAATCAATTGAACATATACGTGTATACAAATTTTTGTATTGTTTTATCTTTTTTGGGGTTTTTTAATGGTGTACTTTAAATTCTACAATCTAAACGTTTCAATAACACTTACAGTTATCTTCGTCAGTAGTAATGTTTGTTAAAAATTGTTAAAGTTGAAAGGTCACATTTTCATATTTGTATAGTATATATTATATATATATATATATATATATATATATATATATATATATATATATATATATATATATATATATATATATATATATATATATATATATATATATATATATATATATATATATATATATATGTGTGTGTGTGTGTGTATTGAAATGGCTAAATAATTTAATTATAATAAACATACTTTATTAATTCTTATTTTAATAATAAAATTATACTGCACCGTACTAGCTCAAATTATCTCAATTGGGGATAGAGTTCATTAGCTTTAATGCTTATTGTTGGCAAATAAAATAAAAATAATTTAAACCTTGAAGTTATTTTAATTTCGTTAAAATGTAATTGTGAAATCATAGAAAATTTTATTTCTAACATGGAAATGTTCTTTGTTAAATAAATTGTAACTTATAAACATTGGTTGGTATATGAAACAGGTCTTAGTTAAACCTGCACAATAACTCATGCGTAGCGTCCTAATTGAATTAATTAAAATGCAGCCTATCAAAATTGTCGATAAATGATCTAAAATATGTGAGTTCAATTTTGTTTTGTACAAAAATAAAATGATAATGTTGATAATAACACCGGTTCATTTACCTTACAGATACCATGTTGTCGCACAAACCTTTACACATATGATCAATAAAAAACATAAATACAGGAAATCAAACGAATAATCAATGCAATAAATGGGTTATGAAAATCAAATTTCACTCGCATGTGTTACTGTATTTTCCCAAAGATGTTTTCATTTGGTTGGTTCCATATTAGAATATCAACCGATATTTGAACACGAATTCAAATCGAAACAATTTTATTATAATCGACAATTTTATCGGTAACCTAAATTTTAAATTTAGTTATAGGTTAAAACAATTGTTTCTGAGGTCTCGACTCTTTATTGATCACGTTTCAAAAATCCGATACTATAAACGTAACTTGTAACTTACATGTTAATACCAACACTATTAACACTTTGACTTGTTAGTCATAAAAATTTTAAAAGATAAGAGCACAAAAGCAAGAGTAAGAGAGCGAGAAATCAGGAGCAATTCCTTTTATACATTTCTCTTAGCTACCAAAATTTCAACTTTTTCTGTATCATACACACAACAGATCCAAGCATCTGATTGGTCTAAACAAAATTGTTAACTTAACTAAAATACAAATTATGCTATATAGCTTTCTTAATATAAGTCGGATTTACTTTTTGAAAACAGATTCGGAATCAGGGCAAAATTCCGCATAAAAGGATACCTTACAAGCCCTATTTTGCTTCAAAGCTTTTCAATTTGACAATTTATATTCTAATTTTACATATATCCAAGAAATTCTATATTTTACACCTAAACTAATTACATATTCGTAATCTACATGAAAAACTGTATCAGAATACATTTATTTCAAACCATATAACTTAATTTTAGCAAAAATTCGTTTTTCATATTAGAATTTTAGGTAGTTAACCCCACTTTGCTAATTTTATGTTCATATAACATACATTGTAAATTTCTTTATGAAAACGATGGAAACTTTCTATTAACTGCTTAAATTATCCTAACAAAACTATAAATTTGCAAAATTCTTAAAATTAATACTTAACCTAATTTATTACAATTTTACTCATAACTTGCGTTTAAAACGTCCAAATCACTTGAAATGTTACTTTATGAAGTTTTTATAACTGTCTTTAACATTAACACTGTTTACTTTCACTCTATAGTCTAAAACTTTGTTCATTCAGAAATCCATATTGTTTAACACATTTATGTAAATTTTATACACAAAATGTATTTTTATATAAAATATCCCATCGTAAACATGTTGTTCATGTTCTAGTTAATGTTTATAACGCACTACCACTTCTCCTGTACTTTTTGTACACTTTGTCTGTGAATTATAACTATACCGTGTTCGTATCATAACCCTTTCTTAAAGTTTATATAGTTCTTGCATTGTAACTAAATCTATACATGTTCTACATATTATTATTAACCTACTTCACGTGAATAATATCTGTAAGGTTTCTAAATTGCTTAAATAATTTGAATAAACTGTAAAATTTACTGAAATATGTTCTACGAAACAAATCGTGTAATAACGATTACAGTCCTTACATATTAATGGAAAATTATTTCTGTGATAGATTTGTAATTTAACTAGATTTGTTATGTTAAGTTTTTAGTTGTGAATACATTTACATTATAACTTGATTAAATTTTGTTAAATTTGTTTTTTGATTGCGACATTTTTCTTTATTAGCCGTTAGTTTATTATTTTCAAGATGGTTTAATATTATTTAATTTATTGCAGATCTACCTAATCTTTACTAAAACAAAATTATATTCTGTAGTTGACTTTTTCATAACGTGTCATAACTATTGTAGCAGACTTACATTTATGTTTTCACATTTCATGACATCTTAAATAATTTTTCTAGAACTATTGTCATTTACTGAAGAAGGTAACTGTAATTGTTAACCTTTAAATTGGCAAAAAATTAATAAAAAATATACGGTTTCATACCCAAAGGTAAGTATCTTAACCTATTAGTTCACTTACGTTACGAGTAATAATGAGCTTGTTTTATCGAACTAATTAGAAATACACTACCTCTAAATTCTATTAAATTAATCTTTTGACAAATTAAAGCAAATCAAACGGTGTCAATGTGGTTTTTATTATGACTAATTTGCAACTTTTGCTAATAGTTGTCTACGGGCTACAAGGTTGTGTTGTGTTTCTTTTTCTAATTTTAATTGTCGATTTTACTAGATGTATCTAATACATGGTTAATCTTTTACAGACAGAATTTCGTTTATGTGCAGCATGTGGAGAACCCATCGGAGATAAATTTTTATTGGAAGTGTCAGGAAGAAGTTGGCACACTAGATGTTTAAGATGCTGCGTATGTCAATTACAGTTAGATCGACAACCATCTTGTTTTATACGAGATAGAGCAGTGTATTGTAAAGCAGATTATGCAAAGTAAGTACATTTATAATATATCAAAATTAATATACCTACTTATAATATATACTGGAGAAACTATAAGTGTCAATATATCTTTTTAATATGTGTTTTTGTATTCAACTAAAATGAACGATACTAACGTCTTTTTGACAAAATTACTTAATCAATAAGGATATTTAAAATGGACGACAGTATAGATTCTAAAATATTCACATTAAAATTTGATATACGCCTGGGTTCTAAATTCTGCTCACTCGTTCATGTCCACACAATCGGTTTATACTGAGTGATTTAGAAACCAGAGACATTTCTATTTAATATTTTTAATGTCTTTAAAATCCTGTGGACGATTAGGCCAGATATATAACCATATGATAAGGATTTTGTCTTTCTTCTTCTTCTTCAGTTCACGGTATAGGCAAATTGCCTGTTCCGACTGCACTAATTTTCCATCTTTTCATTGGGCGACCCGCATCATTAAAGATAAAGACCCCTACGCCGTAGCTCACCGCCAAACTACACAAACAGTATATATTAATAACTAAGCTGTTAAAAGAAAGCGTACAAGGTCCGAAGGTGAATCTATGTCTAGTTATATAAAAAAGCAAAAAATACGAAATTTTTTTTTATTAAAAACGCATATTTTATGGTTACGTGCATATAAAAAGTACATATAAAAATACAAAAAACCATATTTTAATCCAAGTCTCCCTTTTTGTCAGATGACGAAAAAAATTGTTTACTTAAAATACGTTTGTCTACGTATAAATACAGAAAAGCAAAAAAAAATCCAGGGATAAAAATTTTACGAACAATATTTTTGTGCCTTCGTTCTGTAATTGGGTATATGTAAGGAAAAGTGGTACAAAACGATCCCTCAGGGTAAAACGATTACCTTGTGTTTTACCGACTTTATCAGCGCCATCTAGTAGTTTTAGTGAAAATCGTCTTCGCCACTACTGGTTTAGCATTCCAAGAGTCACGGCGTTGTGAGTGTTTCGGAATATATTATTGAAACAAAATAAAAATATTCTTGTTTGATGTAAGGTAAGCAATAATTCAATATTGCATAGTTTTTTTTTGTATGTATATTTAATGTAATAGGAGTATTTGTGTTAATTTCCAATATAATCCAGTAATAAAATCGGCAATATTTTAGTGTTGTAACTGATACCAATGTGGTTATGATTTGATGTTTTTAGAGTTGGTTAGAATTTGGGGTACTCTCGTAACACCCACACTGTTTTTTTTAATTTTTTTGGTTTCACGTGCATAATTTTTTTAATTCGTTTTGTATTGAGTTGGTTAAGAATAAATTAGATAATGTTAATTTGCAAAGATCATTTGTTATGTTTTTAAGTGAAATTAGATTGGTATTTTTTTTATTACATTTCTATTTCAGGAACAATGCCGCGGAATTATATTAGAAACGCTACGCGACAAAATTGGAGCGAAATATCCATGATTAGATGCTGTGAAAGGTGGCATGTAGTACAAAACGGCCAGTAGACAGTTCGCCGTCCCGATTATGGCTTTAAAAAGACGAGCTTAGGGAAAAAAACCTGTACGCCATTGGAGGTACTAAGATCTTGGCGAGCAGGCGGCAAGTAATCAGCCAAGAACAAGAGCTGGAATTTTGCAAACATATTAAATACATGGAAACCAGGATAGACGGGTTGACAACTAAAGATGTACTTTCACTCGCTTATGAATTAACCAAAAGGGACAACATCAAACATCCATTTTCTGCAGAGTCAGGCAGCGCTGGCAAGGATTGGCTAAGGGTGTTCCGAAAAAGATATCCCGGCATCATATGTACGATCCGGAATCGACGTCAGGTGCCGTGTGCGCGCTTCTAATAAGCCAGTTGTTGACAAGTTTTATAGTATTTTACGAATCGTTCCTCCTCAAACAGGTGAAACAGCTACTGCAGTTATTTGCGGATCAGCTGGAGGATATTTCATACCACCAGTGATGAATTTTGTTAAACCATCAGCAGAAGATCCCTCTCTTTTGATACTGCATGCCAACCTGTCTCATACTAAAAATTTGGACGTGATACTAAAATCCAGAGAGAATAACGTAACAATTTTATGTCTGCCACCACACTGAACAAATAAACTGCAGCTGCTCGACGTTGCGGTTATGTATCCACTGAGCGTGTAACACAATCAGGCGCTCTAAAATGGGCTTAATAATAATCCAGGACGAGAAGTATCTGTTTTTCAAATCAGTAAAATCTTTGCAGAAGCACATTTAAAAGCCACTGTACCTTTAAGTATTATTAAGGGATTTAAAAAATGTGGAATAGTACCATTTAACCCTGACATTTTTACCGATGTAGGTTATCTTGCGGCCGAAACTACGGAACAAGACCAAAACGAAGTTTTAGAAACTCGTCCTTCGGTTAATACAGCGCCTGACGCACCTTTTAAATCGACACTCCATTACCTTCAATTGCTACATGCAGCATCTGAGAAAACTAAATGAAATGCCATCCATACCCGGCCACTCCACCTTTTCCTTCTGTTTCAGCAACAAAAATGATTCATAGTCTTACATCACAGGAAGCACTCTCGTCTCTTAATGTACCTCTTCATATTACTCCACCATTAACCGCAGAAGCTGAAGTATCATCTCTAAATGTCATCTCACAGCCACGTGCACCATCTGAAGATTTACCTTTACCTAGTCCACCGCTGCAGGTATCTACCGATGTAAAAACGTTGTGTCGCTCTGTATCCCCGATCTACATAGTTCAGTATCCCACCATACCAAATTTACGCGTTACCAAAGATAACAGGAAAACGAACAACAGTCGAGAAAGTACAAGGGAAAAGTAAAATACTCACAAGCACGAACCTCGTGGAAAAAGAAAGACGAATAAAGATTGATAGCGAAATAAAAAAAGTTGAACGGATGAATAAGAGAGTTATATTCTAGATGAAGTTAAATTTGGGCTTTATACAGCAGAAAGAGTTGTCGGGAGATAAGGTACAGCTTAGATCTGAACAAAAAGCCTTTTTACAAGCATCTGTTTTAGTAGCTGACATATGATAGTCAACCTATGATAGGTTAGAAGATACAGTCGTTCCCAACATACTAATAGAGTCTGCAAACTTAAGATCTAAGCCATTCATACTAACAATAGGACAAGGGGACACAAAGAGTTTAATTATTTCATTAGTTTTATTTCTAATCGTGATCCATTAATGCAGTATAAATTAGGTTGATTGGTCTAAAATAAATGGTAAAGAAAGATGAATGGGCCACTTTTATTGATACTACCTTTCTTGCCTCAATGGAAAGGAATGTAATAAATCCATTTTGAGACTTGGCACTTAAGTATGTCGCACGACACGGACGAAGTTTGGTATGCTCGTGCCATTTTAGCAATACTTTATTATGTCTTGCTAACAATTGATTAGGTGCTTCTAAATGTTAAGCCTTGTATCGCCAGCATTTTTACAATGCCCATCAATATAGTTAGTACCTCACAATTCTCCCCAATTCTAAAATGAGGTCTTGTTTTTATCGGTTGATCAATATAACCTCTTTTAATAGAAAATTAGAATCATCTCGGACCGCATGTTTGTACGCTTGAGAACTAGCGCTACTCAAACTTCCCCAATTTTTGACCCAACGGAGACGAGTAACTTATAAAACAGAAAGGTCTTGAAACTAGGCATACTATTTTGGGTTAAATCAATTTTTAGGGTCAGCAGGAAATTTACTGAGTGTTGGGTGGTGAGGACCAAACGAAATTCATTAGTATCGTTCACTATCAGTCTTGGTAAATTCTCGTAAACCTGGATCATATGGAATCAATTTAGAACTCAAAGAGACACAATCAATTTCCAACTGTGAATTTGTAACATCAATGGCATTCCCAAAATATGCAACATCAATTAAGATGCTTTTAGGTGAAAACCTAATATCCGCTATTTTACTCTAAGTTGATTCTTCATTTATAGTATCAGTACGTCTTAGATCATGAAATAGCTTATTCTCTGAATCCATTTTTTGGAACATATTGGCAGAACGTCTAAATAATTGTATAAATGCACTAATGCTGTTTCAGCTGTCGATGTGTAGACAACTGCGTCTTTTCAAGCAAATCTATGGCTTCGGTGCTGCCCACCTGGTTTAGCAGTAATAATAATATGAAATTATGAACTGCACCTGGAGTTTCTCAATTAGGTTCTGGTGGTAGATCAACTCACTATATGGTTCAACCCAAACAGAAAGGTTGTTTTTATTATTGATTTCTCAAAAATTATGAAAGTAATTGGAGGTTATCTGCAAATGTTCCAAGTAGGTACCTATATCATTTGAAAGGGTAATCTATGACAAAGTGTGTGGTAAGAGATAAATAAAACTGCAAACAACAATCTTTAAACTAAATGAAAAGAATTCTTTTGTTTCAGAACGGATTATTTTCATAACCGCATCTTCTAAAGATTTCTTCTGAAGTTTAACTAATTCAAAGGAGCACCAATAGTTTTTACCTCAATAAGTTTTACCTAATTTTGCATCATCCTTGCGTTTGATTACAAAAGCTAAATAACCGCGTGTAAGTAGAAGTAACACTAACGATAAGTGCTACATATAATTTACTAGATTAGAGAATTTTATTAATAAGTATACAAATAATACAAAAAAATACAATTATTGATGCAGTAACGTGTTTGCGCCGATCGTTGTTGTACTAATAACTAATGTAATGTGTTCGTGTAATGTCGACCGGTTCTGCGCGGGAAAGAAGCGGTAGATTTTTATTTTCCAAAGGTTTCCAATATTTATAGGATTTCTGAACTTCCAACCAAGCAGAGTCACATTTACTTCTATTGTCAAGGGTATACGCATTCTTCTTTTTGAAGCCGAATGTTAAGATTTGAGCATCAACTATAATATGCCATGTAATAATATTGCCAACTTTTCCCAATCTTTCCAATTCTGAGAAGATAGGCGGTGTCTCTCCCGCCCTCCACTCTTAAACACACCATGAAACAAAGTTTTTTTTTAGTTTATTATATTTACAATCTACTTCAATGAGCAATAAGTAAATTTGGTGAGTTTACAAAATTAGTACATGATGGATGCTTTCCCAGTGGAACGCTCCTTTATAAATAATTTATATACACATAACAATGGTACACAATGTCAGAATCGCTCTGGTAAATTTAGCAGGCCCTGTCTTTTCAGCCTGCGGGTGGTTGAGCTGTTGTCTAACAGGTTTACAGCCAAAGTGTTTGCATGGTTTTCAAGATGTGTAAGGTACTTTGCACTCACGCACTTTACTGCTTCTTTCACTGTTTTTACACGTAAGTCTCGATGGATGATTTCATTTTTTACGTACCACGGTGCATTCATAATTTTTCTCAGAATATTGGATTCAAATCTTCGTAAAATCCTCAAATTGGAATTACTTGTGGTCCCCCATAGTTGTAATCCATATGTCCATATGGGTTTTAATAGTAGTTGTATAGTAGTACCTTGTTTTGTAGAGGCAGTTTGTGTTCTAACAGCCAGTTTATTTTTGCGATCTTCAATCCCAGCTGTTTTCTCTTGCTGAATATGCGTTTTGTCCACGGTAGTCTGCGATCAAGGTGCATACCAAGGTATTTCGCGTCCTGCGATTGTGGAGGCGTGGAGTGTTATTAAGGGTAACTGAAGGGCACATTTGACTTGAAGATTTGACTGCCTTGCTCTTATGCACTAGATTCGTAACCAGTTCTGTACTTTGTTGAGACAGTCTTGTAAATTTTGTAATGCAGTAGCAGGGCATTAGTGGATTGCAAGTATTACAGTATCATCTGCGAACGTGGCTGTGATCGTATGTTCATTGGCAGGTTTATCTGTTGTATACAATTGGCCCTAGTGCGCTTCGCTGCGGTACATCTGATCTTATAGGATGTAATTTTGTAATTTCACCTTGTAGCTTTACATGGAAGTATCTGTTAGTTAAAGTTTCATTCAAGTAAAGTTGGATATGACTCATCGATGTAAAACTCTATAATAAAATTGTGTATGTTTGTCTCCCTGTCTCTCAACTACATGTATTGGAGAAGGATGGCCGTAAAACATAAATCTGCTGTACAATTCATATTAGCACACTAAAACATGGTAACATTTTTACATAATTTATGTAAAATTTACAAAATTTTAGATATGCTACGTAATAAGCACCTTAAATCTCAAGCGCAGCGCGCACTTATGAACGTGCTTAATTGTTTTGAACGGGAATGTGACAATCAAGGGGCACTCGTTCTATTTCAATCTATTATGCAGGTATGTAGTACATTATTGTGTAACATATGATACTTGGAAGGACTGCTTTTAGCGCATGTCTGAAGCATGTGGGGTTAGTATAAATACAGTTAGTGCTATAAAAGAGGGTTACTGCAGCCCAAAAAGAAAATAAACATCCACAGTCACCATCTAAGTGGAGAAAACGTACAAAATCTAAGTCCATCGAAGTTAACATACCTATGTGAACGATAGTGTGAAGAGACAAATTTATGAAATGCATTCAAAATGTAAATACAAACATGCGAGACATGTCTAGTACTATACCTGTTTTTGTAGGTATACTTGTTACGCTGGCATCATTACAAAAAGAATTAACCAATAGTTAAGTTAAGGATTTCAGTAGATCAAGTTTAAGACTTTTCATCTAAAGTAGATGATGGTAGAAGAGGTTTACTGGAACAATCACATATTGCTGCCAATCGCGTAAGATTCTTAAGAGTATATTACAAAAATAAAGAAGAAAAATTATATAATCCTTTATTCTTAGATCAAACTTGGATTTTCAGTCGAGGATCGCTCTAAAGAAGCTGGCATGATAAATCTAAGGAAAGCGTGAAGAAGAAACTAATGGGTAAAGGAAAACGGTTTGTTGTAATATAGTTATTACATTCTAATTCATAATAAACTAACTGTATTTTTTAGATTTATAGTTGTTCATGCAGGTAATGAAGATGGATTTATTTCCGATGCTTCACTTTTGCTTTCTACAAAGTCACAAAGTGCAGACTATCATGGAGATATGTGGGCGGAGTTGTTTACAAAATGGTTTGAAATTAATTTAATTACAAACTTAGAAGAACCATGTTTAATTGTAATTGACAATGCTAGTTATCATTCCAAACTTCTTGAAAAATGTCTAAATAATTAATCTAAGAAAGAAAAATGTGTAATTTTCTATTAAAGCACCACATAGCTTATGAACCTAGCATGTTTAAAAAGAATTACTGCAATTAGTTGTAGATAATGCGATGCCAAAGGTGTACGAAATAGATGAAATAGCACACAAATATGGACACTGAGTATTACGGTTCCCACCATATCGCTGTCAATTTAATCCAATTTAACTGGTGTGGGCAAACTGCAAAGAACACTACAACAAAAATATAGGAAGACATAATTACAAATTTTACCATGACCATGTAAAAGAAATATGGATGGAATCCTTGCAACGAATTGATGGGACATATTGGCAGAAATGCCTTAAACATGTCGAAGTATCTATGTTATGGTGGTGGGAAATTTTTCCATCTGAAATCATTTAATTTATAATAAACAAAAAAAGTATTTGTTCACTTACAAATATATAGATTATTTATTATGATGGTATGTAATTATAATAAAATCATGTCGTAAATTATAACAATTCATTGTCGCAGCAAAATATTTTTGACTATCAATAAAATAAGTAGATACAATGGATAATTTTTCTAGTTCAAAATATAAAGAACATTCAATAATTTTCAACTTTCTTTGACATTTTATGGAAATTTACGTGGAGACATCTGCCGTTAAAAATATTAACTAAAAGATACTTTGCTGATTTGATGAAGACTTACGTCGCTTAAATCTTAGTTCGTGTAATTTTAAGAATGAGTCATACCCAACTTTATTTGAATCAAACTATAGATAGGATTTCATCGGTTGGCAATAGGTGTGTGGAAGGTTTTTCTTAATCTTGAACAACAGACCCTCATGCCAGACTTTATCGAAGGCCTGGGTTATGTCTAAAAACGCCGCTAAGCAATACTTCCTCTCTTCATAAATCTGGTTTATTTTACTTACTATCCACTTGTTCGATGGTGGCATGTTACTCTCTAAACCCGAACTGATGCTGAGGTATGAGGTTATGGTCTTCTAGGATTGGTTTGATTCTTTTAAGTAGGATTTTTTCGAAGACTCTAGACGCTATTGGCAGCATACTGATTAGGCGATAAGATGATACTTCCTCTTGAGGTTTGCACTATTTGGGCCACCTTCCACTGAGCCGGGAAATAGTTTGATTTTAGAAAAGCATTGAATATGGCCGTTATTAATTTAAATCCTTTTTTCTAGCAATTCTTTCAGGAGTTCACCTGTAATCGGGTCGTAGCCTGGTGCCTTTCTTGGGTCTATTTCGGATTTAATTGTAGATTTTACTTCTGCGAGTGACGAAACAAAGTGTTACTCATTTTACATTCACGTAGCCATTGCCATAAGTTTCAGTATGTTACTTCCATTAACCCTTTAAGGACGATATTATTTTTGGCTATTATACCAGCCAGACGGCGAAAATTGCAGAGCTCGGCAGACGGTTGACGGATATATCCGTCACACTAACAATTCGTTGAAATTTTTTTGATTTCACTCCCAGCTTAACAAGATTATGTAAATAGATTGTTTATTATAAATGAAACATCATTTTAAACAAGTGGTAACTCAAATATTATCATCCTAATTAAATGTTAATAATACTTAAAAATCTAATACATATTACGTATTTTATCAACCCTAAAAATTGGCTACGGAATGATAAATTTTGAAGCACGGAAAAATGCATAAACCCACATCACATTCATTGCACGTGTATCTTGACTCTTTTCTTTTTTTGTTGCCTTTTTTGTTTGGGAACAAACTATGCACCTCCTCAAAGGGTTCTGGCTCTTAGGTGTAGCAGGTACCAAAGCTGGAAAGTGCCGCCCTGTTAGCCTGATAACATCCAGGAATCTTCGTGCTGTTTTTGGTTAAAAACATTGCATGGGCATTGATTAGGCAAATATCTAGAACGTGATAAAACAGTTTTTTATACCATTTAGTACTTTTACGCATGCACTCGATACTGCTTATAATCAGGTCGGAACGATCTACGGTTCCCATTCTCTCGTTGTAATTTACCACACATAAGGGCTTTTTGGTGGTAATCATTGTAACATCTCGGCGATCTTTCCATTTTAACACCAGAAGAGAATCACTGCTTTTCAAATCAATTTCCCCTTTTTTTAGTTTTTTGTTAAAAGCTGGCATATGCTTCCTATTTGGTCGCACAGTGCCACATGAATTAGTCTTACGTTCATAAAGATATGTCGAAAGTATTGGGCTACTATAATAATTGTCTGTAAATAGACAGTGTCCTTTATTTAGGTATGGCTGCATCAAAGTAGAGACAACTGAGCCTGCAAATCCCAACCCTGTCACTTCTTTTACTTGGATGTTGGTTTGTTGACCAATATAAACTACATAGTCTAGAACAACTCCTGTTTCACAGTCACACAACACGTACAACTCTATTCCAAAACGATGTCGCTTAGTCTTGATGTATTGCTTAAAACTAAGGCGTCCTTTGAAAAGGATCATACTTTCGTCTATAACCAGATTTTGGAATGGGCGAAACTGTGTTCTAAATCTCAATTTAATTATTTGCAAAAGTTCTTCTATTTTATATAGACGATTATTGTGACGCGCATCTTCATTATTGGCAAAATGCAAATATCTCTTTATTTGTAAATATCTGTCCCTAGGCATCTGTTGATTGAATATTGGCGAATTTAGCAACTGATCTTTTGACCAATATTCCTTTATGTCAAGTTTTTTATTGCGTGACATCAGCATAGTCAAAGCAATGAATACATACAACTCAGCCAGGTCTATATCCCTCCAATTCTGTGCATTTTGTTGGTGTGCATATCGGTTAGTTTCTCTCATTATAAGTTCAGTTGAATCCTCGGTAAATACATTTAAATAATAATCAATTTCAATTGAACTATTATCTAAAGCATATCCCTGCATTCCACTTTCACTATTATCAAATGAATGTAATTTGGGTTGAAATTCTTCATTTGTCCATGTAATGTTTATATCGCTGTGATCTTTTTCATAAACAACTGGGTGTTCTAGAGAATCATCTTTCGAAACATCATGATTTTCGCTACCATCATCTACGATATCTTCATCAACGGCAATTGCCTCATCAAGAGAATCATCCGTTTCGCTCTCAGGTTCGTATTCACTACCGCTGTCCGCATACGGTTCTTCAAATTCACTATCTAAATAAATATTTTCATCACCTATCGCATTTAAAATGTGTGTCACTTCATTGACATCTAATCCACAATAATCAGTTGTAGCTCTTTTGTTTCTTTTGGTCTTGACGGGACGGAATCGACAGCGTGTTCCTCAGACGACATCTTAACCTATACTAATTTTAAACGTATGTGAATCATGGCTTATGGCGCACCCGACGAATGACGAGTAATACCGACACTCCCGGATATAACTGGCATTCGTCTGTGTGTTACTGCTTTTCTGTCGGCTGAACTCGTCAGCCGGCTACGGGGAACAGCAATTTTAGTAGAGTATCGGAAATACACGACAAACGTTCAAGGGTCATGTTAGATGTTATGTCGGATATATCCGACAACCGTCTGTGTGCAAAATGTTGTATTGTCGGTTAAACCCGGCAGCCGTCCTTAAAGGGTTAAGATGTGGTTTTCAATTTTTGTTTGGTTTTCCATGTTTTCTATATTTTTGATTGAATCGTTTAGTAAACATTTCATTTGCCCTAAACTATTTTTTGTGAAATACCACTTATTTTGGTTTAGCTATATTTGAATCATAGAACCTTATTGCTTTTTGGATCTTCATTTTATAAGAATTGCTTATGTATTTTTACCAGATTTATTGTTTGTTTTATAACTGTCTTCAATGGCGAAATCGTCATTGAATTCTCTTACTTTTGAATACTTTAGGTAGAACAAAATTGGTAACTGCGATTTAGACCGTTATCACAAACTCTTCTAATGGGTATATTTAATCATATACCTACTTGTTACGGATGTCGATCTTTTATGTATCATTTACCGAATATGCACTAATATTTGTTTCATTTCTCTCTATTTCCATGATAACGGCAATTCTAACTTGATTAATTTAAAATGTTTGCTAATCAAAATGACAGACTAGTGATTGTGTAATGAAAATAACTATTAAAGGTATGCGGTAAATGAGGCCTATAAAGAAAATACATTAATCATACAGGTTTTTTGGCGACTTTATACAGAGTTGATGCGACAGTATGACCGATTTTATGAAAACTTAACTTGATCAATGGTATTCACAGACTGACATGATTTTTAAGATAAATGAATTGAAGTGGGACAGACATCCAAAATTACTAAGTAGCTTATGATCTAACAAATGATTACGGTGAATGTTTGCCCAACATTTTTATTATTGTTAATGTTAATTTTATTGTTGATATTGAGTAAGAATACAAATTCGTTTTATACTAAAAAAATTTATAGAGCTAAATATCCATTTAATTAAAAATTATTATTAATTTTATTAAATACATAAATAAAAAGTTTTCCTCGAGTAGGGAACCTACGTAGGTTCAAATCCTACTCGAGGTAAACTTTTTATTTATGTATTTAATAAAATTAATAACAATTTTTAATTGTATATTTACTTTTGAACTTATTCGTTTATAACAAAAACTCATAATAAATATCCATTTATATGAATTACGCAAGTGTGCACCTTTAGCAAATTTTATCAGTACAGGAAGCGCCATAAATAAAACACGCAAGAGATATTCATAAAGAAGCAGTTAAAAAAACGTGGACAAGTAAATAAAAGTGATAATAAAATTTAATTGTGGGTATTAAAATTTGTAGTTTTAAGTTCTGGCCGATGAGTAGGAATACAAAGTACTTAAAAGATGAAATGGTAAACGACATCAACTGACCTGTTCCATAAAATGATAATAGCGAAAGATGAATAACCTACGCTACAAGACATATAAAACCAGTGGCACCAATAAACGCCTACCGAAAATTGTTAAATGTTAATGAAACAATTACCAAATACTTAAAAAGTCACTAAACATATTTTACGAGCTAGTAGTTAGCGAGTACAAGCATTTAAAATACGCTAAGTGAAGTTTAGTGTACGAGATGCTACAGTTGACACTCTTGGTACAAGACATGGTCATTCGCGTGTCCAAAGCCGCCAGTCTCGAATAAAAATCACTAAATTAGGGGAATTAGAGCTCTCATTATCCGATACATAACTCCATTGGGCCAACAAAAGGAATGGTAATGACTTATAGAAAAAGAAACTAGTTTACTCAATGAATATTCAAATCTTTAACAACTTTTGTAGATTCCAGTGGATTCCTAAATTTATTATCTCTCCTAATTGACAGTTGTTTGTTTAATTTTTATAGATTTTAAATACATCAATTAAGAGAAAGAAAACTTGGCCTATTATCACACCGTTAGGAGAAGGTATATTCCGTCATTTGCCGTGAGTCACGTCGAAAATGATGGTAGGTACACGAAGGTATTTTAAAAGTCTTCTCTATGTTGTATTTAATATTTATTCATTCAATCAGTATCGGAAATGATACACGTACTATCTAAATGACAATCATACATCAATGTAGTTCTTTATCGAGCCGACGAATATGGAACCTCTTCGTGGAGGTCCTATAAAATCTACTAGTCATTCTCTTCTGCAACGATTATACTCTGACCGAATTTTTTTCAATCTGTCTACACATCAAAGCTTATATATTTTATGTGTCTTATTGTTAGCTATGATATTTCTATTGTAACTTGAAATTTGATATTTTTAATCTTCAATATTAAAAAAAATCTTTGAATATAAATCTGATTATTCATAGTTATCATTACAATGATACACGTGCATAATGTAGACAAAAAAATTTAAAGCTGACAACATGATGAAAATAAATAATAACAAAAAAAATGTGATTAAGATTTAATAGAAACTTACCGATGCAGATAAACATTACTAATTTAATTTAATTAAACTAAAATTTAATCTAGATCAGTTAATTATTTTTATCGCTTACGTCCAAACCTCTTGTTGCGGCAGAAATATCAAATTTATATATTGCTAATAATATGCAAGACAAAATATTTACATCTACATTTACATTAGACAGTAGGCAGTTACGAAAATTAACACATAGTTTCTTATTAATCGAAGGGTTCCATTTAGAACTAATCTATCAACCAAGAGACTATCGTAAAAACCCGAAAAGTCTGCCTCCGCCCGGAGGCGGTATCGTAGTGAGGCCAAATATGTGGAATAAGTTTAGGACAAAATTGTGATCTATGCGTTCGTAACACTTAACCAAATTTCATCCTTCATAATCGTTATCTTCCATCCCTATGCGATATTTCTATATCATTAGGATAACGGCCCAATAGGATTAAATACACATTAAAGTGATATAGGAAAGTACTTCAGCCGTCAACAACACAAGTAAAGTATCTGCACCTTCCCCCACCATTTTTTTTCACCACATTTAAAATTTACTAATAGTCCTTTTATGTAGATTGGTCTCTCAAAGATTAACGACAAACACATTTCTTGTTGCTTAAGAATCACATTTTTAAAACTATTTAACATTTATTTCTTGAAACAAGAAAATACTGCTTTAAAATAACTATTTATGTAAAAATTCAAATTCATTTATAAATACCATTACCAATTATATCTGTTACGGAATATACTGTTTGGCAATATACTAACGAAAATTGAAGTTCGTTTATTAAAATGCAACATTCCATGATTATCATTCATAATTAATATACCTACATTTTGGGTTGTAATCGTGTATCCTTCTTCACGTTTCAACAAATTAAAGCCTTTCGAGATATCAGTTACAGTTATACTCCTCAATAACTAATAATAGTTTTTCTTACGTTGTCAAACAAATTTCTGAAATATGAAACCGCACATATAAGCCTGTTATATCAGTTAGCTAACGTATTTGAAAGCAAACTAAGAAATCTAATTTTATTTTAGCTATACCTTCAACAGATTAAATATTACTACACCGCTTTGAAGATTGCAAATGAGAACATCTTACGGGCAGAGGCTAACAATGAAAAATGCCACAATCAAAATTATAATGTAAGTACTCAAACCAGTGAAAAACTTTAATTTGAATATGGTGAAGACATTCTCAGTATAAAAGTTTGACATACCAATTAAAAACCTGGTGAAAACATTGCAGTAGGTATAATAAAGAAATTATTTCCATTAATTATAATTATAGTGCATTGAAAACGGAATTTGTTCATTTAATCTTACCTTAATCTTAACATATACGTTAAATCAAAAACACAAGGTTGCAAGTAGGTAGTACATACTGATAATGGAGAAGGGAAAGAGTATTGTAAAGTATTTTATTTATTTACATTTTCCCCTTACCACACAGACCTAAACCGCCACAGATAATTGAATCTAAGATACACACACACACACACACAACAAACACACACAAAAACACAAAAACACACACACACGCGCGCACACGCACATACGAGCAGACACAGACACTCACAAGTACAAGCTCACACAGGCGCAAACAAAGGCACAAAACACACAGAGATACACACGGAGACGCGGCCACACAGACATACAAACACACGGACACACAGACATAAGGGCACATGGAGACACGGACAAATAAACCACTGCACAGACGAACACGCGGAGAACGCGGACATGATTACACAAACACAACAAACACAAAACACAAACAACAAACAAAACAAATAAAAAAAAAAAACACATAAACACAAAATACACAAAACAACAACACAAACAACAAAACAAAAACACAAACACAAAATACAAACACACAAACACAAACACAACACACTGAACATACAAACACACAAACACAAACACAAACAACACACAACACACACAAACACTACAACAAAACACTACAAACACACAATCACAACAAAACACAAACACACAAAACACACAAACTAACAAACACACTAACACAAACAAACAAACACACACACCACATAACTAAACAACAAACAACAAAATACAAACACACAAACACACAAACAAAAACTACACAACACATCAAAACAACAAACACACAACACTACAACAATCACACACAACACACAAACACAATAACTAAAACTAACACACAACAACAAAACAACACACATAACACTACAAACAAAAACACTACAAACACTACAACAACACACAATACACAACAAACACACAAAACATCAAACACACAAACACACATAACAAACAAACATCACACAAACAACAACACAACACATCAAACACACAAACATAAATCACACACACACACACAACACAACTAACACACAAACTACAAACAACACAGACACACAAAACATCAACAAACACAGACACTGACAACATAACACACAGGCACAAAACACTACAAACACACAAACACAAAACACAAACACACAGAACATACACACAGACACACACTGAACACACAACACTACAAACACTCACACAACCACTACACAGACACAACACACGCACACAGCACAACACAACACACAACAAACACAAACTGAGCACAGACACACACAACACAACACACAACAACACAAACACACAGACACAAACACAAACACACACACACACAGAACACACAAACACAAATCACAAACACACACAACACACAACACTACAAACTCACAGACACACAGACACGACAAGCACACAACACACACTGACGACACACAGACACACAGACACACAGACACACAGACAACAGGGCACACTGGCACACACACACAACACAGACACAGACCACAGACACTGACTGCACACACAGACACACAGACACACAGACACGACGCACACACACAGCACACAGACACTGAGACACACAGACACACAGCACATGGACAGCACACTGGGCACACAGCACAGACACACACACAGACAACACACGACACTGACGACAACACTGGGCACACACAGACACACAGACACAGACACAGACACGACAACAGCAACACACACACACACTGACACTGACACGACACGACACTGGGACACAGACACACAAACACAGACACACACACAGACACACAACAACACACACAACGACTAAGACACACACGCACACACACACACACACACACAGACACTACAACACACACAGACCCAGCACTACAACACTGGGCACACACAACCACACAAACACACAACACACAGACACAGACAACAGACACACAGACCACTATGGGCACACACACAACACAACACACACAAACACACAACACCACACACACACGACAGACACAGCACAAACACACAACACACAAACACACAACACACACAACACACAACACACAACACACAACACACACACAACACACTGGCACACAAACACACACAACACACACACACAGACACACACACAAACACACAACACACACAAACACACCACAGACACACAAACACACAACACACACCACACAGACACAACACACAGACACACAGACACACAGACACACAAACACACAGACACACACACAACCACACACACACACACACAGCACTACACACACACACAAACACACACAACACCAACACACACACAGACACAAGACCACAACACACAGCACACACAGACACACAACACACCACAAACACCACACAACACACACACAACACAAACACACACACAGACACACAACACAAACACACACACACACACACACAGACACACAGACACACAAACACACAAACAACACAACCACAAACACACACACACACAACACACAAACACAACACTGGGCACACAAACACACACCAACACACAGACACACACACACACTGGCACAACGACAACACAGACACACACAGCACTCACAGACACTGCACACACACAGACGCACAGCGACACACAGACGCACAGACACAGACACACAGACACACACACAGCACACACACGGCACAGCACACAGACACACACTGGACACAGACACTGGGCACAACACACAGCACAAGACCACAGACCACAGACACACACACAGACACACTGGGCACACCGACACTGGAGCCACACAGCACAGCACAACACACACACACACACGACACACAGACACACACTGGACACAGCACACAGCACTGGGCACACACAGACACACACGGAGACACAGACACGACGCACAGACGACACACGACACACACACAGGCACACACACGACAGCACACAGACACAGACACGACACAGACACACAAACACACAAACACACAAAACACACAACACCAACCCCCAAACAACACACAAAACCCACCAAACAAACACACAAACACACAACCAAACACAACACAAACACACACCACAACACACAACACACACACACACAACACACACACCAAACACCAACACAACCCACACAAACACAGAACCACCAAACACACCAACACACAAACACAAACACCCCCACAAACCACAAACCAACAAAACAAACCACAACACACAAACCCACACAAACCCACACAAACACACACACACAAACCACAAACCCACAAACACACAAACAACCACACAAACACACAAACACACACCACAAACACACAAACACCAAACACACACACACCACACACACACCACACACACACACAACACACAGGCACAAAACACACATGCACACACAACACACAAACACACAACACACACACACACAAACACTACACACACACAAACACACACACACAACACACAAACACTCACACACAACACAACACACAACACACAGCACACACACACACACAACAGCAACACAACAAACACACAACACACAACACTGCACACAAACACACACACAAACAAACACACAAACACACCACAAACACACAAACACACAAACACACAACACAAACACACTCAAAACACACTCACGCACACAGGCAACACAAAACACACTGAACACACAGCCACACACAACAAACAAACAAACTCGAACTCAAATACAGGCAGGCATACACAAACCACAGCACTGGCTCAGTTCAAATTTTAAATTTTTACCGATTACAATAACTTTTCCTCTAGACGGAACAGTTAAAAAGTGCGTGCATCGTCCACTTCAAATATGTGTCCACTTTTCGGTAATGGTAATGGATTTTGTTTCTAAGGAATTCTAGATTTGCATATTTAGCAATGTCAATATCGTCATAAATCACTATGCAATGTATTGTCACATCATATCATTTTTAGTCATGCAGAAGTTGGTCACATTTTATTTTCTATGCATCATTTTATGCAACTCGCATGCTCTGCTTCATATATTTTTATTTGTATGAAATTCAGGACATCGATATTAGATGCTTTTGTAATTTAGCATTGTTTTTCAGAAAACCCATCAGCATCAATTTGGATATAATTTTCTTTGCAGAACGAGAGCGCTTGTTTCATGATCGTGTTGTGATGCATCACGCATCACTCTCATGATTATTTAGTGTTAGTATCTTTGCGAGTACAGAAACTTCAATGTACACATCTATAGCGAATTGCAATTCCTCCCTTATCTCGTGGTATTTTTAGATTTCGCTTTGAGTATTAAGTATTATTCATTGGTCGCAATGGCCATTTACAAAAAAAGGTATTTAACATTAAAGAAACTATCGAATCATGAATGAAACAAAGCCACCTGATCCACTTTTGTGAATATCACAGATCTAAAAGTGTACGAGCAACCTCTTAGTGCAAATGAAGAGGAACACCATCTTATTGTAGTCACATAAGTATTGTTATATTATTGTTTTGTTTTTTTCCCCGATGATAAAATCCATTATGTAAATCAAGACATAAACAATATGTTCCATATTATTATTTATTCCGCAACTCCATATTAAATAATTCCCCCGCCAGCTTTTTATGTTGGTGTTTGGGTAAAGTCAAAATAGAGGTCTCTCGTGTGTGATACAACTTTATAATATTCTTTAAGATATTTATATTGCAAGAGCAGTAAACGCGTAATAGGGCAATGAGCGTTAACCCCGCGCGAGGCCGCAAGCTGAGAACGAAATGGGTCACGTTATAGTTTTCGGTTCAAGTAATATACAATAGTTTTAAGCAGCATTAATCAAATTTTCATAAAGCATTATAAAAACGTTTTTGTCACCAAATTATGATAATGCTTCTTTAGCATGTCTACTACGAATGTAGCATTACCAACGTTAAATACAATTTACGTTTAAATGCCTTCTTTTGTCAATATCATTACGATTTTGTTTGGCTAATTAGCAAATACTATAATTATTTTATGGTAGGAATTCATTTATAACGTCAGGGATTGGATCTGAAATTAGCAAGCAAAAACCAATTGGTCGTTTTTAAAAAAGATAAGTATTTTTAATTATGAATGTAAGTAGTGAAAGTTTTCATTTCCATGCTCAACTTTCCTTTTTATATATATATATATATATATATATATATATATATATATATATATATATATATGTTTCAATTTACGGAATATTGTGCTTCCTGTTCTTATTCTGCTTATACTGATTATTCTTTGAACAAACTCATCGTTAAGTGTATCTAAATAAATAAATAAAACGGGTTAATACTATAAAACATTGAAACATGTACCAATGCATAACGTTAGAAAAATCTACCACACATGATAATGAACAATGTCCGCAAGAATCTATAGCTATATTGTATTTGAATGACTAGCACTTCTATGTTTTCATTTGTCATTTGGTAGAGACAGCCCAGTGACATTTGACCACCTCATCTCATTTTACTTTATCCAAAGTTGGTGCTTTATAGTCGACGTTCCCATCATTCCCATGATAAATAAACTATTATACAATCTTTTTATAAGTCAATATTTTTATGCTTCTAACCAACAATGAAATTCTTATACAAGCAACCACAAAGCCTCCCATCTTTTGTTATTTTGTTGGATTAACGATTTTTTTACATAAATAAATAACATTATAATACACAGTTTAATATTTTAGTGTTTATTATGTAATACAATTTTACGTTACGTGTTTTGTGTACTCAGCAAGAAAAGCTTCAAACCGCAGTTACTCATTTCTTAATTATAAAAGGATAGTCAAGCCTAATCGATGAGTAATTAATAACTAAGAATTGTAATATGCTGAATTTTAAAATTCATTAATTAAAAGAATACAAAAACTATTACTTTAAATTGTACCTATTACCTTGTCAAATCTACTCTGTTAGATCTCTTAAACTTAAGTTTAAAAACACGAATTTAATCTTTTAATACAAAATATAAAACATGTTTGAATTTATTATCGCCAGTTGCTACTTGTACCAGCCGGGTAACAAAACAAGCCTGTCCCAGGCAAGACTATCGTTTCTCTTTCAGATATATAAAATGTCTTCCATAGTTTTAATTACATAAATATTAAGAATTTTGTAGAAAGGCCCTTTTTGTGAAAATTCCCTGAGACTGTGATGTGCTACACCTACAATTGTGATTAATTATATTTATATTATTCTCCAAAATATATTTCGTTTATACATTGTACCGCACGTGTGTTAGATGTCAAACATTTCTTGAATAATGCAGTGTACTGACATACAAGGACCTCGACAATAACTATTTAAATACTTAGATAAATCAATTACTTAAGTGAATTAAACTTAAGCATGTTGCACTTTATATTCTTTAATACACATGCTTCCTATCTACCTCCATTAATGATCAAACACTGGAAACGTGCGCTGTCTTGCTTTGCCTGCTTAACTGATAGTTGACGCAGACTTTAACATTCTGTTACTCGGTTTTATTTGATTTTGAAAACTTTAGGAACAACAAAATCTAGGGGATACCTCGAAAAACGCTACGCCATCGACTTGCACGTCAGTACCAGTGCCATTGTGGGTAATATAGTAATGTAATAAATCTTCTATTGATGAAGGATAGTAGTGCTCTCACCATATAAACCATAAGTTTAATTTGAAATACACATGATAGTTATGCTATATAATTCAATAATTAGGCTACCGCATCAATTGAGACAAGTTCAGAAGTTACCTATACTGTCCCAAAAAAATATGATCTTATATAAACCGCAAGAAAAATTTGTTACGGGAATAAAATATACCGTAGCAATGAGCTATAAAATTAAGATTATGTAACAAGTAAACATTTTATTTAGCAACACTGAAACAAATATATGTTAAATATTGTTGTTACAGAGCTTGTGTTTGTTTTATAGATAACAAGCGCCGTACTATTGTTTGAAGATACATTGTGGTAGTAACTTTATATTAGACACTTCATTCTAAATATTAGAAATATTGGAGTAAAGCTTGCAGTATGTAGCTCAGAACGGTCTAAAGGACGTGCAAAAACATTTGTAGTGCCGACGCACCCACCCTACACACATACACACGTACATACACACATACACATACACACCTACACTCGTACACACGTGCACACGCGCACACGCGCACACGCACACACGCACCACGTCACACCACACACCCACCAACACACGCGCGCCGCCCACACGCGCGCGCACACACACGCGCGCGCGCGCACGCACACACGCGCACACGCGCACACGCGCACACGCGCACACAGCGCGCACACGCGCGCAGACGCACGCACACACGCACACGACTGCACACGTACACACGTACACACGTACACACGTGACACGTGCACACTGCACGTACACACGTACACACGTCACACGTACACACGTAACACATACACACGTACACACTACACACGTGCCACACCACACGTGCACACACACGTACACACGTACACACGTCACACGTACACACAACACACGTACACACAGCACACACGTACACAACCACACGCACGACACACACACGCACACCACACACAGCACACACACGACACAACCACACACGACACATGACATCACAGTCACACACTACACACGTACAACACGTACACACACGTCACACACATCACACACGACACTACACACACACACACATCACACACGTACACACGTACACACACGACACACGTACACACATCACACACACGACACACGTCACACACTACACGCACACTACACACACTACACACTACACACACACGCACACTACACACGCACGCACACCGTACACACACGCACACAACACAACACACGCACACACACGTACACACGTACACACACGTCACACACGTCACACGTACACACGTACACACTACACACGTACACACACGACACACGTCACACACACACGTACACACACGTACACACTACACACACGTACACACACGTACACACACGTACACACGTACACACGTCACACGTACACACGTACACACGTACACACACGTACACACAGTACACACACGTACACACACGTACACACACGTACACACGCACACTACACACACGTACACACACGTACACACGTACACACACGTACACACAGTACACACGTACACACAGTACACACAGTACACACGTACACACGTCACACACGTCACACACCACGTACACACAGCACAGTACACACTACACACATACACGACACGTACACACATACACACGTACCGACACACGTACACACGACTACACGTACACACGTCACACGTCACACGTCACACGTCACCACACACGTACACCACAGTACACACATACACACAGTACACACGTACACACGTCACACTACACGTCACACACACATCACACGTACACACGTCACACGTACACACAGTACACACGTACACACGTACACACACACACACTACACACGTACACACGTACACACGATACACAGTACACACTACACGTACACACACACACGCACACTACACACGAACACGCACTACACACGACACACAACACGCACACCACGTACACACACGCACACGCACAACGCACACACCACACGCACACGCACACGTCACACACCACACCACACAGTACACACACGTCACACACGTACACACACGTACACACGTACACGTACACACGTACACACGTACACACACGTACACACACACGACACACGTACACACGTACACACACGTACACACGTACACACAGTACACACACGTACCACACGTACACACACACACGTACACGTACACACGTACACACACACACACACGTACACACTACACACACACAGTACACACGTACACACACACGTACACACGTACACGTACACTACACGTACACACGTACACTACACACGTACACACGTACACAGTACACGTACACACGTCACACACGCGCACAGCGCACGCACAGCACACCGCACACGTACACACGTACACACTACACACTGCACGTGCACACGTGCACATACACACACGTACACACGTACACGACACACGTACACGTACACGTACACACGTCACACGTGCAACGTGCACACTGACACACATGCACATCGTGCACATCGTGCACACGTCACACATACACGTACACACGTACACACGTACACACGTACACACGTACACACGTACACACGTACACACGTACACACGTACACACGTACACACGTACACACGTACACACGTACACACGTACACACGTACTCACGTACACACACGCGCGCAAATAGTATAAGAAACTCGTTTCATAAGATGTTTTATATCACTCGTCCGTTAGATAACTCACCGCTATGTGGCACGTTTATTTAACTCGAGCGATAATGATGCATCTTACTATACTAGTATCTTAATATGCTATTTTGTCATGTTACAAAACAGTTTATATGAACAATAAGCTAAATAAGATTTTTATACTCTACAAATATTAATTAGCCACACATACTTTATCACCATAACTGCAATGCTTAATTTTTTAGCTTTATTGCGCTTCAGACAATGTAATCATATTGTAAATAAATAAAATCGTTTAAGTATTACATTTAATAGTTACCAATCTAAGATGTATTGTATGTCATGACGATGCTCCAATACAATCAACTCGCCTAACATATTGAAATCACCTTTATAACTATACATCAAATTCAGTTTACTGCTAACAAAAATGTAAGAAAATATAATTTTAAGAATGCAGATTATATCAGTTTATACAATGCTTTAGTGGACGTTGATTGGACGTGTTGAAAAAATATTTTAGATCCCAATGTGATGTCCACTGAACTTTATCGGATTATTTATGCACTGTTTAATCTATTTGTCCCTCATTATCGAAATAATGTTGCTAAAGTCGTTCACTGAAGAAGTTAAATGTAACATTCGTTTTAAAACCAATTGTTTAATGAAATATAAGCAATCTTCAATTGATCAATATTTGATCGAATATAAACCACTTAGAAGAACCACGAATCACAAATTTCAGGTGCCTACAGAAATTATATCGCTCAAGCTGAAATCTCTGTTACTAGGAATCCAAAGTATTTCTGGTCTTTTATTAACTCTAAAAGAAGGGTATCCCGTATTCCAGGTCGTGTTAAGTGG
The DNA here is from genome assembly GCA_036346205.1 of Vesta saturnalis. Lineage (NCBI taxonomy): Eukaryota > Metazoa > Arthropoda > Insecta > Coleoptera > Lampyridae > Vesta > Vesta saturnalis. The sequence goes on along the minus strand of JARFJB010002231.1, from coordinate 1,111,545 downwards.
TTAAATCAAGTTTTCACTAATCCCTAAGCAATTGTTAACGCTTTCAAGGATTATTTTAGTAGTTTGTACTCGTCTAATGTTCAAAGAGATGTTTCGAATTCCAAATATGTTAATAATAGTAGTATCATAACTCTCGAAAAAGTATCAATTGATGATGTTGCATCTGTAATACGTAAATTAAAAATTCAAATACGACCCTCGCCTCTGCCCCTCCCTCTCCCTCTCCCTCTTAGAATTTTTCTAGGGGATGCGATTTTTGAATAATAATATAAACTTGCATTTTTTTAAATGGGAATCAAGGTTGGCTTGTCACCCATCAGTTGCAGTTCTTTCTTAGATTTTCAAAAATATAAATGTAGACATTCCTGAAACACATCTTTCAAATATTTTTATTCAACAAGGCGGTGTCCCAGCCCATAATGCTTTGGTAGTGAGAAATTACTTAGCAAACCGTTTCCCAAATCGTTGAATTGCAACATTCAGTTCCGCGTTATGGCCACCACGATCTACAGATCCAATACTGGATTTCTTTCTTTGGGGTTTTCTGAAAAACATAACTTATCAAAACCGCCATAAGTTATTAAACGATCTAATAAGGTTTTTGGAGACATACTTATCTTGTTTAAAAAGAGATTTGGATACAAAGTGTTTTATAAAAAATTTGATACTGTTATTCATTTATAAAATTCAGATTTTGTAAATATATAAATATTTTACAATTGTGATTATTATAAGTTTTTGTTATAAACAAATAAGTTCAAAGGTAAATATGTAATTAAAAATTATTATTAATTTAATAATAATTTTTAATTTTACAATTGTATTTATTTCGAGGAACATATTGAACTAATTAATTACAAAATTAGCGTTTTACTGTTAAACAAACAAAATTTAAACATTTACTTTAATGCGTCAAAGTGCTGAATGAAGAAATGTAGTTGACTTCTTACCGGTTCCTTTGGTATTTTAGTTTGTTTAAGATAGGGCAATACGCGGCACTTGACAAAAAAACCGTTGCACCTGCTCCGGATCTTGACCAGCGGACGGTTTTGCAGACTTCTTGTTTACTTGCTACATTCTATGCGTGTTGCTATTTATTTAGCAATGTTTCCACCATTTCCTATGAGGTTATAAAATTACTCGTCAGCTCTCTGTGCGTATGATCTAATTATCTACTTCTAAAAAACATTTTTTGGAAAACAAATACGACGTTTCAGTATAAATTTCAAGTTTTCAATTTCCATTAGGATTAGGCGCCATGTACCTTCAAAATATTTGCTTTCATGTCTACATACTTTTATAAAAAGGTTCTAAAATAGGGGCTAAGCTTAAGCACTGCTAATTTAATTTAAATACATATGTTTAATTCCTTTTTATTTTTTCAGAAGTTTTGGGGCAAAATGTTCAGTATGCTCACGAGGAATATCATCTAGTGATTGGGTCCGTAAAGCTCGCGAACATGTTTACCACTTAGCATGCTTTGCATGCGCTGCCTGCCATCGTCAATTATCAACAGGTGAAGAATTTGCTTTACACGAAGATAGAGTATTATGTAAGGCGCATTATTTAGAAACCTTAGATGGAGGAACAACCTCTTCAGATGGTAAATAGGTTGTGTTTGTCTTAAAACAGTTAAAACATGTTTTTAATACAGATGGTTGTGATGCAGAAGGTTTTCATAAAAACAAAGCGAAACGGGTTAGAACTACTTTTACAGAAGAACAATTGCAAGTACTTCAAGCAAATTTTCAATTAGATTCAAATCCTGATGGACAAGACTTGGAAAGGATTGCACAAATTACTGGGTTAAGTAAAAGGGTTACACAAGTATGGTTTCAAAATTCAAGAGCGAGGCAGAAGAAGCATATGCACAATGGCAAAGTAAAAACTCAATGTAAGTATACCATTGCATATTTTGTTAAACATATGAACAGAAATTGATCTACGTTTTAAATTTTAAAGAGAGTAGCGGGAATTAAAATACTTATCCTTTAGATTATAATCGTGTATTTTGATTCATATTTCTTAAAAATTTGAACGTTTCGATAACAATTAGAGTTAATCGTCGTCAGTAAACCGCTAAAACACTAGCTAACGAACGAAAGCTAACAATGAAAAATGTCACAAACAAATAAAAAAATTTAGTCAAATTATACGTTGGTGGTTTTGAAAACCTTTAATTTGAAAGTAATAAAATCATTAACAGCTAAAACTTGACACACCTATTAAAGATCTAGTAAAATGATAACAAATCTAACCAAAGCACAATAATTTTCCGTTACTACCGAAAGACTGTAATTGTTATGATACATTGTATCATGTAAAGGTGTAGCTAATCTTTACCAAAATAAAATTATATTTCATAGTCGACTTTCAAATATAATTCCCCAACTGATTCAACAAGTGTATCTTGGCGTTGTCATATTTCATAAATGAGTTTTAAGCTGCGAAACGTTTAAATTTGTAAAAAATATAAACCAGATTATTCTTTTAATATCATTTTCAACCAATCACAACGTCCAATTAAGTTAAGTTACCTCTAATTTCGATAAAGATGATTATAGCTAGCGTAACTCTACCAATAGAAAATTTTACATTATTCGCATTTCTGTAGCAACCACTTTAATTTGGTTTATAAAAAGTAGATTATTTTATCGGAGGAACCGGCGCATGCAGATGCGACGATATGATGAAAATAAGTATAGATGACATTGAAGATATGGGAAATTTAATCCTAATAAATATTACCAATAGCAAAACGAGGTCGTTTACAATCAAAATTTACTACAAATACGCTTCATTAAGACTGAGATATATACAGGATAGTAGAGAGAAGATTTTTTTTTGAAATATCAAAATGGGAAGTGCTATAGAAATATTATGGGAATTCATACGATTAGTGCTGTACCCGGAAAATTCGCCAAATTTCTAAAATTAAGCAATGTTGAAGAACATGCGGGTTAATTTTTAATGCGTACTTCGGCTACATTTGACGATCTATGGTGGAGGAAATATGGACTTGTTGAAGCGCCATGGGGGTTGAAAGGTCTACTTCCGTGGCGGAGGGATACCTAGAAGTGTCTATTAGCAACAAAAAGAGAATGCTGCCCGAATATTAAATTTACGCGAACCTGTGGTAACGAAAACAGACGCAGGAAATCTAATAGCATGGTCATCACCGGGGTCTTCGCCCAAATCGACAGTTATGCCATCAGTAAATACTTCAACAGAGTTTACTTCATCGTTGCACGGCTTCAATTTTCAAAATGCAACACTTACCAATTGTACACTTAATATTAGATCAATGAATAGGTTTGACAATTAATTATAATTGTTTGAATAAATGAAAATTAAATTGTTTCCATAAAAACACTTTTCCCTCCGGAGACAGGAAAAGGAAAAGTAATATCTGCTCTAGCGAAAATGTCAAACTTTGGCGCCTACTACTTAGCCGAACAATATTTTGACGTTTGAAGAAAAAAAAACATATATATATATATATATATATATATATATATATATATATATATATATATATATATATAGTAATTGTAATTTTTACGGTACTAATATGTGCATACTAATAAATTGTTTCCATTTGGTCAAATGTACTCAAATAAATAATCACAATAAATACGATTCCTACCTCAAAATAATTATGGTTATACATCGCGGACGGATTATTTAAATTATCCAACTGACTCTTTGTAATTATGCAACACGTTATCGATGTATAACTTGATTATTTTGCAGTATTTATAGTATTACTACCGATTATATACGATTATAACCCAAAAGAAAAGTTGTTTAATTAGGAATGATAATCTTGTAAATTTGCGTATTCATAGATTAGTCGCAAATTATTATTTTGTGAACTTTCTTTGTATAATTATAATATATTGACTTATTTTTGACATTTTGGTCCAGTATATTTCCTTAGCTTTTATTAAAAAATTGTGTCAATAAATAAATAAATAGGTGTCAATTTTTGTTTTGTGTACATCGTTTATAATTAGTTAATGAACATTAAACTGAAACTCTCGTTGTGCATTTATATAATCCTGAAAGCTAGCTCCCGAAAACTTATTTTACTTTGCGACGAGTCCTTCAACAATTACAAATGATGAAACCTTAGGAAAAACTACTAAATAATTCGCGATTTACTTTTTTACGCATTGTGTCATGGTAACACTGGCGTTTTTATCGTAATGTTTTTTGTGTTAACACTACTTGAGTTTTTCATGCGATTGTTATTTAAGTTATCGCAAAATTTAACATGTTTACCTTCCAACCTACATATACATATGTAGGTGTAGGTATAGAAGGTTATGCAATCGATTTTTTTTCACTGTCGCTAAATCGACTTATTAGCTCATTTTACGACGTTTGGCCAAGTCTCGTCAAGATCGGTCATGTCGTGTGCATATGCGTGTGTATGTGGGTGGGTTGGTGCGCGCGGACCCGCGTGCGCGTGAGTATGTGTGCGTGCGGACCCGTGCCCGTGTCTGTGTGCGTATGCGTGTAGTTAAAATTTTGAATTTAAGCTTGTTTTCATTTCTCCTGGAGCTGATTAGATTTTTAGGTGCTGTTTTTATTTCAAAGATAAAAATAGCAACATATAGACCTTTATCGTATAGATTAATTATGTTCTATGCAATTTTTTTGATACGATGCGTAATTTAGCGAAAAAATAATTTCTAAGATAGAATTTAAGTGTTAGTTCAAATTTTTTAAATATCTGAATAATGATTAATTTTATTAGAAAATGTGTAGACATATTTTTTAAAGAAAATTTAATTTTGCAAAGTTTTCTGTATAAAATTTTTTAATATAAAACGAAATAAGTGTAAAAATTAAATGAATGTGATTGAAAATGCTTAAAATGTATTATCGATATTTTTATTGGAGCGAGCGAGTTTGGAATTTTGTTTTGTTAGATGTCTATTAATCCCTAACGGATAAGAAGTTTTAAACGTCTGTTTGACATAGATGATTGTTTTTGTTTTTACAACGTTATCCTTAGACACTTATTAAAATTATTTAATTTCTTTTGAATTCCACTTTGTAGATTGGAAGGTCGTGTGTTGTGCCACACTAGATGTTTAGACGTTAGTATGACTAGCATCCGTTCCATATTACATAAATAGCTTATCCGTAAAAAAACGGTGTACGTATCAGTACCCCCATCATTTGACGGTCGCACAAAAAGCACTCTGGTCAATTAGTCGAAAATACAGTCAGAGTGCTTCAAAAGACATGTGCAGTATCGCAACAAGTGTTTAATTATGAAGTATGCATTAAGCCAGAATATCTGTGCCTGTCAATTATATTAGGTCTAGGAAATTCAACTTCGAGCAACATGCACTCTTTACCACGTAGGCGCATATTACGAGAGGGAGAATGTTTTAAAACTCAATTCCTTGCGGGTAGAAATTAAGGGTATAAAGAATGTGCCTTTTCATAAACCCGGGCAGGTGGAGATCTGAAAATCGAGGAATCAATTCTCATTAATAATCGAACGGATCCATGCTTCACCGTATTTTGAAATTTTTCCTTAGGGGTATGAAATCTAGTTCCCAAGGAGGACTAATTGTTTGAACAAAGTGAATAGTTCGTAAAAGCCGTTTAGTCCAGGAACATAAAAATTGATATTTAGATATTCCTTAAGAAATAAATAAACACGTGTTTTGACTTTTCACCGAAATCATTCTCTAACGGATAGAATCGGGAGGGATGAACAAGAAAGAAAATTAACTGTTCTAAACAAAATATACCGTGTTGATTATCACGAAGATGGAAAATAGTTGGCAAAAGCAAGGAAAAGGCAAATATGAAATTAATCATCCCTAAAGGGAGGTTTTAGGAGTTGAAAGTTCAAAATATTGTAAAATATCATGTTGGGAATGAAAGTCAGCAGCATTTTAAAACCAAAATGAAGACCACTGTGGAATTTACAAATTCAGTTCAGGAAAGTGATACAGGAGACGGAATGGGGTTGGTTTCGAGAGTGTGCTTAGAAGGCGTTTGAAAATCAATACCAGAAGTTGAAAATAGGGGTTGATATTCAACGTCCAGGTCAGACCGTTAAACCTAGAAACTTCAAAATTGGGCAAGGCCCCCGTGTAAATGGGTAGAAATGGGAGGGATGGACAGAGAAGCGATTTAAGTTCATTTTTCATGAATTAGGAATGATCTGTTAGGTTTCTATGAATGTCTGTTGACATACCATCCCGTTGCGAAGCACGGGTATTTTGCTAGTGTTCGTAAAATGATTTCTCCTTACCGTATACAATATTTTTTATTACAACATGACACAAGAATAAGAAAGTCATGCGTAGATGCCATCAGTGTTGAATTTTGTCAAGAGATGAAGAACAAATCAGCCCACCAATTTTGGATATGATCGACTCCGTATATAAAAAAAACAGTCAATTTGTTTTTTTTTCATTCAGTATTTTTAACTTTCACCATTATTACACATAACAAAAATACTTATCTTTAGGGTTTAATTGGTGTATCTTTATATTTGTATTTATATAATTCTATACGTTGCGATAATACCTACAGTTATCGTCCTCAGTAGTAGTAAAGTCTTTTAAAATTGTTTAAGGTGTTAGACCAGTTCTAAAAGATTTTGCTACTACTATTCAGGACGATAACTGTAAGTGTTATGGAAACGTGTAGAATTATATATGTAGGTACATATAAATATAGAAACTCATCGTTTAAACCCAAAAGATAAGTATTTTCATTATACAAAATTTATTTTATCTTCCTTTCTTATTAATATTGTTCAAACTTAATTTAAGTCAGGTCTCCTTCGTAATTATACTTATATATAAAAATGGCCACGCTCCGCACTTGGTCCGGGATTTTTTATTTAAATTATTGTCAATTCAAACCATGATGAAGAACAGTTTCTAAACTGCGTATTACGGATTTACCGTCATAGTCTTGCTAATATGAAATTAATTTTTTGTTTCAACAACGAACAACTTGAGTTTTACTATATAAATAATTATTTTAATTTTCCCAATCGTAACTTCGAAATGAAATAAGAAGTAAACTGGAAAATTAATATTAATATTTTAATATAATAATTTTGTTACAGTGCATAATCCAAATAATGAAAACAGCAATTTTGCAAGGCACATAAATTTGCATCTCACGTATTCATTTCAACAGCATCAAAATAATGTAAAATCAACGCCGCCTCCGTTGTTCACGCCACAGGGTAGGTATTTTATTAAATTTGTCCAGAATAAGTCAAATGTTTTTAATTCAAAAATCGAAAAATATTTTATTTCAAAGACACTATTCTCACTAACTTCTATTTCTTTTTAAACTTCATATAATTGTGAATATCCCTACATTAATGAAAAATGGTGTTCTGAGTCAACAAAAACAGATCAGTCGATAATACTAGTATTATATAGAAACGTTTTCTAATCACTGATAGAAGGTTGCTATTAACATTTGCTTAATTTATTGACTGATGAGTCTTTTTTAAAATCGTAAGTTCCTGAAGGCAATCTACATTATTTAGGATGAAAATATCGTACATATAGCACTAATTAAAAATTATTAAAAATAAAAATACATGAGAATACTGGGTTTTGGAATTAAGATATGTTTTGACTGTTAATTCTTACCGATATTCCTTATTATAACTATTAAATTAATAAATAATTTATATATATATATATATATATATATATATATATATATATATATATATATATATATGATAATTCTATTTCTTTTATTTTTACAGAATCATTGGATGAATTATCACAAGAATCAACAATGCATTGTATGCAAGAAGAAGTTTAAACGTTGATTTCAAAAAAAAAATTAATGTATTGGTTTTACTCCAATATATTATGTGATTATTAAAATGTACTATCTATTACTGTTTGTTACTTGGTTGTACTTATTTATTGATTACTTATAGGCAATGTAAAAATGAGGAAAATATAGAAGTATTATTATACATTCTCTTTGATCACCAATATGATAATAAATAATTATCTTTTGGATAATCGTCGATAGTTACATACGCATCTTTGTTAATTAACACTAGAAGCCGTTACCGCAGTTTTGGCGTCTCTAGACCCATTCTTAAGCAGAAGAGCATTTTTGTCATGTTCAACGTGTGAGATATCACTTTATACAAGAACAACCTTTAAGACACCATATATATATATAATATATATATATATATATATATATATATATATATATATATATATATTATTATTAAAGGGATCAAATTTTCCGTTAAATGGTGTATTAAAGAAATTATATTATCATCCACAGAGTTAAATTAACACCCATCAAACTTAAAACTTTTAATTTTTTCATTTTTCTGGCAAAACATTTAATGAAATTGTAATTGCGTGTTTTATTTAAATGTAACTTTTTAAATTTGAAATCTGTTAATTTATCTTTGGGAATTACAATACAATTGCTTGAATGCACCAATGAAAGGGAAATTGCATCCCCTTTACAATGATGTATCAATATTTTCTATGAGTTTATTCCTGAAGAATGTATTACGCCAACATGGAAACATGTCTCGTGTCCACAAAATTGGGAAAAATATAAAAAATTGAATATCTCAAAATCGGTTGAGAATAGGACTCTTGGTTATTATTACTTTTTTTGTTAATCATCCCTCAAAATAAGTACATTGATTCATAGGACACCTTGTGTGTGTATATATATATATATATATATATATATATATATATATATATATATATATATGTATATATATATATATATATATATACATATACAGGGTGAGTCATTAGTGCGCCGTCGGAAGATCGTGTTTTTATAATTAAAAATAAAAAAAATGTTATAGCGCCGATCTATATCAGATTTAGATGTGCATCGAATAAAAATGGTTTCATCCATATGGGGTGTTCCATAATTGCAGGACCGGACTCAGCTTTGTTTTGTTAAATGGAACCCTATATTTATTTAATTTTGTTATTATTTGTCTTGTTGATTGCTAAAAAACGGTACTTCGTTTTTAAATTTATTTTATGGTGTTGCCAAGTTAGAGCACTTTTTCTTTAAAAAAGTGAAAATTTATACCTTTACTTAAATTGTTTTGAAGACTTTAATATTAACAGTAGAACTGTAAGGTTTGGAAGACGAGTAAACAAGACCTTGCTCTATCTTTTGTCCTTCATACTTCCTGATTATACTATACTGGGTGTTTACAAAATATGGTCAATTTTTGCAAACTTGAAATGACCATAACTTTTGTTTTTTAAATGGAACACCCTGTATTTTATCATGTCATCGTGTTCTGTTTTTAATTCTCTTAATTTTTTATTAAGCATGTAATATACCTAACTTTACGCGTTCTCGAAATGTTTAAGATTTGTTGCAAAATGAATAAAACAATCATGACTTTTGCTTTGAATATTTACAAATCGTAAATGTCTGGTTGACAATATGGTCCAATAAACACTACTGGACAAAGGTTTACTTCTTATTCGAGTTTTTAAAGTCATAATTTTATAATATGACAATAAGTGTAAAAAGGGCATCCAGTAGGCCTGCGATTTATAATTCCTTACGTTTGGCTTAAACATCATTCACTAGTTCCTCAGTTTAGTGTGAAAAATGAAATTTTCACAAGATGAATGTATTGACATGGTCTACGCTTTGGGCGAAGGTGAAAGAAATTCCTTTCTTGCTTCCAGAATTTATCAACAACGATTTCCCGTCCTGATCCTAGGATATTTGAAAAACTCAAAGAAAGATTTGAAAGAACAGGGCATGTACAATACAAAAGAGAAGAACGAGAAAAAAGGGTTATAAACGAAGAAAACGTATTTGTGGTACTAACGAGTGTAGTGGAAAATCCAAACGTTAGCACAAGAAACCTCAGTGCTGATTTAGGTATTAGTCAAACTAGTGTTTCCAAGATTATTCGAAAAAATAAGTTTCATCCATACCATTTTCAACTAGTCCAAGAGCTGAATGCAAATGATTTTCAAAGACGCTTGGAATTCTCCCAGTGGGCACTGGAACGATTAGGACAGGACAATGATTTCTTTAAACACATTTTGATGACCGACGAAGCAATCTTTCACAAAAATGGTTTTGTGAACAGGCATAATTTCCATTATTATTACAATACAAATCCCCACACTATTAGAAGAATAGATCATCAGCATCGCTGGTCTTTGAATGTGTGGGGCGGGATAGTAGGGAACCATATAATTTTATACTTTTTTGAAAGAAACGTTAATGGTCAAACCTGTCTTGAATTTATTCAAAATGAGTTACCTCCGCTCCTTGAAGAATTTCCGTTAGACATACGTCAAAGGATGTGGTTTCAGCAGGATGGTGCGCCTTCCCACTATAGTCGCATTGTTAGAGAACATCTAGACAAAACGTTTCCCAATAAATGGATTGCGAGAGGAGGGCCAGTAGGATAGCCAGCTCGGGCCCCTGATCTGACAAAATTAGATTTTTTCCTGTGGGGTTATATTAAAAGCTTAGTATGCCAAGAAGCTCCTACCACCAAAGAAGATATGAAAATTAGAATACGGAATGCATTTCAAATGGTTAACCAAAATATGCTGCGAAATGTTGAAGGTTCTTTTTTGAGGAGAATTCACACCTGTTTGCAAGAAAATGGTGCACACATCGAGCATTTGATTTAGTTATAACTTATTATAATTTTCTCAATAATTTTTGATTTTTCAAATATAAATTCTTTTGTTTGCTTTATTACTTTTGGATAGACCGTCCAGTTTGTTACAATTGTCATTAATTTTGCAACATATCTTAAATATTTCGAGAACGCGTAAAGTTAGGTATATTAATTACATGCTTAATAAAAAAGTAAGAGAATTAAAAACAGAACACGATGACATGATAAAATACAGGGTGTTCTATTTAAAAAACAAAAGTTATGGTCATTTCAAATTTGCAAAAATTGACCACATTTTGTAAATACCCAGTATAGTATAATCAGGAAGTATGAAGGTCAAAAGATAGAGCAAGGTCTTGTTTACCCGTCTGCCAAACCTTACAGTTCTACTGTTAATATTAAAGTCTTCAGAACAATTTAAGTAAAGGTACAAATTTTCACTTTTTTAAAGAAAAAATGCTCTAACTTGGCAACACCACAAAATAAATTTAAAAACGAAGTACCGTTTTTTAGCAATCAACAAGACAAATAATAATAAAATCAAATAAATATAGGGTTCCATTTAACACAACAAAGCTGAGTCCGGTCCTGCAATTATGGAACACCCTATAGGGATGAAACTATTTTTGTTCGATGCACATCTAAGTCTGATATAGATCGGTGCTATAACATTTTTTTTATTTTTAATAATAAAGCCAGGATCTTCCGACGGCGCACTAAAGACTCACCCTGTATACACACAATATATATATATATATATATATATATATATATATATATATATATATATATATATATATATAATTTTAAATTTGGTACAGTGCGATCCAATTGTGCCTCTTTATTTAGGTCTTATTATGATAAAGTACGAAAATCAGTGGCGGAGATATGAGTGTACCATCGCCCTTTTACAAAAAAATCTCCTACACCACTGACTTTATTGTAAATCCAATAACGTCTTCCTATTGATTATGCTTTTTGGAACAAAAAAATATAGTTCCATGGTACACGTACGGCGCACCGTTTTCGAGATATTTCAGATTTTGTCAAGTAATGTCAGGCCAGTGATGCAAAATTTAATTTCGAATTTAAATTTAACAAAGTAAACTATGACTAAGTTTTGACATTTATACGGACAATATTTTAATTCAGAAGTAATTTCGTAAATTATTTTTAATTTGGTTGCTAGTTTCATACGTTAAATAAAATTCCGTTTAAATTTTCTAATCATGAATATGCTGACATGCATTTTATTTATGGTTTTTGTGATGGGAATACAGCAGAAGCAGCTCGAGAATACCGTAGACGATTTCCCAACAGACCACAGCCACATCACAATGTTTTTTCAAACGTGCATCTTCAATTCGTCAATCAAGGGCTGAAGGCTATGCCTAGGAATCCTAAACGTCTGAATTAATACGGTAAGGAGAAACAATAACGTACTTCGTGCATTTAATAGAGATTCGATGAATAGTCAAAGAAGAGTCAGTCGAACCACTGGAACTTCTAAAAGCACTCTTGTGAGAATATTAAAACAGGACCACAGACGTCCTTTTCATCTGCAACCTGTCCATGGTTTACAACCAGGAGACGAAGAACGCAGGGTTGCATTTTGTAGGTGGCTTCTGAACTCCGTTCAAAACAATGAGGATTTTTTAAGCAATATTCTATGGACCGATGGGTCATATATTACTCGACGAGTATTATAACCTACGATTACAATATACAATATATATATATATATATATATATATATATATATATATATATATATATGTATGTATATATATATATATATATATATATATATATATATATATATATATATATATATATATATACTTGTATATTTGTAATCATATTATAGCTAACAATCAACTATTAAAACACAATCAACGCTGACGATTCGTGTTATTAATTAAAACTTCTTCAAAGCTGTATTGATTAGGAAAAAACTTGCCCAAGTAGATTACATAAATTATTAAATTATTAAAACATTAATTATAAAATTATAGACAGCACATGACATGTTACAGTTATACAAAATGTAAAGGTATCACAGTTAAAAAATACATGTAAAATTTATAATAGTTAAAATTTTTAAAACATACTAAGTTGCCACGACTGCATAATTCTACTCACATTTATATGGTTACTAAACAGACACAGATAATACATATCTACATTAACGAATTAAATTAGTATAATATGATGATATGCTGATGGTGGAATCATCTTTTTAATTACTTAATTAATAAAAAAGATGATTCCACGACCAAAAATTGTTTAAAAGAATAAAATAGTTGATATCCACCTTTGCTACATAGCACAGATTCGTAATTTAAAAAAAAAAATGTTCACTAAATTATTATAAGATTAGATGTTTTTGTTGTATTTGTCAATCGATAGCTTTTGAAAAACTAAGATAGGAATGTGCAAACCGTTTTTCTTGATTTTACAGCCTGTCGAAGTGTCGAAATGGTCTGTCAATTATTTCGTAAATTATTGAAGATAGGTATAGCGTTCCGTTTGAATGAACACTGAAAATCTTTTTATTGGATAGAGCATGATTGCTAATGTAAGCTCCCCAATTTTCATCTGTCAGTTTACTACCTGAGATAATTGAGCGTTTCCAAACTTTTGGGGCAGGGTGTATATACACATATTCGTGCAAATAAGTCCATGATTTGAAAAGTTTGAGATGAACTACAGTTCTACATTTACCACTCCAGTTTGTGGTTGACTTTAATTTAAAATAAAACTACAGTTCAAATCCGCATCTACAAACGGTCTTTCGCGTATTGCACATTCATATTTGTGATTGTTGAAATTATTGTGTTGAGTTTGCGCATTGTCATGTGTTCATTATAAACATTTGCTTGTCAAAGTTAAAATACTCATTAATAGAATATAGTTTTATTTATTACACATATTTTAAAGTTTATGTTAAAAGGAAAAATGGAAATACAGACAGTAATAACATTGGATAAATCATTAAACACTATTACAAATATAGCTATAATCAAATAAGAATGCAGTAGATGGCGCTTCAGTACAAGATGATGGAAGCACAGCATAAAAAACAATTAGTAGGATATCTCTCGTTGGCGGGAATAGTTGACGCATATCGTCGCGCATGTCCGCCATTCGGTGCTAAATCCTTGAAAAATCCTTATTAACGTAGGTAGAACCCACGTGTGTACGTCGCATAGTCCAGTGGTAGCGTGTGTTTATCTTATGGTTATTGTGTTTGGTGCTAACTTTTTGTTGCATTAAAATTAATTATTATTACTAGCTGTAAAATTATTGTGGTGTGCTTTCCTTAGCATTATGAAAATATCAAAATGTGTTGGGGGACACGTGTGTGCAGCACAAAAATGAATAATTAAAATACTTATGTTTTTTGGGTTTTTTAATGATGTACTTTAAATTATACAATCTAAACGTTTCGATAACATTACAGTTATCTTCATCAGTAGTAATATCTGTTAAAAATTGTTAAAGATGTTGTAAACAGTTTGGCCAAAGTTGAAAAATTAAAACCCAAAAAAGATAAGAGGCTGATGTTTATGTTTTAATTTTTCAACTTTGACAAAATTGTTTACAACATCTTTAACAATTTTTAACAGATATTACTACTGACGAAGATAATTGCAAGTGTTATCGAAACGTTTAGATTGTGTTATTTAAAATACACCATTAAAAAAAACATAAAAGATAAGTATTTTATTATGTATGATAATGGTGAAAGTTTACATTTTCATAAAAGTTATAATTGTACGAAACATTTTTTTCGTTTTCCTAGTGATCGTATTAGGTTACAACACTTTATGTTCACCACGTGCTTTTTTTTTTGTTAGTATGCTCATGCTTATGGTTAGTATGCTTATTATTCTTTGCTTATATTCTTATCGTAGACTGCTCAGGATTCCTCCTCTTCAGCCCTGGCCATTCCATTATTGTTGATGTTGCGCTGTTTTTGTAATTGTGTGGTTGACAATCATGAATGTATTATTTTTGGTGTAAAAAAAAAGAAAATGAATTATTGTTGGTGTGTTATTGGTGTAAAAAAAAGGATTTATATAAGTTTGAATATTTAGGTTTAGGTTTGCGTGTGGTTAAGTGTATATGGTGCAGTGTGGTTTATGTTTGCCGGTGTCCTTGCGTGGTCGTTATCCAATTGACGGGGGGATGCGGAGTGCATATGGGGTATTGTCGAGAGCCTCTTCTATCTCCTCTGGGATGTCGTCCAATAATTGGGTTAGGATCGCGGGAGGGTGTTTAAATTTGCGCTTGGGTTTTTTGCGCGGGAATTTGGGAGGTTGGTAGGTGTAGGAAGTTGTGAGTATTTCTTTGGTTGGGATGGTGTCGCCGAAAATTCTTTTGCGTGTAAAGTTTTTCTGTAGTGTTTGGATTCTGTGTGTGATTGATGGTATGTTTGCGTGTTGTGTTGTGAGGTCGCTGGGGTACCTGAAGGGTAGCCCGTGTATACGTCTAAAGATTCGGCGTTCACAGGATGCTATAGCGGAAGGGTGGTTAGGGTTTATGTTTGTATAAATTGGTGCTCGGAAATCCATAACAGGGCGGATGTAAGTTTTGTATGTGTGTTGGAGTGTTTTGGGGTGGCAACCTCTGATTCGACCCCGGAGGGCGCCCAGTAGGTTTGCACGGTTTCTAATTCTGTTTAGTGTTTTCCTGACATCGGGGAGCCAATTGAGTGTTCTCGTGAATATGATGCCTAGATATGTAATTTGGTCTTGAAGGGGGATTCTCTCTTGGTTTATGGTGATCGAGACATTTCTGGAGGACAGGTTTGGGAATTTATCTTCGACGTAGTTAGGGTGGTGGAAAAGGATGGCTTGGGTTTTGGAGGGGTTAATAGAGACTCTCCACCGGTTGGCCCAGTTGGAAAAGTTTTGAAGGGTTTTGGAAATGCGGTTGGAGGCCGTTTCGCTGTTCCGATTAACCGACCAGAAGGCGGTGTCATCTGCAAACTGCGCGACGACTACTCCGGGTTGGGTGACTTGAGGGATGTCTGAAGCGAAGATGGTGTAAAGGATGGGGGCTAAGGCATAACCTTGCGGAACGCCCGCTGAGGGTTGGAAAGGATCTGAGAGGTTTTTCCCTACTTTCACCCTGACCGATCGATTGGTCAGGTAGGAGAGCAGGAGTTTGGAGAAGGTTTCGGGAATGTTCAGGTTTCAGATTTTTTGAAGGAGACCGGCGTGCCAGATCCAATCCAATCCATATCCAAGAACACAGCCAGATTGCATTGCTTGTGGTTGAATGCTCTGGTGGTTTCGGTAAGCAGCTTCAACAAGCGATCGTGACACGTTCGGTTTGGACGGAAGCCGAATTGGCTATTAGGAAGAAGGTCGTTAAATTCTAGGTGTTCCCTGGCCGCCTGGCTAGAATTTGCTCGAAGCATTTTCCGAGGCAACTCAGGAGGGATATGGGTCTATAGGAATTAGGTGAGGTTAGGTCGGCGTGAGGTTATGGTATCATGACGGTGGAGGCCGATTTCCAATCCGTCGGGAAGTGTGCGAGGGTTAGGCATCTATTATAGATATTTGCAAGAAGTTGGAGGCATGGGTCGGGTAGGTGGCGCAAGATTTTTCTGTTCAGGCCGTCGTGGCCTGGGGCTGAAATTTTGCCTTTTTTAAAATAAGCATTAATTTGATCGGGCGTAATTGGGGCATAGAAAGGACTCTGGTTATCTAGTAGGGGTTCGGGAAGGTTAAGGTTTCGGAATTCCTCGAGGCGGTTCTCGAGGAATTCCTTGAATACAGGATTGAATTGGGGATCATTGGGGGATTGGAATGTGGATTGGAGGTGCTGACCAAAGAAATCGGCCTTTCCTTGGTCGGAGGAGATTAGGTTGCCCTGGGGGTCGGTTAGATGGGATTTCGGGATAGCTTTCCTTCTGGTCAGTCTATCAAACTGTTGCCAGAAGCGTTTACCTTCACGATAGTCTAAATGGGAAGTGGCTTTAGCCCAGGTATCTTCTGTGTTTATTGGTTTCTCGCCTGATTAAGGCGTTAAGGCGGTTGTATTCGGTTTTGAGAGCCGGATCCCTGGATCTCAAGAATTGACGATAGATTCGTCTCTTCTCTTTGATCCAGTTCACAATGTGCCTTGGAACCGGTTTTTTTGTAATGTCGATGTTTTTAAGCGGGACTGAGGTGTCGACCGCTTCCGTAATTACGGAAGTTAGGTCCCTAACGGCTCTCCCAAGACCTTGGGTGATTTGAAGTTCGGGTGAAGGAAGATTGTTGGAGATGTGTTCGGCGAACACATTCCAGTCTGCATTGGAAAAATCTTTAATGATTGTGTTTTGAGGAGGTATTGGGGGAGCTGGACAAAAAGAGGTTTTGACCAGAAGAGGAATATGATCGGAAGTGATCGTAGTGCCTAGAAAGCACTCACGGTCGAAGTAGTGAGCTATTGGTTCTGAAACTATTACATGATCTATAATTGAGGCACCTAGGTGGTCGAAATACGTGGGTTGTGTATTAACGATCCTCAACAAAGGCAATTGCAACAAAGCAGATGATAGTCTGTTGCCGTTTCCATTTGTTGCGGTGTCACCGAATTGAATGTGGCGGGCATTGAAGTCACCTAAGATAACTGCATTTGGGAGGCTGGAGGCATACACTAATAGGTCATCAGAAAGTGTATTGTGGCCGGGTGGATTGTAGTAGGATATGAATACTATAGGAGTTGGGAAGTGCACCGTTGCAGCAACACATTCGAGTTGCTGCAGGTGCGCGGGTAATTGAAATGGAGTGGAAGGGAAACAGTTTTTGATTAGGAGGGCGGTTCCATGCGCGCTATTGTTACGGAAGGTATTATAGGTGTTAAATTGTAGTGTGCATTTGTGTGAAAGTTTGGTCTCAGTGATTGAGAGGACGTGTACGTTATGCGTGTGAAGGAAGTGTTTTATTAGGGAACGTTTCCGGCGAACGCCCCTGGCATTATTGGTCCCTGTTACGATATCCATTGGGAATAAAGGCGTTTAAGGAAGGCGTTGGCGGATTACGGCGACCTTCTTCCGCGTACCGGCTACGTAGACGTTGATCTGCCGTTGGAAGAAGTTGAGGGATAGGGATTGGAGGGTTTGGAAAACACGGCGTTGCTGGTTGGGAAACAGGTCTAGGAGAGCGTGTGTAAGGACTTGGATAAAGGATTTGATGGAGACAGGATTGGTGTCGGGGATAGGCTTGAGGTGGATGGTGTCTTCCGAGTCAGACTCGTCAGACATGATGGGATCGAGGATTGCCATCTGTGACGGAGAACTGGGAGGTTCCCGCCGCTTCCGGCACTTAAAGGAGTGGTTGGTGGGCATCCCCAGTTGCTACACTTGGGTTTGCCGCGGATTTGCAGGGTGGATCTGTGGCTTCCGCCACAGAGGGACAACGGATGGTTCATGTAGGACAGTCCTCCGAGGTATGTCCCACCTGCGTGCAGGTGACACAATACATGGGGACGGGTGTAGGATAGAAGTTCGCAACTGTAGTGTCTCCCGAACATGAAGACACCGGTAGCGAATAGGAATTCTAGGGTGGTTTGGGAGGTGATGATTAGGCGGACTAGAGAGGTAGGAGTGTTGGTGGCCTTCGAGGTGATGCGCACGGCCTTTCTCACGTGAGGCAGGTCGATAGCACCGAGGATCTCGTCGGCAAGGATGTCCTTGTCCACGTGACGAATCACGCAGGAAAAGGATGGATGTCTAGGATTGGTGTTAGGTTGACGAGGACCGGATAGTTGGGTGAGGGTAAGGGAAGGTTCACCAAAATGGTGACGCAACCGTAGTTGCGTTCCATCATCAGGTAAGGGAATGGAAGTTTGAAGGAGACAGGTTTGGTTGTGGTTGAACGTTAAGTTCGACCACGGGAGGTTTAAGGCTTTCAGGGAGTTAAACAGGGATTTTTGGGATTTGATGGATTTCGGGATATTGCGGATGCAATATCTCGAGGATTGGGCACGGGTGAGTGTGTTGCTGGAGGTGGAGGGAATGGGAATCGTGTTGAGTGAAGGTAAAGGTAGGGGTAGAGGTAACGGTGTTGGTGGCTGGGTTGGTGTGGGTAACAGGGCAGGCGTGTTCGGGTTTTTGCGTGGATCGTGTTGAAATGTAGGAATGTGTAGAGGTAGTGGAAATGGATGAGGCGTTGGAATGGGATCGTGTGCGTGAGGAAGGTGGTGGAGAGGCGAGTGTGTGTGCGTAGGTGTGCGTTGTGTGTGTAGGTGGTGGTGTAGGTGGACGGGGTTAGGGGACACAGCTTTGATAGTAGCTCGGCGGCGGCCTTGCTTAACCATCTCGGCAGTGTTATTAATAATAGGCTTTGGAATAAAAGAAATAGAAATCTGTTCTGTTTTAATGAAAGAGCGGGTCTCTGCCGAGGTGCAGCCTCACACCCCGAGGGAAAAAGGCTTGGAAATCAGAGACCCAATTCGAAAGGTGGAAATACAAAGTTAAAATAAAACAACAAAGTAGTTAAATTAAAAATTCTTTATTAATGATACCTATTAGCCTATTAGCGTTGGCCTTGACCCGACGACGATCCTGCTGTTGGCGGTGTCCTAGACGTTCCTGGAATTTTCCGTTCCTGCTGCTATATTCCGGCGGCTAGCTGTGGCTCCTCTACTGATGACCGCTTCTTCGTATTATCTGTATGCAAGCAGTGACAGATCTACCTCCGAAGCGGCGAAGATCACGATGCCGGAACCGGAACGATGAGCGAAAACGCTAGGTTCTTTTTGCGAAGTTAAGCGATTGTAATGAAAATAAAAAGCGCTTAGGCTGGGTAGAGGCTTACGTCACCACGTGCTTATATTAGTTTTTTTTATAGAGCTGAAAAATGGGCGAGGCTTGGTAATAGAGAAAATCTATTGGAGAATATAGATTCCTTACATAAGTCATACGCTATGTGGAGACCATTTTGAGATAAAAATGTTCACAAATAAAATTTGTAATCGTCTTAATTATAATGCTTTGCCTACAATATTTCCTTCGCAGGAGGGAAGTTAGGTAGGTGTACCCGCAGATCATTCATATGGCATTCCGTGCCTTCCCACCGTTGTAGATTTAGAAGAGCTTCTCTTAAAGAAAATGCGTATTTTACATAAGGTCACCATAACCCCAGGTACTTTTTCTCTCAGTAACTTCAAACTAATTATCCACCTAAGTAGATATCCTTACCTATACCAATTTACAGAAATTTTGTGTAAAACTATTTTTTTTTTAATAAGGATTTACATTCGTAGATAAAAAGGAAAACTTAAGGACACAAAGTCAGGATTGGGGAGAATTAAATTTGCCAGGTATGTTGTTCTTGACTGCGGTTTATCGAATTAATACGCCCATCTGTTTAGATGTCAACACTGACAGTACAGGCAACAGTAGTTTGCCACCCGAATTACCGTCTCCATCATCTTCCACTCAAACTTCATTAACATTGAGTTACAACTCACCAAGGAGGGTAAAGTACCGTGATACTAAAAAGTCATTGGTGCAGGACAACGCGATGTTGTGAGAGACGATTCAAAAGCTGGAGCAGCAAGTACAAAATGCTGGAGAAAACATATCATGGGAACAATATCAACGCCATACATACAAATTTTGCAACTCGGTAGAAACTGCCAGTTTTATCAACGTAATCATTGCTCAGGGCCAAAATCAACCAAAATGTCGCCGGTATTCCAAAGAATTCAAAAATGAATGTTTGGCCATCTACTTTACAGGTCCAAAATTGTGTAAACAATACTTAATGCACAAAATCTCTCTTCCTGCACCAAAAACTCTTTTAAAAGAAATACGAGGGATATCAATATCTCGAGGGCTAGACAATTCTGAATTGTTCAAGATGTTAAAGATGAAGATAGATTGCTTTCAAGATCTAAATAAATACTGCGTTCTGTGTGTAGATGAGACGAACATTAAATCTAATTTATTTTATAACCGTTCCACGGACAGTATAGTTGGATTGGCAGAAAATGAAAAGCAAGAAAAGATGTT
Source organism: Vesta saturnalis (assembly GCA_036346205.1). Taxonomy (NCBI): domain Eukaryota; kingdom Metazoa; phylum Arthropoda; class Insecta; order Coleoptera; family Lampyridae; genus Vesta; species Vesta saturnalis. The sequence continues at coordinate 1,090,849 of JARFJB010002231.1, read as the reverse complement.
TAAGCCTTCCTTGACTGCATGTGTTTTGGTGTTAAGCGGAATTTATTCTAAGTGGAAACAACCTCTGGCTTACTATTTTTGCCATACATCCTGTCCAGCCGAATCATTAAAAGCATTTCAGAGGCAGTACATAAGTTAAATTATCTTGATTTAAAACTTTCTGCTTTGACGACAGATATGGGGTCTAATAACGTACAGTTAGCTAAATTATTAAATGTTAGTTCAGATCAACCCTCTTTTAATATTAACGATCAAAAAATTGTATATACGTTTGATATTCCTCATATCATAAAAGCCATGAGAAATATGCTAATGAAATATGATTTCTACATTAAAAACCATGTGATCTCTTGGAAATTTAAAAAAATGTTTTATGAGCATGACAAAAAATATCCAATAAGAACGGCACCAAAATTATGTGATTCTCATATTATACCATCAAACGTTGCAAAAATGAAAGTTAAATTTGCATCCCAAGCTTAGTGCCAGTGTGTCGTCCAGCATTAATTTGTATATTACATTTGGATACCTTCCTTCAGAAGCTATGAAAACTTCTGAATTTGTAGAAAGAATGGACAAGTTATTTGACATTTTACTTCAGCTTCGAAAAAATATAATGCAGCATTTAAAGAACTTGATTATCAATTAGAGTTTTTAAATGACTGTTTCAGTTTTTTCCAAAGGCTAGAGTGAAGAGATAAAAATAATGTTAATGTTACCAACAAATTAAAATTTCTCAAATGTTTAAAAGTTTCAATTAAAAGTATATTCAACCTACGCCAATTCAGTTCCAACGTTTTATTTAGAAAATTACAATATGTAAATCTGGTTCATATTCAGGGACCAAAAATTGCGAAGCCGATTGTGATCCATTAATGAAATTAAAGGATATATCAGTAACAGAGGAACCAGTAACTATGACAAACCCCGTAAATATAAATAGATTACCAGAAAAATGACATTTTGGAGAAAAACTTTATTCGGTATATAAGTATGTGGTTATTTGCTGAAAAAATCTCTCGAACATCATAGCTGTGGTATATGCATTAAATATTCTAAAGCGCATATTAAACTAGACGACAATACCCTTTTTTGCTTTTTTAGAGCATATGGTCATGGTGATCTTTCTGGAAATTAAAAAATGCCCCTTAACGATTTTGTAAATTTTATTACTCAAATTGAAGTTATATTTCAAAGAAATTCTGAGTCGTTCATTGTTAAATCAAATACATGTAACAGATTTTTAGATATTTGCAATTTGATAACGTATGATCAACCCTGTCCAAAATTCCCCAAAACAATTGTTATTAAATTATACCGAAGAGTAAGAATTTATTAAACATTAAAAACCATAAATAAAAATTTTAAATGTACGAATAAAAATAAATTAATTATATGGCGTATATAATCGTTTCTATACTCCTGAAACCCTGTCTTTTAGCACGTAGTGGTGCCGTCAAGGTCAAATTCAACATGTAACTACATCAAAGGCACCGCCTGACAGTTATCGGGGACTAATATTAAATTTAGCACCGAAAATGGGAAGTGTCGCCAACATAAGAACGAGTAATGTAACTGACCAAATGTAAATATAACCTACAATGCATTTCATTTATTTGATTTTTGGGTTGTTCTTGAGTGCATAAAATATGCTTTCGTGTTACGTTAAAGATGTTGCAACCCGATCTAAAGCTCAAATATTCATAAACATTCAGAATCGTGCCATACATACAGTATTCTTAAACTCCTTTATACAAGAACTTGGAAAAGGTCACTAGATTTAAATTTATGGCGCGTTGTACCTGTGAGTGAAGTCACAATGTGGGAGAGAGAAAAGAGGAAGACAAAATTTATGCTCAATGCACCTACAGGATCCTTCCACCATGGGTTTAAGCAAATACACTTTATAAATTAGGCACCAATTTTAATTTTCTTTAATCTTGAACTTAATAATTTAATTCATAAAACGCATGAATTAATTTTGGGAAAAGTTTTGTAACTATAAGACCTAAGAGAAAGTCTTTTTTTCAAAATGGAATTGTTTTGATTTACTTATAAAGCACACATAATTATATAAATGTATACACAATAAAATATTACTAAACAAGAGAGATACACAACTAAAAAAATCTACAATAAAAATATTCAACGCTTCTATTTATTTATCTTCTCCATGCACAATAATTAATATTCTCTACAATTAAGTACTTATTGGGTATGCTTCCATATTGCCATCATTGGAATCCTGACTGTCCAAACATTAACTAAATATAAATTTTTCAACTTCAGTTATTCCATCCCAGTTCCACATTCAATTCTCTTTCATCTGTTATGTGATTTACACAATTTTTGCAGTTATTGTAGTAATTCCTTCAAATAATGGTTACTTCACATCCTGGATGGTGTATGTACGATTATTTGCTGCAACATATTGTTTAACCTAAGTCTGTATTGATTCAATTGAATTGAGATTGCAGTGGTATGGTTGTAATCTTTAAATTTCTCTTCCACTATTCTTGACAAGCTCATCAATAACAAATTTTGTGCAATTTGACACTGTTTTGATACTATTTGACCAACTGTAATACTTGCAGTTTTAATAATCCATTTTCATGTTTAATTCCTTTGCCATGAAGCTAAGCAATAATCATTCTTCTTCTAGCTTGGATGGGTACTTTTTCTGCTTTAACACCATAAGGTGTGTTGTCAAGTACAATAACTGAATTTGGTTCTAATTGTGGCAAAATACATTCCAAACAAATTTTAAAAACATCACCATTGATGTCTTTGTGATAGTCACCTTTAAAATGCAAATGACTATAGTACAAAACTTATTACTAATTAAAGAGCAACTCTTACCAGTCTTTTTTATTAAAAATTTAAAAAGCCATAGTTAACAAAACCAGAATCAGTAGGAAGTGAACAACTATGAATATTTTTCCTTTCCCCGATGGACTAGTTCTAAAACCTTCCAATACTGCTTCTTTAGCAGATTTAATAGTAGCATTGTTCCAAACTGTACTTATAATGTGTTCTGCATTAATCCACATTTCAGCTAATAATAGATGTTTCTGTCTTCTTCACTTCACACTATTTTTTAATAGTTGTCAAATATTTGTTCCACCACAATACAATAGGCAATTTTTCAATTCAAATACTTTACCTTGTTTGTTTATCGTATCTAAAACTCATCGTCAATAATACTCATCATAACGAGTAATAACTAAAGTTTGGTAACATATCTTCCAATATTTTCCATAAAGCTGGAGCTTCATTATGTACTAAAACGATTGAATGTGTCGTCGAATGGCTGACTTTTCGAAATCTTTAAGTTTTAAAGAAATTGGTTTTGATATTCTAGTTTTCTTCGGAGACTTTGCTGATCTGGAACCATTAATTTCCCATAACTGTTACAAGCTAAAATGTTAAACTTATTTAGCTTCTTACATAATAAAATACAAAACTATAATTACCTGATTATTATAGGTGCACAATAATGCGCTCTGAAAAGAACTGTTTTAAGACAAACAAGAAATGATTAACATAAAATAATACAAACACACACAGTGGAACAAAGCAGAAACTACACACAAAACAAAGAGATTTTTGAGGTTACGATATGAGTTGTAAAAATATCAGCGTTGTCACGTTTATTTTAAAAATGTTATTGTATTTTGTCATTTGAAATCATTTAATTTCTTGTACATTTATAGCTTATTGACCAATCAAAATGAAGGTCAAGCTTTCCCTATCCTTTCATTCCCTTCATTCTTATTTTAAATTTGTTTATAGTTTATGTATATAAAATGTGGTTCATATAAATACAAAACAGATAAATAAATATTTTTTAAATAAATATAATCATTAAGTAGCATTAGAGATAACCACTGAACTGTACTTATACCGGACCACGTGTTTCGTCGCTAGCCCGGCCCGAGAGAGAGGGCCATCTCTGTCCTACTCTCGAGCGTACGTGCGTGCGTCGAGTACTCGATTGGCACGTCGCAACGTCTGAAAAGGATTTGATACGTTTTGCACACTTTAATGCTGAATTTTTCAATGATAATTTGTTAATAACATGGGCATTTACAAATATTCATTGAAACTCATTTTACCTACTGTTATACCCAGTCATTTTACAAAAACAATGAACTATAAAAATTATTTCAAGGTATAATCAATGTTATGCGTTACATTTTTGGTTTTGATTAACCTTAAGAGATGTAAAGTGCATTTTATAAGTTAAACGTAATTACACGTGTTCGCATAATACATTCTACATTATCGGTATCATATGTATAAAAATTGTAATCAATTTGTAAAGATGTATAAAAATATAATCGTGAGAAACACACGTGATGACAACGATTATACAAATCGGTGTGTAAATGCAATAAGCAATATAGTGAAAATCAATAATTTATAAGTAAATGATAATTGCCGATTTGAAGTTACATTTTGGTTAGTTTGTTTTGGAGTGGCGTGCGTAACGCTGCCTGTTCTCTCACGCAGCACATGCGCAAAGCGTTACGAAAAGGACAGGAGTGACGCTTGTACGTTATCTCTCTCGCCTCGCGGCTTTTCTATGGCAGAGACCGCCAATGCGCGTTTCAGTATAAAAACAAAACTCAGTGTCGCCTTATGTCCGCCAAAAAAGATCGATCATTTCCTGTTGTAAGTATGAATGGCTCAGTTCTTAAGTTTTCAGACTCTATTACTTTGTTGGGTATGACTGTATCTTCAAATCTCTCATGGGTTGACCATCTTCTGTCAGCTACCAAAACAGCTGCTCGTAAAATAGGCTTTTTGTACAGATGTAAGCAGTACTTTACCTCTCGACAACTCCTTCTGCTGTATAAGGCCCAAATTCGGCCTCATCTGGAATATAATTCTCACCTCTGGGTTAGTGCTCCCCAATACGCTGTCGATATCGTTGATCGTATTCAAAAGAGAGCGATTAGGCTTATAAATGACTCGTCCTTAACTTCTCACATACAGTCCCTTGAGCATAGAAGGATGGTTTCAGTTCTTTCTTTGTATTACCGTTATTACAACGGCTATTGTGCTGCTGAATTATATTCTTTGATACCATCTCGGGCTATCTTTGCTAGAAACACTCGGTTCGCTCATTCACATCATCAGTATCCAGTACAAATCTCCACTTGTCGTACCAAACGGGCGCAATCCACATTTTCCTACATGGCTTCTAAACTCTGGAATGATCTCCCTAGTTCCTGTTTTCCTCTCACTTATGTTATGAGAAAATTTAAGGTAGCTGTTCATAGGCATCTATTGGCAATTCATTATCCCTCTATCCATCCTGCTAAATGCTCCTGAGTGCTTTAGCACGATAGGCCTAATTTAGCCTGTTCAGGTCCACAATCATAAAAAAAAAGTACAGTTCAGTGGAGATATCGCATACACACACCTTAAAATTTTTATTATGGAAGGAAAACCATTACACGAAGTAGAATTACCCCGAAGGAAAGCACCATAATATCTCAGCTTGCAGTCTAGTTGAACACAATAAACTTGAATTAATTGCTCAGTAGTTAGGATATAGTTTAGTTTCCTCATCCAGAAAAATTAAACACATTTTAGTGATAGAAGATTGGCATTATAATGTGAAATAAAAATTGGTATCTACTGGCAAACCAAGAAAACTATAGTTTGTCCAAACCTCCGAATTCATTACTGGTTCTTATGGAGTAACTCTCTCTTTTACTATCTTTATTCATTTCTAAATAACGGTATCCTTGTTCTTCCTAGCGATGTTGTCAAACGTAAAATGTAATTTAATAACAAATAAATGTCAATTCCGTGTACTGTTAAATTTATTGCTTGCTTCTTCGACAATATTTATCCATTTATTAAAAATCGTTCTCTTCAAAACGACTACTTCCCATTCACGCGTCTTATAAGTTAATGATGAATAATTTCTGTAATTATATGATTGAGGTTATTTTGTAGAATTTTGTACCATATGAAGATGGAAGCTGAATGTCGTCCTGCAAACATAAAACGACATAGTGGAAAACACTTCAGCCGTAAGGAGAAATGCCTCATTATGAATGTACTTAATTATTTCTTGGCCACAATGACCGTTAGTGCAGCTGTTACAGAAGCCAGAAAAGCTTTATGTTGCACAGAGCGTAGTATCTATGCTATCAAAAAGGAAGACCAAACCGGAGCAGTAGCTAGTCCAAGAAACGCAGGAAACGAAAAAATGTGTACAACTCAATTATCGTCTTCATGTATATGATCAGAATATACAATCAATAATGCGGCTTAAAGTGCAGAACTTAAATTTTAAATTTTAAACGCAGTACACTAGTCAACCTCTTGAAAGACATGGGTTTTGAGTTTCAAAAGATGCGACGCAAGAGTATCCTTGTTGAACGTGTTGATATTATAAGATGGAGGCATAAATACTTAAGATGCATCAGAAAATTCCGAGAAGAAGGTACTTAGTCTTTTTATTCGATCTCTAATTACATGTTTATAAAATAATGTCGTATTTCGCATTAATTAACAATGTCCACTTGTTAGGTAAATATATTATATACACCGATGAATCATGGGTTAACGTGGGGCACACAGTCAGTAAGGCATGGTGTGACACCACTATTGAAAGCGGTCGGCAGGCATTCGTTCAAGGGCTCAGTACAGGTTTAAAATCACAAAGTGGTCTTAGACCCCGATTTGCCTTGGTTCATGCTGGTGGGGATACTGGCTACTGCAGCACAAGTGAGGCATCTATAGAATAAACTTGGCACAAAAAAAAAGGTGATGAGGTTCTTCGTTTGCCTCCTTACCACTGCGAATTATACCCAATAGAAATGGTGTAAGCACAGGTCAAACATCATATTAAAAGGAATAACAAGACTTTTAAAGTTAAAGACATGGAGGAATTGATAAAATTTGGTCATATGCAAAGATCGTTGAAGGTAAGCTGTGGGGAGCTGATAACCTTCAAGTTGATATTGCAGAATTTATAATCAACGTTACATAATCATCATCCGAAGACCTAGAAATCGATTCGAGCGATTAAACTGTACTGAAAACAAAAAAATTTACTAAAATACGAGGTGTGGCTCTTAAATCAAAATAAAATGTTTTACAGCGTCAGTCTCGTTATTTAATAGCCATACTTCCTATATTACATTACAATGGAAATAAATAATGCAGCTATAATCAAACTTTAATAAAATTGTTATTTTGTTTATATACTGCAAACTCCTTTCGTAGCAAAGGATAAAGTTACCATTTGCTCATGCTGTTGCTTATAGAGCATAATTCACAATCCCATGTATAGTGTAATCTAACCCATCATATTGCCATGTAGTGTACCCCTACATTATATACGCCTACTTCGCTTTCTAAACAATACAGTTCAAAGATTCGATTTGTATAGATTAAGGGTAGTCTTTTTTGGTATATTCATAAGTACATTGCAAATTTATCTAAATTTTTATTGAATTGCAAATATTTTTATTAATTTTGCCGTTTTGAGGTTAGAAATTGTGTCACTCGTACCGTAGATATAATATTATAACCGTAATACGGTATTACAGGTGCAGTAATCTATTGGCATAATAAGTTTGGTAATCCTATACTGTTTCTCCATAAGCCCCATACTGAATTTGGATGCGCTTTAGTTTTGTCAATGTAAAAACTAATTAGTTAGATCATGTAAAGCTTCATTAGCAATATTAGATTATTTTTTAGTTGAGGATGGACTCGAGTGAAAAATCAAAAGATTGATCGAAAGAGTTGATGTACACTATGAAGAGTATAGGTTTAAGGGCTGATTCTTATAGAATCCCTCAGCTGGTATGAACACCTCAAATTTTGAGCTGATAGATACACTTATCGATTGAAATAGTAGTAATCAAAATATTGTTTGCGGTCACTTAGAAATGACTATCCAAGTAGACCCTTAAACTGATTCAACATTGAAAAGGCTGCTGAACAAAAGAGCAAGGTTAACGCAATCCAAGGCCTTAGTAAGCACTGTGATCTTCAGTCTTTAATATTAATAAACCAACGATAATACAACAGACAACTCTTCTGAAAATTGTAGGATAAACGTACGCGTGTTTTTTTTATAGGAACGTTTACATTTTTGCTTAAGACTTTGGAATATTTTAATGGTGGTATTAAGCATTAACATACTCGAAAGACATTAGGCCAGGGATGTCAAACTACGGACCCCGAGATAATTTTTTGCGGCCCACGTTGCTCTGAATTAAAATGAAAATTCCTATCTACCACTCTCAGCGTCACGCAATGTAAACAGATCCCAATAGCGAAAAGATTGAGCAGTATAAACCTTTTCGGTAGCACCCGAATATAACCAAAGCGCAGGTCTCGCGCATACAGGAATAACAGCACTCTAACGTTTTTAGTGTTTTATAATACGTTTTGTGTGTTATATTAGTTATTTTCTCGAAAGACGTGGACTAGTTTCTTTGTCTCGACCGACATGTTAAAGATTTGTGGGTAGTTTTCTTCCATAACTTCGTTTAAAATTTAAGTTGTTGCCATTAAATGAATTTTTTAAGTTCAACTCTAAATTGTTACAGAAATGTCACTTTCAACGTTAAACAGAACACGGACTGATGAGGAGGGAAGAAAATTTCAAGAAAGGTGGGCGTTAAACTATTTTTGTGTGGAAGTGAATAATAAAATTACATGCTTAATTTGTAGGAAATCTATTAGTGTCATCAAAAATGCAACATTAAGCGGCATTATAGCACTAATCATGAAAAACAATGTTCGTGCTTCGAAAGAAAAAGAAGGAAAGAAAAATTAAAAACAATGAAGAATTCACTTAATAGCCAGCAGAGCGGGCTACCAAAATTCATGAAAAGTAATGAATCAGCAACAAGAGCTAGTTACGAAATAAGTTATCTATTAGCAAAACATTAAAAATCGTTCAGCGATGGTTCTTTAATCAAGGAATGGATAATAAACACTGCCGAATTCGTCTACCCAGAAAAGGCACGGTCATTTCGAGATATAGCATTGTCAAGGAATACGGTGACAGGCAGGATTACTGAAATAGCAGATAATATTAGTTAACTACAGGAAATATCTTCCAAAATCCAGTTCTTTTCAATTGCGATTGATGAAAGCACGGATGTGAGAGAATTGCACAAGTTGCTCTTTTTTTTCGTGGTTACGATAATAATATGAGGATCGCCGAAGAATTGTTGAAAATGATTCCTCTTTGTGGAACTACAACCGGTGAAGATGTTTTTGATGCTGTATGTAGCATTTTAGGAAAATACAATTTTCCTCTTGGCATGCTCGTTTCTGTAACAACGGACGGCGCCAAATCGATGACGATTGAAAATAAAGGATTTGTGTCAAGACTGGCAAGAAAATTACAAGATGAATATCCAAATAAATCGAAAATCAAGACTTTCCATTGTCTTATTCACCAACAAGCTCCCTTTAAAGATATTGAAAATGGGTAAGGTACTTAAAACAGTGACAAACATAGTCAACTTAGTTCGTTCGTGACCACTGAACCATCGTTCTATCGCTTCTATCTGCTTTTAGAGGAAATAATTGTATTTCTCAAAATGCAAGAAAATACAGGTCATCTGAAAAATCTTAATATTACATTGTAAGGCAAAGATCAATTAATAATGAATATGTCGATGTAATTGCAAGTTTTGTACAAAAACTTTATCATCTACAAAGAAACATTTTGACGTATTTTCCGACCTGTGAGCAGTTAAAATCACAATATCAAAGTTGCCATTTCAACATTACTGCGGCAAAAATGAATTCGATAAACGTTATACAGTACGCCAAAGTAAACAAAATCCCCGGAAAATAGGTGAACTAAATTTTAAGTAGGTGATGCGAACTAACGTTTACCCAACCAGAATTATTAAGATGTACAAACCTAGGCATAAGTTCATCATTCCCCGTCTGTCCTCATTTGAAAATTGTGTTCTGTGATAGTGTTTTTGAGAATCGCTGTAATTTTTTTTTTATTCCCTGCGCTACGTCTTTTTCAAGACTACGTTTACCTTATTAGTGAAATTGGTACGTAGGTATTACAAATTTTCAGTGACCATAGTTAATATAACCTCACCAGCCTAAAGTTACACTCGCTTTTTTTTCAAGAACATTCGCTTATGGTATAGTACCAACCTAATGAAAAACAATAAAATAACTAAATAATCCGGCTTGAACTTACATCCGCTTCTTTTTAAATATATCAACGCCTTTATTTCATAAGATATATTGATGTTAATATGTCGTAGTCAATTCGAAAAATCCGCCTCGATATCGATAATTGCGCGTATGCAAATATAGAAGGCGTGAATTCAAAATTAATTTACAAAATTTGGGCGAGTTTTGGAAAAGGAAGATTATACGAACAAGGTGGCACAAGCATCCACCTTTAATGCCCTATGGGCCGTTTTTTTAAAAGTACTCTACAATTCGAAAAATCCACCTCGATGTCGGTAATTGGGCGTATACAAATATGGATGGGGTTAATTCAAAATTAATTTACAAAATTTGGGCGAGTTTTAGAAGAGGAAGATTATTCGAACAAGGTGGTACAAGCACCCACCTTTAAAGCGCTACAAGCCGTTTTTCGAAAAGTACTCCATCATTTGAAAATTCCACCTTAATGTTGGCAATTGCGAGTGAACAAATATAGAAGGGGTAGAATTCAAAATTAATTTAGAACATTTGAGCGAGTTTTGGAAGAGGAGCATTATTCGAACAAGGTGGCACAAACACCCATCTTTAATGCTCTATAGACCGTTTATCGAAAAGTGCTCTACAAGTCGAAAAATCCACCTCGATGTCGGCAATTGGGGGTATACAAATATAGAAGGGGTGAATTCAAACTTAATTTACAAAATTCGGACGAGTTTTGGAAGAGGAAGATTATTCGAATAAGGTGGGACAAGCATCCACATTTAATGCCCTATAGGCCGTTTTTTGAAAAGTGCCCACAATTCGAAAAATCCACCTCGATGTCGGCAATTGGGCGTGTACAAATATGGAAGGGGTGACTTCCAAATTAATTTACAAAATTTGAGCGACTTTTAGAAGAGGAAGATTATTCGAACAAGGTGGTACAAGCACCCACCTTTAATGCTCTATAGACCGTTTTTCGAAAAGTGCTCTACAATTCGAAAAATCCACCTCGATGTCGGCAATTGGGCATGTACAAATATGGAGGGGGTGAATACAAATTTAATTTACCAAATTTGGGCGAGTTTTGGAAGAGGAAGATATTCGAACAAGATGGCACAAGCACCCACCTTTAATGCCCTATAGGCCGTTTGTCGAAAAGTACTTCACAATTCGAAAAATTCACCTCGATGTCGGCAGTTGCGCGTATACAAATATACAAGACGTGAATTCAGAATTAATTTACAAAATTTGAGCGACTTTTCGAAGAGGAAGATTATTCGAACAAGGTGGCACAAACATCCACCTTTAATGCCCTACAGGCCGTTTTTTGAAACGTGATGTCGGGACATGTTACAATTTTTTTCATGAAAAAAAAGACTGATACATCTATTGCAGTGCCATGAAGCCATTCCTTATCAAACAAGGAGTTGTAGTCGTCACTATAGAGAAAAATTTCATGAAATCCTGGATTTGGGTACCTACCAACAACGTATTGGAGAGTGAGATCTTTTCGGCATTAATATCAAGGTTAACAACGCAAAAAGTTTTGCATAGAAGTGGTAGGAGCATATGGACTGACCCTGTTTAATGTTAGCTCCTCTTCATTGATGACTTCAGTAAATCTTACTTTTTTAAAATACCTGGAATCAAAATTGATTTTAGATTCTGATACTGGACGTTTTTTCCACACTTTTTCAACTAGTGCTTTAATAGGATCGGAATGAAGTTTAGGAAAACTAATGTGTTTAGATCTATCATTGAGTTTTTTCAAAATTGATTTATTTTTCTCGATGACATTTTTCAATCGCGATTTTTGGAAATTGCGTAATTGGAAAGAAATTTTTGCAGATATTTCTTTTTACAAATTGGACAGATTCGATGTAACGGATGTCATGGAAGAGATATTTTGTCTGCGCTTTAAGCGTGGAATGAGTTTGGTTTCGATGCATAAAGATTCCATTCGATGCTGCAATTTTGTAATAAACCTACCGATCTTATACTTCATCTTATTTCCAATAACATCGTGCTTAATTTGTTTGAATGCTACAACAGCATTAGATACGCGCTGTTTCTGAGGATTCAATAAAAGTCCCGACCACAAAGCAATATATGGCATATATTTATTTAAGCATTCAATGTAGATGAATGAATGCTTTTGGCTTCAATTTCGATCTCACCATATATTAAACTGAAATGTTGAAACATTAGCGTATCTCGGGGGGAGTGGTGAATATTTTCACAATCGTCGGGAAGACTTACTTCTTCTTCAATTTTCAGTTTTGTTAGAATCTTATATTGCCCGCTACTCATGGCAGAAAAGGCACATATGACGTTTCATATGGGCTCAATAAAATAATGAGAAACTCTTTAAAGAGTTTGTTTACCTCATTCATAGTCATCATAATCAAAGAAGCAATACCATCTAGAAGAACACAGCCTGCCTTTTGACGTGCATGAAATGAGCACAGCAAATGTGAACAGGTACTAAGCCTTTAAGATGAGACGAATTACTTTTATTACGTAAATAATTGAATGTAATATTTATACATATAATGCAACACATTCATATTATTCCATCCGTTCAAAAAGTTATTTAAGGGGCGCCCAACTCCAGTCTACAACAAATCGAAAGAAACGCACCCAACCTTGATAGTTTTTTTCCACAAAGCGCTTAAATCTAATCAAAAAGGTCGTGATAGAGTCAGTACCAGGGAACTTGAAATTAACTCCAAAATGGGGAGTATGATGTCGTTCCGTTGGATGACACCAGCGTAGTAAAATATGCGCTTTCCTTGAAAATTGCAATTCAAGTCAAGTCCCTAACTAGTGATCCCGTAGCGTCGAAGAATATTGACGACAAACCTTTGTTTTTTAACAGTTCTACTTGAAACTTTGAGTACAAACAAACGTGAAGTGGAAGACCAACAAACTGTATGTATTGGCCTCAAAATCGTTAGACGATAAATCGTTGTCTGAAGAAGCCGCCGATGTTGCCTTTTGCATAACGCTTAAGCTCCTATATCCTTGGAGATTCCCTAATGAAGCGGAAAGAGGATCTAATTTCCTATAAAAGTCTAATTCGAGTGATCTGGGATTTTGATGAACCAAGGAAGCCTTTAGATCCTTTCGCTCCTTACCTTTTAGATAATAAAACTGAGGTTTACCACTGTGCGCAAAAGTCGCATGGTTGGAAAGGGCGATGATGTGAATTATATTCCCTGATTTCGACACATATATAAATTTGAATTTTCTGCACCCAGATTACTTACAAACCGCGTAGTCAACAAATTTATTTTTCGAACATGGAATCCTGTAAATGATAATACGCAGTATAACTGATGAATAACCACTGTGTGCTTTAATGCCTCTCTATACTTATCCAAATTAAAATGACATGAAGGTGTAACGTTGCAAGGAATGTCGAATTCCGCAAGGAAGTGGGAGAACGGTTTGTTTTTTAAAAAAATTGTTGAGTGGAGGGTATCAGCTCTTTATTGAAATCGAATGGCAACATGGAGGGAACCACTCAAAATTTTCTCGAAAGAGAACTTCATTGTTGATCTGTACACAGCGGAGACTTTTATGAAGACATTTCAGTCAACGACCTAGTTCCTAAGGACTAATGAGTTCATTTTGAAGTGACGAATCAGATAAATTTGGATTACATTGAAAATCGAAATTATAATGCCCGGGATTACACTGCTGTGCGTCAAGATCAATTGCACTGAGATTATCAGCATTCGATACAGGCGAAGACAAGTTTGGCAAATGACGTGATGTTTTAAAAAAAATAGAGAAACCTTCCGCAAAAGATATTCAGGAGTACTAATTTCCCCATTAACAACATTGTTAATAACAACATCGTTGGATAAGCTACCTTTCTGTGAATGAGAATCACAATCAATCACTGATCAGTACAAGTAATGTAGTTAATCCCTCTCACTTTAGGACTAATTATAGTGCATTTCACGAGTAATTAGACCTCTGCAATATGTCGCTATTTAAATTTGTCACCAAATAAAGCGCGGGAGCACTCATTGGCGTAGCACCTTTTGCCATATAAAAAAAAGTGAAAAACTTATTTGAATAAATTTATTATTAATAAATTCGCCATCACCACGCTCACCTAGTATTATTATTATATAATATTTTAACTATTATAATACAAATTTAAAAAAAATGAACAAGTATGTAAGTAAATTATTTTTTTATTAATAATTATTGTGTAATTAAAAATCGCAGAATTATAAACATTTAAAATAAATTGTCTATCCACTCATCGTCTAGGTCGGCATCGTCTTCTGGTGACAAACATATATTTCTCGTCTTCAGTTAAAACAAAACTTTCTTCCATTTTAGTATAAAAACTACACATTCACCACAACCGTTACAAATTATTGTTTACAGTATAATGGCAAAATGGAAAATTGATTCCACATTTATAAGCAAAGCAAGTGGTCATTAATTATTTATAATTCACATTATGCTAATGGACTAATTTGCAGTTTCAACATTAATTACGAATTAGTAATGGTAAATTTTCAGAAATTCTTAACAATAATGATATTTGTTTGGAACATTCGTTTATTTTAACAATGTTTATTTCTTACAATAATTAATTTAATTGAAACATTTTGAAATTTTATTAACCTAAGTTACCTCTCCGTGCGATACGCTACTGAGTTGGCAAATAATATTTTAAGACATTTGAAGGTCGCATTTGTTATTATTTGTCTTTTGCTATTATAATGTTGTAGGAAAGGATGGAAAATGCGGTTCAGAGTAGCCAACTGAAATATCCCTTTCATTACAATGTTACACTTATAGCATTTTAGTTATTTTATAATTGGATGTTGTTCATAGTGAAATGGCAGCCATATTATAGAGGGCTAATTATTCGTGAAATGCACCTTAACTCTTCCGTCATTAATTTAATTTTCCCAACATTTGAATACAAATAACTTTTGAATTTATTATTACATTCAAATCCTAAACTGATACTAATGTGAATTGTTAACTCGTTATTAGAATAAAAATTAATATTACTTACCTCTGCTTGAACTTCTGCAATTAAAACTGCAAGGATCTCGCTGTCGATATGCATGTTAATTTTGCAAGTCGTCAAACGTTACTAAGTTTTAAAATTTCTTAAGCCGTAAATAGTTATGAAAATGCGACAAAAAGAACTTTTCAGTTAAAGATAAAAGGGCTAACCGCCACAAACGATGTAGTAATCCGACATGAAATTTCCTAAATCGAAAAAGTAATAAAGAACTCGTACATGATGGCCATTTGGAATTACCGATAATTATGAAATAGAATACAAGGTGCCGTTTCAGTCTGTGGTATATTGTTATTATTGGGGAAGCTGTATATAAACTGACTTATTTGACAAAATACTTATCTTTTTTGGGTATTTTAATGGTGTATTTTAAATTATACAATCTAAACGTTTCGATAACACTTACAGTTATCTTCGTAAGTGGTAATATCTGTTAAAATTTTTAAAGATGTAAACAATTTTGTCAAAGTTGAAAAATTAAGACAAAGTTTATGTTTTAATTTTTCAACTTTGACAAAATTGTTTACAACATCTTTAGCAATTTTAGCAGATATTACTACTGACGAAGAAAACTGTAAGTTTTATCAAACGTTTAGATGTTTTAATTTTTCAACTTGGACAAAATTGTTTACATCTTTAACAATTTTAATAGATATTTCTACTGGCGAAGATAACTATAAGTGCTATCGAAACGTTTAGAGTGTATAATTTAAAATACACCATTAAAAAAACCAAAAAAGATAAGTATTTTTATTATGTGTGATAATGGAGAAAGGTTACATTTTCATATGACTTATTTGACTTTTATACATCGTAATGCTGATGTATTTAACCCATTTCTTATCGGCGTGTGTTCACACACGTTTAGAATTACTCAATTTTGACTAAATATAAAAAATATATAAATATAAATAATTAATTATGTGGGGGGTTTCATTAGCAAAAAAAATATTTTTGGAAAATTTTCGCAAGCCCCCACATTCACAAAGGGGATGTTTAAAGAGTATCCCAAAACAGACTTATTTTAAATTAATTAAATAACATATAAATATATATAAAAATTATTATATACGCCATTAGCTCTGTTGGCAAAAAGTCAAATAAGAATATAAGAGCATTTTACCGACACACAGGTGTCAGGTGTCAGCGAATACTGGCGAGTGTTTGACCACACGCTGGTACTGATGGTAGGTATTATTTATGTACACTGTATATAGATTTAATTTTTTTGTCTTTCGCATACCTTCGTAAATAGCAGTTAAATCGTAACTGAGTCATATTTTCTACCTAGAGACGCGAAAGTCGATGTGAGCCCGTTGACCGATATAGCAGGTATAATTTTTCTTATTTTTCTTTTGTTTTGTGTTGCTAATTATTTGTGTATTTATAGGCACAATTGAAGTTATTTACAAATCCGCTATTGCGGATTATGCTGGTCCGGAAGAGGTGGTTGAAGAGGAGGAACCATCAACGTCAAAATAACCGCAGCCATCAACGTCAAAAGAACCACTCGAACAGAAATATCGTCCGGCAAATGATTTCAAACCAAAATGGTCAAGAACCAAGCGAGTTGCTTACGATATTAAACCCACACATGAGCTATTGATAACTAAAAAGCAAAAACCAATGCTCGAAGCTATAGGTAATGCAACTTATCTTACTCTAACTTATTGTTTACAGGCGAAAAAAACCATTTGAATTATTCCTATTATTCTCTGACGATGATGTAATTGCTAGACTGGTATGCGAAACAAATCGTTATGCTGTCCAACATAACATCGCCAAAATGTGCGACAAATATCTAATTCAACGTTTATGGGAATCCGTTTATTTTGTGGGTATCACAATGTCCCACAAGTCACATTGTATTGGAGCATGGATCCAGCATTCGGAATTTCCTTGATTCGCCAAACAATGTCGCGGAACATTTTCACGAAACTGAATGCGAACTTTCACGTCGCCGACAACGACAATTTGGATATTTCTGATAAGTTGGAGAAGATTCGGCCATTGTTTGACATGCTTAACAAACGTTACGCACAGTTTGGTGTTTTTTCGGAGCATTTATCGATTGATGAAACGATGGTTCCCTACTTCGGCCGCCATTCGGCGAAAAAGTTCATCCGGGTAAAACCGATTCGTTTCGGATATAAATTGTGGGCGCTTTGCTCGCACACTAGTTATATGTTCCAGTTCATTCCGTATGCCGGTGCATCCAGCATTTACAATCGATGCCTCCGTAGTAATGGAACTGTTGAGTCATTGTGAACATCCAGTGCAACACATGTCCACTTTGACAATTTTTTTACCTCCTATTACTTGATGTCCTTGCTAAAAGAGAGAGGCTTCTGTGCAACCGGCGCACCTTTGAAAACTGGGAAAAAAACCTTTAATAAGCACGAGATCAACTAAGGTAAATGACGTGATGGTTATTCGTTGGATGGATAACTCTGAAGTTACCATCTCAACCAATTATGACGCAATCTATCCAATGGTAACAATGCAACGATACAGCAACGAAAAGAAGAAAAGGTCGGTATTCAACAGCCCCTCGCTTTCAACAATTACAACAAGGATATGGGCGGCGTGGAGCTACACGACAATGGAGTCGCCAATTACCGTATTGGCATTGGTGGAAAAAATGGTGGTGGCCGCTTTGGATCCAATGTTTGGACAGTTCTGTAGTCAAAGCATGGAAGTTGCATTGCTTAGAAAGCAGCTTCGAAAAAGGTGAATGTCGCACACTTTGGCCTGTGTCACAGCTTGACGTCAAAAATGCGGCGACCAAGTCTCTTTTTCTTGCCTCGGAGGATGCCAATGCCGAAAATGAAGGTGCGACTACCGACGATTTTGACACCGATTATGTGTAATCAAACCTTCCGACAGAACACGGCTTGCACGTTCCATTGGAAACCAGTAATCGTCGTCCTTGCATTGTGTGCAGGCCAAAATCCACCGTATTTAAGTATGAGAAGTGCGACGTCCACCTACACTCCAAGAAGTGCCGCGCCACACGTTCAAAGCCACCACAGAAGAAACCCAAACTTCAATAATTTACTTACTTTCCACTTTTTTTTCATGCTATCTTCTTTTTTTTCTTAAATAAGTACTTGAAACTCAAAAAATAGTTTTTCTTTTACTTACGTATACTTACCTGGTTTTACCTGCAACTACCTTGAAACATTACTTGCTACTATACTTACCTAAATACGTAACATAACCAACCAACACAAGTAAAAAAATTGTACTGAACAAAAATTTCAAAACACCTACCAGTACCAGCGTGTGGTCAAACACACGGCAATTATCCTGGAAACTGCTTGTCGGAATTTGTGTTTGCAAGGATTTTTTTAGATAAAATAAGAGGATCCTGAAAATTTTATAAAAAAATTCTAACGTTTAAATTTCTGGTAACAAAGGGGTTAGTCATAATTGAAACGATTTCTAGTTAAAGACATATAATTATACGAGGGGTCGTTTTTATATTCTCGGGCTAGGCATGTTAACAACAACAGAAATTTATTTTTCAATATAGGCCCCTTGCTTTTCAATACAAGTATTATATCTTTTCAATAACATCTTTAACCCATTATAAAATATTATTTTGGTTTGCTCGCAAAATGGCTTTCAACAGCCGCTATAAGTTCATCATCGTCCCTAAATTTTCTTCCCCTTAGTGTTCTTTTGAGATCTGGAAACAAAAAATAGTCACTGGGGACTAAATCTGGACTATAAGGTGGATGATCAATTTCTACAAAGCCACATTTAGCAACAGCAGCTTTTGAAAGTCTTGACTTATGGACTTGTGCATTATCATGAATCAGCAGGACACTTCGCGTTAGTTTTCTGCGTCTTTTCACTTTAATAACATCTCTGAGGCGATGCATTAAGCTTGCATAACGCTTTCTTCAGATAATCAATCATTAAAATTCCTTGGCAATCCCAAAAAAGCAGTTGCCATTATTTTTCCTGCAGAAACTTATTGGGAGGACTGGAACCCCTCATATGCCACTGCATCGACTCTTGTTTCGACTCAGAATGATGGACCCAAGTTTCATCCCCGGTAATAAGTCGATTGATAATTAAATCTGGTTCGTCCCCACATACCGCCAAAAATTCTTCACACTTCTCCAATCGAGTAAGCATTTGAAAAGGCGTAAGCATTCGTGGAACCCATCTCGCACTGACCTTTGTGATGCCAAATCTATAACATATTCGTTAATAACTGCTCAGCTTGAATAACTTAACACGAGTTTCTTCGAATCGTGGAGTACGTTCCGAAAAATGGCCTATAGGGCATTAAAGGTGGGTGCTTGCGCCACCTTGTTCGAACAATCCTCCTCTTCCAAAAAACTCGCACACATTTTTTTAATTAATTTTGAATTCACGCCTATATTTTTACACGGGCAATTCCCGAAATCGAAGTGGATTTTTCGAATTGTGGAGTACTTTTCGAAAAACGGCCTATAGGGTATTAAGGTGGGTGCCTGTGCCACCGTGTTCAAATAATCCCCCTCTTCCAAAACTCGTTCAAGGTTTCTAAATTAATTTTAAATTCACCCCCACTTCTATATTTGTACACGCGCAATTGCCAACATCGAGTAGATTTATCGAATTGTGGAGTACGTTTCGAAAAACGGCCTATAGGGCATTAAACGGTTGTACTTGTGCTACCTTGTTCGACCAATCCTCCTCTTCCAAAACTCGCTCAAATTTTTTTAATTAATTTTGAATTCACGCCTTCTATATTTATACACGCGCAATTCCCGAAATCCAAGTCGATTTTTCGAATTGTAGAGTACTTTTTGAAAGACGGCAGGACATTAACGGTGGGTGCTTGTGCCACCTTGTTCGAATAACCCTCCTCTTCCAAAACTCGCTCAAATTTTCTAAATTAGTTTTGAATTCACCCCTTCTATATTTGTATACGCGCAATTGCTGACATCGAAGTGTATTTTTCGAATTGTGGAGTACGTTTCGAAAAACGACCTATCAGGAATTAAAGGTGTGTGCTTGTGCCACCTTGTTCGAACAATACTCTTCCAAAACCCGCTCAAATTTTCTAAATTAATTTTGAATTCATCCCTTCTATATTTGTATACGCGCATTTGATGACATCCAGGTGAATTTTTCGAATTGTGGAGTACCTTTCGAAAAACGGTTATACGGAATTAAAGGTGGGTGCTTGTTCGAATAATCCCCTTCTTCCGAAACTCACTCAAATTTTGTACATTAATTTTGAATTCACCCCTCCTATATTTGTATACGCGCAATTGTCGACATCGAGGCGGATGTTTCGAATTGACTACGACATATTAACATCAGGATATCATATGAAATAAAGGCGTTGATACATTAAAAAAAAAGCGAAAGTAATTTCAAACTGGATTATTTAGTTATTTTATAATTTTTCATTAGGTTGGTGGTATTTCATAAGCGAATGTTGAGAAAAAAAGCGAATGTATGTAATTTGTGCTAAGTAACTTCAGGCTGGAATATTTATATCTAGTTAATTAGGTTTGATTTTAGTTGGATTTACATACCTGCTAACAAAATTCACATGGCGAAAAAATCAAAGAAGACGTTTCATTCTGGAGCCCGATACATTGTTAAGAACGTTGTTGACTTCTCTGATAGGCAAAAAGCAGCTGGTGTAAGGCAACTAAGTTAGGTGCAGCTGCGACTGGCAAATCCGTTTCTTTCATTAAAAACATTAGGTAATTGCGCTTGAATAATCATGATTTTTAAATAATCACTGTTATTGTTGGAGCTGAAACAACGACATCTGAGAGTGGAATCTTAAATTCTCCCTCGAAGAATAATAGAAGTGGTGGTTCAACAAAAATTACTTTGGATGTGGATTCAGCTGTATTGAAACGAACTACCCATGAAATTTACAGTATGGAAAATGAAGTTCCCACGTTAAACATGCTGGTTACCAACATGCAGGAGAAAACTGGTTATTCTGGGAGTCGAGAAACATTACGAAAGCATTTGCACCAAATCAGTTTTAAATTTAAAAAAATGTCATAACAAAAGAAAGTTAATGGAAAGAAATGACATTGTTGCATGGTGTTCTCGTTATCTACGTAAATTACAAGAGAAAAATAACTTGGGTCCTAACAGGAAGACAGTGTTGCTGGCAATCTAAAGAGGAACCAGGAGTTTACCGAACAGACAGGGCGGGGTCCACACCAGATTATAAAACATGTAGGTGGTTAGTACGGATTTGTTGATAATGGACTTTTGATATTTAAATCAAAAGGTAAATGTGGAGATTACCATGACTACATGAACAACACAACCTTTTTAAATTGTATGCAAAAGCAATTGATTGCAAATTTACCTCCGAATGGCATTGCTGTAATGGATAACGCATCTTATCATAGTGTTCAAATTAACAAGTCACCTAACCAATCTGAACGAAAACAAAGTATTTGTGAATGGCTAGAGTGAAATGTAGTACCAACAAGTGACATGTGTAAAGGTGAATAAATGACATTGGTTAATAAATTGAATTATATTATTGATTAAAACAGCATGGTCATACTGTGTTACATTTGTCTCTATACCACTGTGAACTTAATCCAATTGCTTATTCGGAGTTTGGCAAAGCGTAAAGTTGAAATGAATGATGTATCTCAACATAACAGTGCAATTGTAAATTTAGTGAAAAATGTGTTTGCAGAGATAAGTGTATCAGTTTGGGAAAAGTGTTGTGCACATGTTGAACATGTAGCTAATGAAATGTGATGGAGTACTTATTAAACTGTAGAAAGGTTGTCATTTCAAGTAAATACGGGGTTCATCAGATGAAGAGGAAGAAAGTTCTGAAGAAGAAGAGGAGAAGCATTTTCTTTATTTCAATTATTTATTTTTAAAATTAATTTTTATTAACACTAATCATTGTAATTTATTAGTAACTTTATATTCAAATGTGGGACACTGTTTTTCTTGATTATTTCTTCTTAAGCTTTAAAGGTGTGATCAGAATGATGTGTTTTACAAATGTTTACAAAACTATAAGTTTTAATGTGTAAATTTTTATGCAGAAAATGTTATAACTTCCAAGTCCATCTTATTTGTAGTTAAACAATAAATATGTACAAATTTTTTGGTAATTAATTCAATAAAATTGTATGTTCACAATGTTTTGAATAAACATTCCATAAATTTGATTTAAATTTGCCATCCTGATACTTTTTGTATGGAATGTACCTGTCGGAAAACAGCTCCATCTGGTATGCCCTCTCAGGACTTTTCTTTACTTGGTCGAGCTGTAGTGATTACAAAGAAGATTTTTCCCTTTTTTATTGGACCTTTATCCTTTGAAGCTGCGATGATCCCGCTTCGATACAACTGGAATTAATCGATTTCCAGAATGATTCGGTTTTAAAAGACAAATATCGAGAAGTAGGAATTCCCAAAATATATTCTTATTTAGGTGAGAAGTACCTGGAAATTAAAAAAGTTTGCTGCACAGATTTTATGCTATTTTGGGAGTACGTACAATCCGCGCGGCCAAAGAATGCCTGAACGTTGGATGCGCATTCGTCCAACTTCAAGTCTCTTAAGCGCGGCATGTCAGTGGCGTCGCCACCAAAAGCGCGTTCCGTTTATTATCATGTATTACACTAATTAATTATTTATTTCTGTTATTAATTTACATACGTACTTGTTAATTTAACTTTATTACAATTATTGCAACAAAACGACAGTGAACCATTTTGTGTCCTATGTGAATTTTAAAGCTCATAATGCTCAAATTTATTAGACAAATATGTATAAGCAACAAATACTTTCACAATACATAGTAAAATAAATAAGTAGTTTTGCGGCGCATGTAATGCTAATGGCATTTGCTTAAATTCTCATTAAAGAAATCCTAATAGTTGACATTCCTTAGTATCATTAACAACAGATTAGCAAATATTCAGAAATGTTTTTATTAGTTAGTTCGTTTTCAACTGTGTTTTAAAAGCGAGTGTAGAAATATGAGTTCTACATTGGGAAAAAATGGCCAAGAAATAAGTGGTCAAACGCGTGAGGTGATATATAATGATTACAGTTTGAAAAACTTACACCCCACATATACCTTGAAACAATTAAAAGAAACCGTGTGTGAAGCAACAAAAGTGTCTGTTAGATCAGTGGCAAATATTATTAAAGAGGGTGAAGGTCCAACAGAAGAGGGAAAACCAAGATTTTCAACTCCAGGTAAGAAACGCCCATGTCCGTCTCCTGTGACCGACTTGGAAGATTTCGAAAAGAGCCTTTTTCGTAATATAGTATATAATTTTCACAAGACCGAGGGTGCACAGGTGACAATTCCTGCTCTACGCGAGAAACTCCACAATGACTTAGGTTGGCACGGTGGTGCTACATCTTTACGTGTTATATTAAAAGACCTGGGATTTCAATGGCATCGAACTGAGAATAATAGAAAACTTTTAATAGAGAAGAACGATATAAGGGCTCTAAGAATTACTTACTTACAAAAAATTCAATTCTACCGAGAATTAAATCGTCCAATTATCTACATGGACGAAACATATAGTGGACACACACAATCAACGTCGTGGAGTGATGGCACAACTAACGGACTGCTGTCTGCAATTTCCAAAGGACCAAGAATGATTGTGGTACATGCAGGAGGTGAAATGGGTTTTTTACCAGGTTGTAGTCTGATATTTAAATCAGGAACTAGCAGCGGAGACTATCACGACGAGATGAATGGTAGCAACTACGAAAAATGGTTACGTGAGAAACTTTTACCAAACTTGCCTCCACAATCGGTTTTGGTTATTGATAATGCGCCGTACCATAATGTTCAGGTGGATCGTGCTCCAACAAATAATTCGAAAAAGGCAGATATGGTGAAGTGGTTGATAGAGAAAAAGATATCGTTCACTCCTTTGATGTACAGACCACAACTTTATGAAATAATTAAGCTACACAAAAAGGAACATATAACGTACAAGTATGATTGTATATTAAGTAATGAAGGACATACGGTGCTGCGACTACCTCCCTATCACCCGAACTTAAACCCGATTGAGTTGATTTGGGCTCAAGTGAAAAATAATGTTGCAAAGAGAAGTACCACCTTTAACTTCAACCACGTTAGAAGATTGTTGGAAGAAGAATTAGCGGCTGTTACTCAAGAAAACTGGCAAAAGTGCTGTAAGAAGGTAATCGACGAGAAAAAAAAAATATTTAGAGAACGATTCAGAAACTGAAAGTGGCTGGTCTAGTGACGAATGATTGTGTGACTTATTTGTTAGTAGTATTTAATATTATTATAGTAGGTAATTATCGCCGTTTGAGTAACTTTTCCCCAAAGTGTATGGAAATATAAAAATTGATTACCTAAGAAATATCATAATTTTTTTAATCCTGAATAATACTCTTAAAATACAGCCTATTCTGTTTCTATAATTAAAATCGGACTTATACTTTTTTGATTTTCATAAACGATTAAACTGTTGTGTTCATTTGTAATTCAAATATAAAATTTATTACTTGTCAACATGGTTATTTTTTTATTTTATAAATGTTTAAACTATTACTGTTCATATGTAATTCAAATAAATAAAATATTTTAAAATTTCTTGTGGTTTGGTGACGAATAATTGAAAACGCGACACCGACGCCACTGGTAATGCTTTCAGTCGCTATTGAGTTAACGAGTGCGGCCGAATGCACGAACATCCATGCGCGACACGAGGCATTCTTTGGCCGCGCGGACTGTACTTGTGTGAGCAACCATTTTCTTCCATAAAATTAAATAAAATGGCGTACAGATCAAGGTTAACTGATAAACATCTTATCTGCCGTAATGAAAATTGTGTTATCAGTCTTTGAATCCAGATATTAAAAAAATAGTACGAGAAAAACGCTTGCAAGTTTCAGGCAAAAAAGAATAATTTTAGTTTTATAAATGCATTAATAAATAATGCTAAAATAAAGCAATTATACAGTGTTTTAATTATCCTATCCGTATTCCTGAATCCTACACTGTAGAATAAATTAAAAGTTGTAAATATGATGTGGCCCGCGTGAATCTTTTCTGTTGCACCAAACGGCCCGTGTTTTAATAGAGTTTGACACCTCTGGATTGGGCGAATTGGCATGATTAGTACTTACGTAAAAAAAATTGGAAATTTAGTTTCTGAATTGTGTTACTTTCTTAAAATATAAAAGTAGGTCACTTTACTAACTCCACATATATTTTTTAGCTTTTCATTTATTTATATTATATTATTTTTATTTATTACAACGTTAAAAAAATACCGTAAGTTGAAAATGCTTGGATTTTAAAACTATAAAACGAAAGAGGGCTAAGTTAATTACAAATTTCCCACAGTTACTAGGGAATTTTCAGTTGTTTATTAATTCGCGGTGGGTTGCGCACGCGTATTTTCGACTTAAAGAATATGCAGAATTCTTGTTTACAAAACCGAGAATGTGGCGTCATATTTATGTTGGGATTTTGCGTGAAATGGTATTATTCTCGATTTAAACCGGAGTGTAATAATTAGGTAATTTTTCATTATTAAAACTATTGCAACAAATTCAAATGTCAAATGATAGAAATGTTTAATTTAGAACAAAAACAAAAGATGTTCTATTATTTATGGCTTCCTTTCTTAAAATTATATTCAAATTTTGTCTTTTTCTATTTATAGTATTGTTTCATCAATATGAAGCTAAATATATCGTGTCCAGCAACAGGATGCCAAAAATTATTTGAAATTGTTGATGATCATAAAGTAAGAATTTTTTACGATAAGCGAATTGGTTCTGAAGTTCATGCTGATCCTTTGGGAGAAGATTGGAAAGGGTATATTTTTAAAATTACAGGTGGAAATGACAAACAAGGATTTCCTATGAAGCAAGGGGTGTTAACCACAGGACGTGTACGTTTGTTATTGTCAAAGGGACATTCATGTTATCGTCTTCGCCGTGATGGAGAACGAAGACGTAAATCAGTGCGTGGTTGTATTGTTGACGCAAATTTAAGCGTATTATCATTGATAATTGTCCGTACAGGTGATAAGGACATCTCAGGTTTAACGGATAAAACCATGCCTCGTCGATTAGGCCCAAAACGTGCAAATAAGATTAGAAAGCTATTTAATCTGACCAAAAAGGATGATGTTTGTCAGTATGTTGTTAAAAGACCGTTACCCATTAAAGAAGGGAAAAAGCAACGCTTTATTGCTCCTAAAATACAACGTCTCGTCACTCCTCAAAATTTACAGCGTAAACGACATCTTTTAGCGCTTAAAAGAAAGCGTTGCCTAAAACATAAGGAACAACTAAATGCTTATAAGAAATTATTAGCTCAACGTCATAAAGAAGCAAAATTACGTCAACAAGCGTTGAAACGTCGCCGATCTGCAAGTCTTCGTGAAAGTAAATCCAGTGCAGGAAGCTCGTAAGCAATATCAATATATATTAACAAATTCGTTTTTAAGCAACTTGTGAAATTTTCATGAGTTGCAAATATTTTATGTATTTGAAAATTGTCAGTATTATTTTTGTTGTTAGCATTACATATAAAATCCAGGAGTTTATAGATCACGTTAAATTAGTTTTAGTTATTAATGAGATGATATGGTTGTGTTAAAACTATTTAGAATTTAAAAAAAAATTATTACAGAATCTTTTCAAAATACGTAAGTACTTAAATCTAATCTCTATTTTCTTGCCTCTGTTCACTGTGACAAAATGAAAGCATGTGTAGATTTGTCAATATTTTTCATAATTTTAAATTTAGTATTCTAGAATGATACTTATAGAGTTAGGAAAGCATTTTTGGTGACAATTCTATTTCCTTTATGGTCTGTTTGTAGTCTTTTTTTTTATACTCAAATTAAAGTTGAGCTAAGTGAATTCACACCTCTTGTAATTTCGTACATACTTACAACAACACAAAGATGTAAACATTATGTTAGAAAAGCTTGACATATACTTTTTTAATTTATAATAGACATAAAGCCCTCAAAAGTATAATGGTTATAGTAGTATAAAGTCATTAATTATCAATTTAAGTATGTAAAGTAAGAAAATTTAGTCTTTATATTGAGGCAAGAAATTTTGGACTGTATTAGTTAAATTACGTAGGAAAATGAATGTGTTGAAAATTATATTTAAATTTGTAGTGTTATGTTTTAGTTTGAGGATCACATTAGGAACAGACTGAATTAATTTGCAAAAATATTTTTGGAAATTGCAACATGTGATTTTTTTTGTTAGAACTAGCTATTTTGCCATTGTAGATTAGGTTATAATACAAATGAAACTTTGTTACCTGATCCTAATTCTAGTTACCAATAATAAACTGTTGTATTATTTATTTGTATCATAATATAGTTTTTGAATAAATGCGTTTCATTTATTAGTTATTAATGAATTTAAATTTAAAAATGTAATAAGGCCAGCAGGTTTTCTTAGACATGTGTCGTGTTACATAATATGTGTGGTCAGTGATGAAATAAATGGGTAACTACTGTGTGGTCAACTTTCTGATTATACTCAATTCACAACGTTCAAAAATGTTGGATAGCATTCATGGTTTAGTTTGTAAGAATTGAGTTGAAAAGTTTAAAGGTGGATGGTTGTCAGGTAAATGAAATCAAGTACTGTAACACTGATAGATAGGAAATTGTTGCCTATTCAAAACTTTTAGTTTACAGCCATATTATAAGTTGCACCAATGTTCATATTTTCTCAAATTTATTTTCTGAAGAGTGTTTGTATCACATTAGGGACATTATTTTCCTTTTGTTTATTAAAAAATATGCTTGAAACTGCCTTTTTTTATGTGTGTGATACCTAGCTGGTTTCCGTCTGCAGTTTAATTCGAGACGGAATCTAAAGATCTACTTAACGTTGATATTAAAAGTACCAAATTATGTGTGTTAATAGAATATTGTTTTAAAATTCATTTTTTGCATGTTGACATTTCTTGATAATTATACCTATACTAAAAAATTTTTTTACTCAAAACTTGAAAAAGAAAAACGACATTCTGTAGATACCAAATATTTCTGTCATCCTTTAAAAAATGGTAACAATCTGGTAATAGGCAGTTTTGAAATGTAAGTAAAGAACCATATGAAATGTTTCCTAGAATGAATTAGTATGGGATTAAATAAGTCAATACGAAAATAGAATAAAAGTGATTGTCCTAGTAACAAGTGTAAAGGCAATAAAACATCATAATAACGAAAATACAATAATAGTACTTGATCTAGTAAAAATTGTTACATTGTTTGTTTACAGTAAAGATTTCTAACACGGTCAGACTGACGCTGGCGACGTTCTCGGAACTTCTGATTCACATACCTAAACAGAGAGACTGTCAGTCATATTGTGCATAGTGGAGACCTCAGCCGCCACTTTGCACTACCGGGACAGAGACCATCGTGCATAGTGGGCACCGCAGCGACCACTTGGCTCTACCACTACCGGGACAAACTCTCAAGCATATCGTGCATAGTTGGCACCGCAGCGACCACTTGGCTCTACCACTACCGGGACAGAGACCATCAAGCATCAGAAAGCACCTTACCTAGTTAACATCATCGTTCTCCTCCAGAAACTCTAATATCTCTTTCATGTTGCAAGTCAGAGACTACTGTGAGGGACATGATCTTAGCTGTTCCTTGGTTGCTTTCGTAATTATACTGGTACAAACTTTCTTAAGTTCATACCGACCACTTTCAAGACATTTCACCACCTCGTACGGACCTAAAAACTCATAATCGCTTTTACTGATATGCATTTGTGAATCACGGTGCATTAAAACAAAATTGTCTGGTGTAAAATCTTCCTTTTGCGATTACTCTCTTCCACATTTGCTTGGGATAACTTTTGTGAAACTCGCTGCCTGTTTATCTCCTGATTACGAACAGGCGTTAAATCTTCCGAAATATTTTGTAATAGAGATTATATCAAAGGGGTGGAGCCATCAACGCCTAACAGAAGTTGAAGAGGGGTCATAACCCGTAGACTCTTGGACAGTACTGTTTAATACCAGCTGTATCTTCCATATGCCATTCTGACTTGGTGATAGTTTCGATCCTAAGTAGGTTACGAATTGTTCGCATGTATCTTTCTACTTGTCCATTTCCCCTATGGATATCTGGTGTAACGTAATGGTATTCTATTTTCCAGGCGTCTTGATAGTTGGGAAACGTATTTTGACAGGAGGTCGCAGAATCCATAAAATTTTTGGAGTTCCGAAGAAGGTTTCCAGGAGTATGCTATTTAGAGCTTGATGCGTCCACATGCTTTTATGGTACATATGCAGTTCTTGGCTTCTACTTCAGTGGCCCTGTTCTTGTTTTCTTAACCGCACACATTACACAATGTTTGATATAACATTTGATGAAGTTTCTTATACGTGGAAACCAAAAGTGCTCAGAAACAGATGCATACGACTTTTCGGCGCCAATATGACATTGCTCGTCATGAAATATACGAAGCAGTCCTAACCGAGTTTCTCTTAGGACACACCACTGCAGGTTCACAGTACCGTCTTCCTTAGGACACGTGATACAACATTCCGCCTCTTTCAGTATATTAATTAGAATCGACCACCCTCGCTGAGCCGTCTGAGTAGATCTTGGACTTCTTCGTTCCCTTTTTGTTCTATATATGCCCAGTCATGGTGTGCTACTCTCCGAACTGTTCCAACATGGTTCCTACTTAAGTAATCTACATGCGGTAGGTTACTTCCTTTTCGATACGATATTTCAAAATCAAAATCCTTCATGTATATCCACCGTCGAGCTACACGAGGTATCAGATCCTTCTTGTTAGCTGTAGCCTTGATGGTGTTCCAATCCGTAACTAATTTGAACTTAAGACCCAACAAATAAGTGCGAAAGTGTTTTAATGCCTGTATAATTGCCAGCGTTTCAAGCTCATATGAGTGATACTTTCAATGCCTGTCGTTCTTTTATTAAAATACTTTACTACCTTCGGTTGAGTTTCATGTAGTTGGATCAAAATAGCTCCATACCCAAAGCTACTTGCGTCGGATGTAATTCAGTCGGCAGTTCTGGATTGTATACCGTAAGTAAGGGTTTGGATGTCAAATGACCTATTACGTGCTGTCTTGCCTTTTCTTGCTCCAGGCCCTATTCAAACGAAACATCCTGCTTTGTTAATCTCGTTATACATGCGGTTCTGCTGGAAAACTCGGGTATAAAGTTTCGGAAGTATCCTGCTAGTCCCATGAATTGCCTAACTTGTTTAACGGATGTGTATAGGCGAGTTGATCAAGGCTTCAACTTTAGCTTTACCAGGCCTTATACCGTCACTGGATATTTCTCTTCCTAAATACTCCACAGAAGGTTGGAGAAAACGGCACTTTTGAATGTTAAACGAAAATCCATTCAAATCTAATGCTTCTAGCACTTGTCTAATGTATGCTAAGCCCTCTTCGGGCGTCAAATTACGGATCAAGATATCGTCCAAATACACTAATGCCACGGTACCCTTCAACTGATCCAGTGCAAGATTGATGTCTCTCTGGAACACAGCGGGTGCATTGGCTAGGCGAAAAAGCATCCTCAGGTACTCAAAATGTCCGTCGCGTGTCACGAAAGCAGTTTTGCATATGGAATCCTCGTGGATTGGTATCTGATGACATCCTGACGCCATATCCAAGGATGTGAAAAATCTGGCCTTCCCTAGTCGGTCTAATGGATCTTCAATCAAGGGGAGAGGGAATCGGTCTTTAATATTAACACGACCAAGCTCTCGAAAGTCCACACACATGCGATATGAACCAGATTTCTTTTTTACGAGAAGGGCTGGGCTTGCAAAAGGAGATTCGCGGGGTCGAATAATGTTACTTGCAAGCAAATTTTCAGTAATCTCACTCAGAGCATTTCTTTCGCTGGCAGACAAACGGTATGGAAGACGGTTAACAATAACGTCTTTCTTTAATCTAATTTTTAAACTGGCATTCCTCACAGTTCGCACTTTATTTCCGCTGGTTATCATCCCTGTGAATTCACGAAGTACCTTTTGGAGCGCAGCGTGATGTTCGAAGGGTACATCGATGTCATATGGGTTGAAATTCTGTTTATTCCGGACAACTCTCTGCGCCGAATTACGTGCGAGCCTTGGTGATTAGTAATTACAAACAATGTTGGATCTGTAAAAATATCCCGCTCACTCATCCGGAAAAAAAAATAGGTTACGTTAACGTCAACGTTTGAAATTGTCGTGCACACACGGAATTTCCTAGTCGCACTAATCGTTGTATTAGAGAGCCCTTTCAGCGTAATATGACAAGTCACCTTGCTTTCAAATAGCCACAAAAATGTCTCTGATATTAGAGAAAGATCTGCGCCTATATCCATTAAAGCCGAAAATCGATGTCCTTCAATAAAAATTTCTGTAGTGTTAGTAGGCGTCCCCATTTGGCAGAGATTGCCACGTCTACGACTTTCAATAGCTACCTGTGAGAAGCAATTTGACGTCATGCCCGCGCTTAGCACAGAAGGCGCAAGGATCATTATGAGAGCTCGATAAATCAGGTTGTTTACTCGAACCAGTCATTTTCGTACCACAGCTTGTCTGAGTATACTCAGTCTTACCGCACTGAAAACATTTCTTTCGCGAGACTACCAAATTGCTTAAATTTCCACCATCGCCAAAGGGATATTTCCTTTTAGTAACGAGAGCGTTGTTTCCATACTTACGGGCCTCTAGATCTTTTCGCGGCGGTTTTAGAAAATTTGAAAGGTAAATTAAGAGTGCGGATATAGTAAGACAGTTATCATTCACTGCTGCATTTCGTACATCGGGTTAACTTATTCCATAGACAAGTTCCGTTAGATCACTTTCACACCAATTCGCTCTAAGATTTCCTAACAAGGCTGATTTCTCATGAACATACGTTTCGTAAGTGTTAAGGAGGGAACTGCTAAAAGCTGCCTCTTCCGATAATAAATCTTTTTGCAGGAAAAGCCTCAATAAAATCTTGTCGAAAGGTAATCCAATCCCTTCGGTCGGGATTCCAACATTCATACCATCTTTTGGCACCGATCAAAAGAAATCAACCCAGTCTAGCTAACGTTTACACATCAGACCATGCTAACTCATGCCTTATTTCTTCAACGTGACTCACCAATTTGCTGGGTTCGTTTACCTCTGGTCGAAAATATGGTACTTGAATATGTGTTGCAAATTTTTGCGACTGCAGAGTTTTCACCAACTCCACTAACAACGTTAGAGTAGTATCCTCACGATCCGACTTCCCTTCCATGTTAAATTTTTTTTTCACTCACGCACACTATCACAATTCACCAACAGACCGTGGATTTATCCCACTTCTGATGTTAGAAAGTTGGTACCAGTATAATTACGAAAGCAGCCAAGGAACAGCTAAGTTCATGGCCCTCACAGTGGCCTCTCACGTGCAACATGAAAGAGATCTTAGAGTTTCTGGAGAACGATGGTGTTAAGTAGGTAAGGTGCTTTCTGATGCTTGATGGTCTCTGTCCCGGTAGTGGTCAGAAAATTGGTGCCTTTCAATACTTGCACGATATGCTTGATGGTCTCTGTCCCGGTAGTGGTAGAGCCAAGTGGCGCCTGAAGTATCCACTATGCACACTATGACTTCCAGTCTCTTGTTTAGTGTGTAATCAGCAGCATATCAGAACACCAACACCGTGATTTGCCTTGATAGAAATCAGAGTTGGTTGACTTTACATTAAATAAACAATATAACAGCTTAACTATGGCCACACAGTTGGTCTTTTCGTTATTCATGAAAGATTCTTAGTAGATTATTAATTTTTCAGTCCAGGTAATCAGATGTTTTATTGCCTTTAGCTTTTCCAGGACAAGTCTATATTGTGGTGCTTGCCTAATTTAATCCGATACTAATTAATTCTAGGAAACATTTAATTTTCGTTCGAATTGGTGCTGTTCCATACGCAACGATTTTTGTAATGGATCAATGTTAGTGTAAAATATGGTCAGAAATATTGTCTCCATTATGCAAATATACTTAGATCTTGATTTCGTGTTAATCAGAAGCTTCGTAACGTCGCCAGCTGACTGGCCGTGATAGAAATCAGGTTTCTATTGACTTTACAGTAAATAAATAATATAACAATTTTACTAGGGCAATTAGAATATTAGAAGATTTCGTTATTCAATTTGTTAGCTAAATAATTAATTTTATTGTCCAGGAAATCAGATTTGTTTTGTTTAATATATCTAGGAATTTTATTTATTTTAGTTTTATTTTAATCCTTTAATTGTAAAATTTAAACAATTAATTTCGTTCGAAATTGATTTAAATTATTAAAAAATATTTATTGACTGAATTTAATTAAAATATCTCATTTGGACAGGCGTAAATTTTGGACTTGAGCTAAAGCCATCAGTAAAAACTTTGGTACATCTTCATTTCCTTCTATAATATCCTTTGACGGATCTGTAGTTGCGGATTCTGTAAACAAAGTGAATCATTTGTGGATACAAGCTTCTGGAATCGATAGAAGGCATGGTCCCAATAAGGCGACTGACCGAGACGGTATTCTAGCTATTACCTAAATGAAACGTTCCCCCGAATTAGTATCAGTCCTACCTAAGCTCTGTTGGATCTCTATGTCATCTAGAGAACTTCCTTCAGCAAATGTTCAACCTACTTCCAAAAAAGGCGATAAGACCGATCCCTACAACTACCGACCAATTGCCATCACTTCCATTTTGTTAAAATTATGTAAAGAGCCATCAATCTTTCCTTCAAATTAATAAACTCCTTAGTGACCATCAATAGGTTTCAAGCAGAGTCTTTCAATAGGTGATTTTCTTTCATGTAACCCAAGTTTGGAACAATACATTAGAACAATCCAGTGAAACTGTAGTCGCTTTAAATATCTCAAAGCATTTGACCAAGTTTGGCATAAGTGTTTACTTGCCAAACCTACCTCGTTTGGGTTCAATGTTACGCTTATCAATTGGGTTTCTAGTTTTCTTGGTAGCGAATACGTATCGTAGTTGATGACTTCTATTCAAAAGCAGTTGCATTAACGAGGGCGTGTTACAGGGATCTACACTTTTTCTACTATACATACATGATCTTATTTCTTTAACCCCTAACCCGACCCATTGCTTTGCTGACGGCAGCACTCATCACTGTAGTTCATCTCAGTCCAATCATAATGGTAATGTACATTCTATCTCACATCAAGACATCAAAGCTGAAGAGGCAATTTTAATCAACGAGTACATTCAACGTATCTTTGAATGGGGAAGTAATGATGTGGTTAAATTTGACACTGTGTTGCCTTGTGTCTGACAAAAAAAGTCGATGATTTCCTGTTGTAAATATATCAGATTTTAAGTTTTCAGACTCTATTAGTATGTTGGGAATGACTATCTTCAAATCTATCATGGGTAGATCATCTTCTGGCTGCTACTAAAGCAGGTGCTCGTAAAATAGACTTTTTGTACAGATCTCCCCTCTGGGTTGGTGTTACCCAATAAGCTCCCGATATCGTTGATTGTATTCAAAAAAGAGTGATTAGGCTTAAGAATGACTCGTCCTTAACTTCTGATATACAGTTTCCTGAGCAGAGTAGAATCGTTTCAGTTCTTTTTTGGTGTTATCGATACTACAATGGCTATTGCGCTGTAGAATTACATTCTGTGATACCATCTCGGGCCACCTTTGTTAGGAATACCCGGTTCGCCCATTCACATCGTCAATATGCATTCCAAATGTTTACTTGTCGTACCAAACGACAATTCTATATCCGCCTACCTATCCCCCTAATTGTTCTAGAGTGGTTGAGCACGGTAGGCTAAACTTAGCGTGTTAATGACCACAAATATAAAAAAAAAACTATTATCATCGCGAGTATTCAGAAAACAACATAAACTATGTAAAAGCGCAATGTCAATCTACTTCATAATGAATTGGAGATTTGTAATACGTTGTGTACCAGTACTAATACTAACGCGATCAGATCACGAAGCACGGCTTGGGTAATATTTACAGCTTCGGTACTAAAACTAAACTAAAAAAAGTAGGGAGATCGGGAAACCAGAAAAAACAACACCATAGTCCAAAGCGCTTTTGTAAAAGCGCTTAGGTAAAAAGATATTTCTAACTTTTACTTCTTTATATGTATGTCAACACATATATGGATATTGATTAACCTTACGCTTTTGCGTTTTAACTTGAGCATGGAACTGCATTAAATACATTATTTATGCATGTTAGTAGAAACATTTGTATAAGTATTTTTTAAGGTCTGAAGATGACAATTTTTGTCCAAACTAGTCACCAATTTGTTAACATTTAATAATTTTTTCAAATTATATACATTGTGGGGAAGGTTTTGTGTTTCTTAGTATACCTTTGATTACCACAACCCCACTTCGAGTTTTAAACATGGAGTCTAATTTAAATATTTTAGTGTGATAAGGAATTAAAACATATTTAAAAAATATACAAATAGAAATATCTCTTACGGTGTCAGAATTTGGTACAATTACCTTAACTTAAATTCCTAAACACGAGACTAATGGTGCTCATTGAGTTATCCCTGCGCTTTGTGCATATGTGGTGCATCGTTCCGTGCACTTTATCTGTACATGTACGCAATTTTGGTCCTGAGAAGTGTAGTTTCTCCTTGTTATGATGGAATTTATGAAGGTGCTTTAGAACTTCTTCTTACTTTGCAAATTTACTTAGAAGCAAGGTGGACTTCGAAGGCGTTCTAATTATACAGTTCCTAAGGCTGCCAGTGGTCAAGTCGGCGCTCCGGATTCGATCCCCTCCCAAAGGGTTGCACCACTAAGGAGATCCCAAGCCAGCTCACCGACGTTTCGTCTGCACACGTGATGTGCAGCACATCCCCTCGATGGTAACAGTCTGTAATTCTAGGCGATACTGCCCCGATTTGCAAAGAGTCTGTTCTCTCGAGGATCCAGGTCGTAATAGTCCCCTACCGCTCCTAGGTTAAGGTTTCTTCCAGCTCTTTTTGGACAATTCCCATTTTTAAACCCGAGGTCGCCTTACTAAAGGGTTTGGTCTCTCTATGGGTCCCAGTACTAATTTGCCTTGCAGGTCCTGGCCAGTACTGCATCTGGCCGGTGTGGCTTTTACGTCCAAGTCGTTTTGAGTGCGCTTGGTCGCTTAGAGCTCCCAGGCTGCTCACTCTCTGGAGAGGTGGACTGGGAAACTGCTGCTTAGAGCCCGCATCCTTCGTCCTCTCCTTATTAAGGTTCCTACCGGCTACTGGGTGTTTATATCTTTACCTTGGTGATCCATGTGAGTCTCACGAGTAAGGGGAAAATATGTCGATACACAAGGAGCTTTCACTTGTATGCAAGGCAACTTAATACAATGGAGTTTCGCCTGGTACTGTGAGGTGGGAACCGGTAGTTGCTGATCTTCTAGGCAGCCACGCATCCCATCAGGTCGGTCCTCTCCCCGTTAGGATTTAGATTTTTGATGTGTTTGTCTCCTCCTGGTCCCGGCGGTTAGGGCTAGACTCCCGAGTGCTACCTGTACAACGTTCCCTAGCTACGCCCTGCCAGGGTCTCGGAAGTACAGCTCGTAGTTGCGGTATTAGGAGACGATTAGCGCTCAGCTATCCCCAGCTAGGACATCTCGGGTTTGCCACACCCCTATCCGATTTTTACGGCGCATGTCGTAGGAGATAGTAGGAAATGAAATGGTTTCTCAGCTTTGGCTCCCCTCCTCCTCATTAGCTACGTGGCCACACGTGAACTAGGCCGTAACACCGTATTCTCTAGAGCTTACGATCATTTGCAAAGCCGTTCCCCTACCCGCCACCTGGGGACGCGACCTAGGTACCCGTAAGTAAATACCTATATTACGGCCCCAACAAACAGAGGACGGCAAAGGAATATGTTCAGATGACAAAGATCTGAAGCAAGAAGGGGAAACAATATCTAAAATGCTCGAAGAGGACGGATACCAAAAATTCTTAAGTACCTTAGTACCAAACAAAAAAAAAACGAGATAATGGATGGTAAAACATGGAACTAAAAAAAAGTGTGGTGCAGGCGTTACGAAAAAAAATATATAATTTGCATCCACAACTCCACAAATTAAATGCCTTGCTTCTAGATAGACGACGATTGTTTGAGAACAGGGATCTAGTCCTCGAAACGTAGCACCAAAGAAGCAAACACATGAGAATAGCCCAATTAATGGCTGAATAAATAATCCATACTTATTAACATTTGGAGTCCAACTAATGTGGCTGCTTTGATAGACAACAACTAAAATTTAATTTCTATAAGTAGACCTAATCTATCGGAAAAAGACTAATGGTATTGTTTGATGGACGCTAAGTGAAACTAGTAGTTTTCATCTTATGGACATTATTATGAGTCCAATACATTATATATTTATTTGTACTCGTAGTCTAATTTAATTTGAGTAAAAGTGTTTGAGTCTACTGATGACGATAACTGTAATTGTTATTGAGACGTTTAAACATTGTAAACTATAAATATAAGCATACTGTGTTTAACTCATACAGATAAGTATTCTTAATCATGATCGAAAATCGTGAAAGTTTACATTCTTACTAAGAGTATTATTTTAATAAATAACAACTTATCGCTTTTAGAATTGGCATATTCTTTATTTGTAGTCCAAATTTGATAGGAAAGACTCTAATGGTATAGTTTTGTTGGATAACAATAGAACTCTTTTGGACATCATTACTGGTATCCTTATTAAACATCTCTGTTTGAAATCCCAATGCACTTGAAATATAGATTGATTGGTACAAAACAAACGGTAATGAATGTTGTAATATCTTAAAATGTAAAATCTTAAAAGAAGTGCACCTTCCATTGATCGGATGCACCCTTTCAGCTCAAAGGTGTGGTCAAAAAATATTTCAATGCTCACACTCTCTCGCACAAACATGCGCGCGCATCGACGCACACATACACACACGCACGCCGCACATTCACACACACACGCGCGCGCGCGCGCGCTCACGCACACGCACATGCTTTAATTGTTTTACAATTTTTTGTTTACAAAATGCTTTCGTCCGTAGTGCGTAAGATATGTGTTGCATGTGTTTTAGAAGCGACATAGGAAAACAAAGTTGAACATGCGCTGATTTTCTAACAAAATTCAAGGTATTATTTGGGTTTTTGACGAAGTAGCCGAAGATATTGTAAAATTTTATGTATTTGCATTTCAAGCGTTGTATCTAGTAAACTTAATGCAAGAAAACCGTATTTTGGCTTAAGCCATTTAGGAGACATTACAGAATGAATAAAGCGCTGTTAATATTGTGAATGCTTAAAAGTTCCGCTAATATTAATCTTAGCGAAGCTGAACAAAGTTAACATATTGGTGTGGTAGCTACGGTTTCACCCACAGCGCCTCTACAAAAAGGTTTGTCATTTAGAAAACCAAATCGCAAGCTTTCTTTGCACTCATCGCCAAATTCGCAAACAAAAAGTTGTTGACATGGCTTCTGCCTTCTCATGGATTTGGACATGGCTGAAACGCAAGCAGGCTCAACCATTGCATTTAAAGACAAAATTTTACCAAATCTGTGTGGTTGTTTGAATCATGCAGCTTCTAAGAAATATGAGATGAATCAAATTCATACCAAACTGATATCTATTGTTGCCGTCTGCTTAGTGTTTTTTATCTCTTTGTTTTCATTTTTTGGGGTTCGTGGATTCTTTACTTTTTTCGCTGGTTTCTTGAGATTTTTGACGTTTACATTTACTCATCACCAATTTCCATGTATTTGGAATTTCTGCGCGTGGTCCCTTGTGTTAAAGCTAAGTGGTAATTTTTTATTTCTTTGGACTCTATTGTATGTGTGTGTGTGTGTGTTTGTGTGTGCGCCTGTGGGGGGAGGGGGCGTGCATGTGCGTGTCTGTGTGTTCTAATATTTTTGTTAGTTTGACCAAATTAGGTTCGGTCACAGTCCAAACTTTTGGATTCGGAAGAACTGTACTGATCTTTTTGACAATCGTAAATATAGTTTTGTTTTCATATGTATTGCGCTTATTTCATCGGCAGTACTTTTTACATATGGTAACAGTATTTTGGCGGTGTTCTTTTTTTCCTCCTGTTTTTGTCTTGGCTTTTGCGGTTTTAAGGCTCTATTTATACAGTTTTCTGATTATCCATTTTGTCATATTGCCAATTTTAGATTGTCCATTTCTGCAGCTATGGTAATCGGTTGTTACTTTCTATCTTCATCGTGAATTTGAGTTTGTTGTGCACTTTGCTGAGAAGTTCTATGGAACCATATCACAAAATTATTATTTACATGTCTTATCCATAATATTGGGTTGGCTTTGATTGTTTCTGAACCTATTTTTTTAAGTTTGTCATAAATAACATGGCGATAATATTTGTGAAAACATCTTCTGCTTGTTTATATGTCTGATTTTGAAAGCAGTGTTTCGTCAGGCTGATGATATCTATTGGTATATAGCATTTCTATTTCAGTATGCCTACTGCTTCTCCAATTGATATATTTATGAATAATAAGATCATATCATAACTCACAAGTATGTAGTTTTGCTTCATTTCCAGGAAGTGATTTAAATCTCTGAAGTATAATTTATCTACTATTGATTGTAAGTACTTGACTAAGCATTTTGCGAGTTATTATATTGGCGATCTTTATGGATTTTGGTTGATTTATACAACTTCGGGCACTTTGAAGAATTCTCTTTAAGAATTAGTTTGATCTGGATTTCTTGGCAGATACTGCTGTTTTTGTGGTCCTCTCCAGGTAGATTGTTCGATCCGTTGTAACTGGTTGGTATGCAGTATGTTAAAGAAGTGTTTGTATTTTCGATCGTATTCTTCGCTGTCCATAACTATAATAGAATTTCCTTTGTTTGCCTATAAGATGATAATGTCTTTCTTCTCCTTCAATGCTTGCAATGCTCTAAACTCCTTATTGCCAAGGTTCTTCATTGAAGGTTTTCTAATTCTCAAAATTTGTGTCACATCTTGGCATATGGTTTCCGCTATGCCCTTATTCATATTCATGATGGTGGTTTTAATAAATAATATGGTTTCCTCCATCGGAATTCGTCTAGGTGCTATGGCGTAGTTGTAGCCTTTAGCAAGAACGGTTTTTGTTGCCTAGACGAGTGCGGTTTTTGAAATGTTATACACCATGGAATCACTATGTGGAATATAGACAACGACACAGTGGAAACCGACTTCAAATGTGACACGAATTTTAAGTACTATAAAGCCTCCAAAGTAGATCTTTAGCAAGGAGTAGTTTCGGACATTGTAAACATTACAAGAAAACCATGACATTGTCTTTCTACAGACAGACAAAAGAAACGGTATAATAGTATGCACATGGAAAAGTACGAGAGAAAAATACACACTTCTTCAAGACCAATTACAACGGATTGGACAGCCAAGAAATCCGAATCCAGCTGATTCCTAAAAAGAAATGTTCAATATGCCCAAACATCTATTGGCTAACCCAAAATCCATAAAGGTGG
This sequence comes from Vesta saturnalis, assembly GCA_036346205.1. Classification (NCBI taxonomy): domain Eukaryota; kingdom Metazoa; phylum Arthropoda; class Insecta; order Coleoptera; family Lampyridae; genus Vesta; species Vesta saturnalis. The sequence continues at coordinate 1,050,072 of JARFJB010002231.1, read as the reverse complement.
AGTATCACTAAGGCCTATAATCTCAACCAGGTCTCCACTACAACTAGCAAATAGCTTGGTCAATCAATTACAGCCAATGGTAGTAAAACCTAAATTATACGTCAAGGATTAAAACCACTTCCTGGAAATAATAAAAACAAGAGAGGATCGAATGGGTAGTATCAGTCTCATGGAGCGCTGCTTAAAACACTTCTACTTCATTTACGGCAATCAGAAAAGTGGAAGGAGCAAACAACGCACTCACCAAAAGGATAAGTTATCACCTACTCGTTTATGACAAACCTGGAAGACCACCTTTAACAACAAACAAAAAATTTACTATAGAAATAGATGTATCATTGCAAATTAATTTTTTTTGGAAGTTGGTAGACCACCATTTTGTTCATTAATTTTTGCCGTTTCAGTTACAATGGAGCGGTAGACGGGAGAGTGACGTGTTTTGGCAGTGGAAGCTTATTGGAAAAACAATTATTGTTATGAAGCTGCGCGACGAGACTTTCGACGTGATTTCCAACTTTGGCGTCATGATCGGGTTCCTTCAGTCCACGCTGTTAAGACACGGGTTATAAAATTTGGATACAACAGGGCCAAGCACCCAACACCGCCATCCAGCAGAGTCCACAGGGTTCTGCACGGCGACATGCTGTTTCATTACGATTGTTTCGTCACACTCTCGGTAGAGTGTTGTTTTTTGGGTCTCAAATTGCGTCCATTTAAGCTTCGTTCAACAATTACAAGCCGATCATGCCAACAATCGATTGGGCTGCAGAGAATCCTGGCTTCTTACAGAGACCGTTACACAATGAAAAAGTGACAGCAAACGGAATAATTGGTCCATATTTTTTTGTAGATAATAATGGCTACGCAGTTAAATTTAATTCACAACGATACGTCAACATGATTGAAACGTTCCTCATCAATGAAATTGCTGTAAAACGAGTCCACTTGGTTTCAGCTAACACGGCGAGACCATCCATGGCAGCATTACGACGTCTTCGGAGGACGTCTCATCTCGAGGAACAGTAACATGGGGGTTTTTAAAGGATAGTGTGAATGGTGGTCGTCCTCACACCATAAATGAACTGAAAACTTGGATTCGTGACAAGGTTGCATCAATCGACATTGAGATGATGCAGAGAGTGACGTTGAATTTGTGTTCACGGCTGCAAGAATGTGTACGCAATGAAGGACACCATTTACAGAATGTTATCTTCAACAAATTACTGCTGTGCAGTGCTCCATTTAATGGCATGGTTTTATCTTTCTGATGGCCATGTACAAATATAAATAAAACTCAGTTCAAGTTGCATTACTGTTGATTCAAAATCGCTCGTTCCCAGGCGCCACCTTCTATCTAATAAAAAAACAATAACAAATTTAATTAATTTTACTGTAAATCCACTCATTCTAATCAATATCTGAACACTTCTTTTCATCATCATCCTAGACAACTAAACGCTGTAATTAAAGCTTTAACAATTATATCATTTCGTGCAACTGACTTTAAATCTAGAAATGAGGAACTTTCCCAAACAAATTAATAAAGTAATAAAGAATGTCAAGAATAACACCCACACACATCTCAAAACCTATGAGTGAAAAATACCCCACATCGTTTCATATATAAAAGGTGTTACTGACTTCATTGCTAATACATTTTCAAAAGACAATTGCAGAAGAATATTTAAAGCATTTATTACATTACAGCAACTCTTTAGAAATCCTAAAAATCAAATTTCTGGTGAAAGTTAGGGTGTACAAGAAATTTGTTGTTCAAAATGCGGCTGTTCCTATGTTGGGCAAATAAATCGAAGACTCACTATAAGAACTCAAGAACACCAACTAGCTATAAAACAATTACAAACCTCTTCTTCGCTAGCGTGTCGTTTTACGGAAACAGGCCATCGAACAAAATTAAAGGCAGTCCACCTTAAGTTTCGATATTAGCAATTCTCATATTAATATTCAGAACACTATCAACCAAATTCAAGGCGAAGAAACCACTACATTGCATGATTCGATTAAAATTACTAAAAACTACAACACGAATCAAATCCATATAAATTTAGCTACCATGAATAATATTCGTGGAAACAATTACATACATATATATATATATATATATATATATATATATATATATATATATATATATATACAGGTATGGAAAAACATTATTGCGGGTCTGACTTATAAGCTAGAAACTAACCCAACAAGCATTATATGAGTGTGAGAGAGACATAACTTTACCGATGTTGCCATTTTGTACATATTTGCATGTAGGCAGAAAATATGAACTACTTAAGACTCCTACAATCTAGCTTCCACATTTCTAACGAAACCAAAGCAAAGAAGAAGTTGTTGAAGGGTCGCGTGTTCTTTGAAACTATTAAGTAAATGCTTTACACTTAAACATTAAATGATAATACCTCAAACTTCGAAGTTCATTGTAACTGCTAATTTACGACATGGTTCGATTACTACTCGTAAGAATAACCAAGAAGAAACTTGCGAGAGCTGCAAACAAGAACATTAACATTTACATTGATAGTAAAACGTGATCAATCTCAAGTGTACTGTAGTGGTGTGACAAAAATTCCTAGTTGTTAATATTGTTGTTTTGCAGTTGGCTGCTTTGGATTTTTAGTGTGGTTTTAGTTTATGTCAGTTTGTGTCATATTATACCTTCGTTTTTCACTTTTGTATTTTCTTGAGTTATTTACAAACTGTCTATATCAAGACAAATTATATATTCTGAATTTCAAATTGTGATATCGAATTTAATCGTCATGCCGTTTTCAAACATGTACTGTAAATTTTATTTAATTGTAATGAAATTATAACATTTAAATACTTAAGATTCATTATTTTGTAATGATGTAATCCAATCATTAAATAATATTTTATTTATTTTGTTGTATTTTATAGGGATGCAGTCTAATCAAATACAAAATAGTCATTATTTAAATTAAGATAATATTTTATAATATGTATAAGTTAATGACCTTCATAAAGATTTAAAACTGATCGTAGTTTTTACTCGAACCATGCTCTAGACTAGCTAGAGCAATACAGCTTCTTACCAACCTATCAGTGGTACCAACTTAAATATTTTGATCACGTGGTATACACTTGAGATTGAGCACTCTGTATAAGGTTTAACTTTAGCATTATAATTCTGATTGAAAAACTAACTATTTTTAAAAATTGACAGAATACACTTTTTTCAAAACTCTAATTTATAAGGTTTTCCAAAAGACCTCCGCGCAAGGCAGTAACCCAATCTGTGATAAAATTCAGTTCGGGTGTTTTCTAACATTTTTTGGGCGATGCTGTTTAAAGCGTCTGTAATTTTGACACGAAGTTCGTCCACATTGTTAGCACGTTCATGCCTGTGCCCATAAATTTGCTGGGTTACGTATCCCCAAACAAAAATGTCGTTCGCGCGATATCAGGTGAGCGAGGAGGATATTTAATAGTACCTTTTCCACTAATAATACGGTTAGGGAACGTAGTTTCCAAAAACTGTTAAACTCTTATTGCAGTATGAGCAGGACAGCCATCTTCCTGATACCAAATCTCTCCAAAATTTATATTGAGGCGTTCAACAGCTGGAACTATCTGGTTTCTCAACAGTTCTAAATATTTGTCCGCATTCAAGTTTCCGTTTATATAAAATGGACCAATGTGGAATTGCCTAAAATTCCTGCCCACACATTAACTTTTTGGGGCTATTGTGTCCGGTAAGGAATACTAATCTGTTTGGTTTCCCGAAAGTAACCAACAGCGACAGGCGGATTGTGATGGCCCATGTAAGTTAAAAGAACACTCGTCGACAAACAAAATATTTTCAATAAATCTTTCGTTTTCATTATCCCGATTCATCATATCTTCACAAAATTCCATACGTTTTTGATGATTTTCTGGAAAAATTTCTTGTGTAGTTTGCAACGTATAGCAAGATATTGAGAACTGTTCTTGGTTCAATATTCATTTGTTCAGCAACTTTTGTACTATTGCACGGGAAATTAGTTTCTGCTAAACTACACACTACAATTTCTTGGAGTTCGCGCTCTTCGTTTAAGTTACGACCAGGGTGCTCACCACCATTACGATCAATGCTACTGCATTTTCTACAATTTTTTTAACATCCACATCTTTTAAATTTACAAATAGTACGCATAATCGTACTTTCTGATGGAATTGGCCTGTTTTCAAAGGAAAAAGCACACCCGCTCCTTATTTCTTGTGCAGTGCTTCCTGAATAATACCACTTAATAATCTGTATTTTTTCTTCAGTGGAATACATGAGTATTGTGCCGGGCTTGCAAAAACACTGATACTAGCCTACTCAAAAGGCGCATGTATGGCATCAGCGCTTTTAGTTTGTTGTGTACACTATCTCACTTAGCACGTGAACTGATTGTACTGCCTTTGTTTTACTTATTATGTCAGGCCCACGATAATATTTTTCCATACCTGTATATATATATATATATATATATATATATATATATATATATATATATATATATATAATAAATCATTGGTTTAAAATTAAAACTACATTATCTATTGCAATTGATAACATTATCTTTCATCAGGGATAAATTATATAGGGTGTTTCAGAAAACGTTCCGATAACTTCTAGGATAAATAGAATATTAAAAAATAACGTTAGTTTGGTTAATAAACATGTGTACGAAAATGTCTCCTGAAGAAGGTACGGCCCTGTAAAAGTGGCCGCAATAATCCTTTTTTTTTTTATGATGGCTAAATGAAATTCAGATCACAAATACCTGTCATTAGGGCATCAAAGATAGTGTTGACAAATTATTAATATTTTGTACAGAAGCGTCGCTAAAAGGGGGGGGTGCTAAAAGGGGGGGGTGCCACTATTGTGCCCCCAAACTTTTTTTTTTATGGGATATTTTTAATTTTTTGGGCAAAAATAGTATTTTTTAAACAATTTGCCACAAAAAAGATGCTCTTGTTGAAAGTTAAAAAAATTACTGGTTTTGGAGTTATTTGCTGACCGAATTAGTAAGTTATTTTAAAATGAAACAATTAATAATTTTCATACGCGAGAACGATCTACCTCAGGGAATAATCATTGTTTCAGAAACAACTATGGGGTAAAAATATTGTAAATTATTTAGAACTCAAAAAAGGTTTTAAATGTATGACATTAACAGAGAACAGACAAATAAAATAAATAACGAATAACACAAAACAAACAGAAAAAAAATGGAATAAGTAGGTACGGGTTTTTACATTAAATGTTCGAAATGCCCGCCATTTTTACGAATACATAATCATAAACTTTTTTCTAGTGAAAACATAATCCTTTGGAGTGGCCGTGATTCTTGAATTAACATTCTTAAATTATTTTCAACTCTCGCTTGAAGTTCTTCAATGGAATTTATTTCGCTTGAATATACTTTTCAAAATCAAAGGGATTTAGGTCAGGGGGCCTTGGTGGTCAGTGGATAGGAGTTTCAGCACCTCGACCAAACCAACGATTATGAAAATGTTCGTTGAGCCATCTTCTAGCTTGTCTACTGAAATGAGGTGGAGCACCATCATGCATAAAAACCATATTTCTTCGTAGATCAATAGGCAAATCTTCTAATAGCCGTAATAAACGGTTATCCAAAAATAATTCGTAGTAAACATTACCATTTAAAGTTACATCAAAAATATGGTATGCAACGAGGCAGTTGCCTAATGAAGCAGCTCATACATTCAACTTCAAATTATGTTGATAATCCGTTACGCGTTTAACTTTTGTATTTTCCTCTGCCCAGAAGTGACTGTTATGACTATTAAACATACTTTGTCTAGTAAAAATTGATTGATTGGTGAAAAGAATATTTTGTAAAAAATCAGGGTTCTGTCTCATTCTTTCTTGTAATAATTCGCAAAAAAAGATCTTCAGGTAATAATTCTTGTACTTGCCTATAGTGAAACGGGAGCAATAATTGTTCGTTTAATACACGATGTACACTAGAAACACTTGAGTTACTTGCCCTTGCCACATTTCTTACACATATCGTAGGATCCGCAACAACTAGATTTAAAATATTTTCTTCTGTTTGAGGAGTTGTTGCCACCCGTGGTCTACCAGAATTTACATTTTTGGTTTAAAGGTTCCAGTCTCACGGCACCGCAACAACGTACTGGTATGCATCCCATTTTGGTTGAGACAGTCAGATATCTCCGTTGTTGTTGAATATAGAACCTTGCGGTTTCCGCGGTCCTGTGCCACTTTTTTGTGAAACTCAAGATGGCCTGAACGAATTTTGCCTAACTTCTTTCGTTTATAAATTACAGGGTGTTTTTGAAAATCCACACTTTTTGGATCCCCTCTATATCTAAGAAGTTTCTCAGCGATAATGTCAAATTGAAAACTTGTCCCATAGAGAATTTTACGTAGAATCCAGGGGCGTACTCAATTTTTTTTTCGGGGTATCGTTGTGGAGATAAGACCCAAACTTATGATTTTTTCAATGCAACACCCTGTATTCTATTATCTCAATAAATTACTTATTTTTTTTCCATTGAAATGGTATATAATATATAAACATGAAGTTTTAAAAAATGCTCCAAAATTACTAAAATAATGAATTTTAATAGAGTGCCATGGATTTCAAAGTTTTACTACAGGGATTATTATTTGTGATTTTTTTATAGTAGGTTTGGAGCATTGTGACTGTGGAGAAATTAACACATCTGCTGTCATGATGATAAATTTTGATGCGTTTTATTGTGTTTGTGTTTGGCGAGTTTGTTAATTTGTGAAATTTTATAATAGCTGAAAGATTTTTTCAGAACAACGAAAAGTATGATATCATACAATGTTTCAATCAATGCCATGAAAATGTTGACGAAGCATTAGAATTATATTTAAACAAGTAAACTAGTAATTTACAATAAAACATTATATGACATATTGTTTTTAAAACGTTAGATATCCAGAGAGGCGTCAACCTAGCCCTGCAACGATATTTCCACTAAAGAATAATCTACTAAATTATGGTGCGTATTCTAAACCCCGACCCAAGACGTATAACAAGGAAAATAATGAAGTGGATGAAATAAATCTCTTAGCCAGCGTCCGTGTCTCTCCTCATACTTCTTGTAGGAAGTTAGAAAATGACACTGGCGTTCCCCGATAACGGGTACAAAGGATTTAAAAAAAACACAAATTGAAACCTACAAAAAGAATATTGTCCATCTTTTATACCCTGGTGATGCAGCGAGGCGTGTGAATTTCTGAATTGGTTATTGAACCAAACTCGAAGGGACAATAATTTTGCTAGTAAAGTCATATGGTCAGACGGAGCCCATATAAGCAGTGCCGGTTTATTTAACAGGCAAAATACAAGGCACTGGTATGACGAAAACCAACGCCTAATTTTTGAGCAACAACAACAGGGTCGATTTGGTTTTAATGTAGCCTGTTTCTTATTGGGGACATCAATAAAATACCGCATTTTTGAAGGGGCTCTGAACGCGAATAGGTATTTGGCAATTTTAGAAGAAGTAATACTAGAATTCATGGAGAATGTT